>CM069152.1:36449897-36864786 GCA_035221665.1 Okamejei kenojei | reverse complement strand
CATAGAGAGATAGTATTGACTTCAGCATCTTTCCCACCAACTAGTCAGTGCTAACTGGTCTGTAATTACCTGTTTTCTCTCTCGCTCTTATTCTTGAAAAGTGGATAACATTAGCTATCCTCCATCCACAGGAACTGATCCTGAAATCGATGTACATTGAAAAATGATCACCAATGCGTCCACTATTTCTAAGCCCACCTCCATGAGGACCCTGTGATGCCAGACCATCAGGCCCAGGGGATTTATTCATCCTTCAGTCCCCATTAGCCTACCCAATATTATTTCTCGCTAATGAAAATGTATTTCAGTTCCTCTACCCCCTTAGATCCTCTGGTCCTCCAGTACATCTGGGAGATTGGCTGTTGTCCTTCCTAGTGAAGACAGACCGAAGTACCTATTACAACTCTTCTGCCATTTCCTTGTTGCCCAATAATAGGTTCACCCGTGTCTGCCTTCAAGGGACCCACATTTGACTTTGCACTACTTTTTCCCTTAACATTCTAAAGAAGCTTTTACTGTCCTTCTTTGTATTCCTGACCAGCTTCCCATCGTAACTTCATCTTTCAGCAGCCCGTATTGCCCGTTTAGTTTCCATTCTGTTGTCCTATGAAAGTTTCCCAATCCTCTGGCTTCCGGCTACTCCTTTGCTGTGTTATAGAAAACATAGAAAATAGGTGCAAGGATAGGCCAATTCGTCCCTCCGAGCCATTCAATATGTTCATGGCTGATCATTCAACTCAGTATCCTGTACCTCCTTCTCTCCATACCCCATGATCCCTTAGCCACAAGGGCCCACATCTAGCTCCCTCTTAAATATAGCCAATGAACTCGGCCTCAACTACCTTCTGTAGCAGAAGAATTCCAGAGACTCACCACTCTCTGTGTGAAAAATGTTTTTCTCATCTCGGTCCTAAAAGACTTTCCCCCTTATCCTTAAACTGTGACCCCCTTGTTCTGGACTTCCCCAACACGGGGTCATTCTTCCTGTACCCAGCCTGTCCAAACCCCTTAAGAATTTTGGTAAGTTTCTATAAGATCCCCACCTCAATCTCTAATTATAGCGAGTACAAGCCAAGTCTGTCCAGTCTTTTCCTCAATGAAAGTTCATGGCATCCCAGGAATCATCTGGTGAAAACCTTCTACTGTACTCCCTCTATGGCAAGAATGTATTTCCTCAGATTTGGAGACCAAAACTGATACGCATTACTTCAGGTGTGGTCTCAACCAAACCCCTGTACACACTGCATAGAACCTCCCTGCTCCTATACTCATATCCCTTTCTAAGAACGCTAACATACATTCGCTTCTCACTGCCTGCTGCTACCTGCATGCCAACTTTCAATGACTGGTGTACCATGACACCCAGGTCTCGTTGCATCGTCCCCTTTTCCTAATCGGCCACCATTCAGAATAATAGTCTACCCACCTTTTTTGCCACCAAAGTGGATAACCTCACATTTATCCCCATATACTGCATCTGCCATGCTTGCCCACTCACCCAGCCATCCAAGTCACCTTCAGCCTCCTAGCATCCTCCTCACTACCTAACACTATCTAAAAACACTTGCCCCCAATCAGTGTGTCTCTGCAAACCTGGAGATGTTGCATTCAATTTCCCTCGTCCAAATCATTAATAATATATTTGTAAATAGCTGGGGTCCCAGCACTGAGCCCTTGCTGTACCCCAGACAAAGGGGGTTCACTGGCCTGCAATTCTGAAAATGACCCCGTTTACTCCTACCCTTTCTTCTGTCTGCTACCAGTTCTCTATCACATCATTACTGAACCCCCAATACCGTGTACTTTAATTTGTATACATCTTTTCCTTTAAGTTTTAATCTATCCCTAACTTCTCTTATCAGCCACAGTTGCCTCCTACTCCCCTTAGAATCTTCTACCTTTTTGGAATGAAATGATCCTGCCCGTCTTCTGGATTATGCTCAGAAATTCCTGCCAGTGCTGTTCCACCATCAATCCTGCTAGGATCCCTTCCAGTCTACCTTGGCCAGCTCCCCTCTCATCCTTCATAGTCCCCTTTGTTCAAACTGCCATCACTGACACTTTCCGATTTAATGGTTCTCCTACTTAAATTGCAGATTTAAAACTAATCATATTAAGGATCATTACGTCCAAGCGTTCCTTACCTCAAGTTTCTCTTATCATATCTGGTTTCATTGACACACTAATCCAGAATTGCCTTTTCTTCTGGTTTGGCTCCATTCCAAGCTGCTCAAAAAAAAAATAAAATCCATCTCGGAGCGCAATTCTACAAACTCTCTTTCTTGGGTCCTGAACCAACCTGATTTTCCCAGTCTACCTGCATATTGAAATCCCCCATCACCAACAGTGGCATTAACCTTTGTTTACATGCCCGTTTTAAAACTCCTGCTGCAACTTAACTACCCTAAAATCCGGGCTACTATTTGGGGGTCTTTAGAATAACACCAATTTGTGTCTTCTTGCCTTTACAATTCCTCAACTCAATCCACAGTGACTCTACCTCGTCCAGTCTATGTCTTCCCTCACAAGTGACTGAATTTCATCCCTCACCTCAGCAGCTGAGCTACCCCCCCTCCTCTGCCCACCTGCCCCCCCCCCCTGTCCTTTCTATATGACATTAGTTAGTCCTATTACGCACCATATTTTTCCTTGTGACTTGCACCCTCTTATATGGTCATCACGCCCCTGATTCACCTACCCCTCGCCTACATTACGGCTAATATACAATAGGCATTAACCTACCTACTAACCCAGCACGTGTTTGGCAACGGGAGAGTTCCTGGGGAAAATCCATGCAGTCATAGTGAAAAAGTGCTACGTCCACACTGATTATCGTCCACCAGATGAGACAGAGATTGCCAAAGATTAAATTAAACATTTAATTTTTTAACATTAAACATTTTTAATCCCGCCGAGTTACTCCAGCATTTTGTGTCTATCTTCGGCCTTCTCTGCCACTTGTCCCTTATTACTGAGGCGCCTGCCCCGTGGCTTCACTCTGTCTCAATGAACGGCTTAAAGACCTGCCGAAGGGCCAAGTCTGCGGTGGTGGGTGGGATGTGTCCACGTGTGATGCTCCATCCACCCCCCCCGGGGGCCGAGAGTGTGGGATTGGGAAGGAACTTGCAGATGCTGGTTCACACGACCAAAACGAACCGGAGATAGACACACACAATGCTGGAGTAACTCGGCGGGGCAAGCTTGCATCTCTGGAGCGAAAGGAATGGGTGGCATTTCGGGTAAGTCTGAAGAAGGGTCTCGACTCTATTCCTTCTCTCAGAGATGCTGCCTGGTCCGCTGAGTTGTGTGTGTGTGTCTCTCTCCTCTCTGTCCTATCTGTGTGGTATCCTGTGTGTGTGTCTGCTTGTCGGGTCCCGGTGGCCGCTCAAGTCACCCGAGCTGCTTCATTCCTCTGAAGTGGTGGCCATAGCTGCTAGGTCTGTGTGTGTGTGTGAGTGTGTCTCTCACCCTCTCTGTCTATCTGTGTGTGGTTGTGTGTGTGTGGTGTGTGTGTGTGTGTGTGGTGTGTGTGTGTGTGTGTGTGTGTGTGTGTGTGTGTGTGTGTGTGTGTGTGTGTACTGTCGGGTCCCGGCGGCCCGCTCAGTCACCCCGAGTGCTTAATTCTCTGAAGTGGTGGCCAGCTGTGTCGTGTGTATCTGTGTGTGTGTGTGTGTGTGTTGTGTGTGTGTGTGTGTGTGTGTGTGTGTGTGTGTGTGTGTCTCTCTCTCTCTCCCTCTCTGTCTATCTGTGTGTATCTGTGTGTGTGTCTAATGTCGGGTCCCGGTGGCCGCTCAAAAAGTCCACCCCCCCCCCAAAAAAAGAAAAAAAAACCCGAGCTGCTTCATTCCTCTGAAGTGGTGGCCAGCTGCTGTCTGTGTGTATCCTCCTCTCTATGTGTGTTGTGTGTCTCTCTCTCTCCCTCTCTGTCTATCTGTGTGTATCTGTGTGTGTGTCTGCTGTCGGGTCCCGGTGGCCGCTCAAAGTCACCCGAGCTGCTTCATTCCCTCTGAAGTGGTGGCCAGCTGCTGTCTGTGTGTATCTCTGTGTGTGTGTGTGTGTGTATCTCTCTCTCTATGTGTGTGTGTGTGTGTGTCCTCTCTCTCTCCCATCTCTGTCTATCTGTGTGTATCTGTGTGTGTGTCTGCTGTTGGGTTCCCGGTGGGCCGCTCAAAGTCACCCGAGCTGCCTCATTCCTCTGAAGTGGTTTGGCCAGCTGCCTGTCTTTGTGTATCTCTCTGTGTGTGTGTGTGTGTGTGTGTGTGTTGTGTGTGTGGTGTGTGCTGTCGGGTCCTGGCGGCGCTCAATGTCAGTCACCCGGGCTGCTTCCTTTTTTAAATTATTTAAAATAGAGATCCATTGCAAAAAAGTTATTAAAAACATAAAACAACAAGAAATGCTTGGCTTACTAGGAGGATGCGCATTTTCCCATCCGCGCTGAAATAACTCAAAAAACAAGGATGGAGATGTATTTTAACATTGTTGTGTTTATTAAAACAACTTCATTCACGGTTGGCTCAAGAGTAACGGGAGAGGAACTTGCTAACTCGGGAGAGGAACTAGGAAACATCGCAGCAATGACATACCCGTGGGAACTCGTATTACACACTTTGATCATAAACTTGCAAGTCTCGTGCACAGCCACGAGTCTGTCACTCATGACTGACTCGGGTAATCCCTGTGGGTCAACTCGCACAGTGAGACAGGGCCATAAGACTGATCTATCAGGCCTCAATTCCTCTTCTGTGGCCTCAATTCCCCGATCTTTCAACCTCCTCTCTTTTTATGATCTCTCGTGATCAAATCTCCCACTACCCTCCAGGATTAGAGAATTCAAGAGATTCAAGACACTGCTTTGGCAAATTGTCACCACTCAATCAATCAGAAAAATGATTGAAGATCTCACCAAATAGTGCTGCCAAGTAGCACACCTCAAAAATCCACTCAGAATTCCACTTTTTGAGTTCACCAGAAGCACTCAGCTCCCTATCTCATCAAAGTTTTTGTCCAAATATAGACCAAGGAGGAATGTTGGAGGAGAGGCTAGCGTGATTGACCTTTTGAATTGACATTAATGCATAAAGGGAAAATGGGTAAAACTGAAGTGAATCAGCATCATGGGGAAACCAACCTAATACAGTGTGGGAAACATATTTCACACCCAGAAGATTGGTTGTGGTCAATCATCTAAGCTCTAGATATCATAGAGGTGTTCCTTGGTATCAACTAACTTTTACTGCTCCCAACACAAGGTCAGGAGTTGCTGAAGACATAAGAGACGGCAGATGCTGTGATCTGGAGCAAATTGCTGAAAGGCCGATTCTAATTCACAGCTTCTCTCAGCAAATCGAAGCATCCCACCTACATGCACCAAGGCCAAGACAAACTACAGCTGCTGATCAGTGGCAAATAACATTTACGCACCTAAAAGTGCCTTGCGATGACAATAGACAATAGTGCAGGAGTAGGCCATTTGGTCCTTCGAGCTCAGCACCGCCATTCAATGTGATCATGGCTGATCATCTCCAATCAGTACCCGTTCCTGCCTTCTCCCATATCCCCTGACTCCGCTATTTTTAAGAGCCCTATCTAGCTCTCTCTTGAAAGCATCCAGAGAATCCTACTGCCTCCACCGCCCTCTCTGAGACAGAGAATTCCACAGACTCACAACGTCTCTGTGAGAAAAGGTGTTTCCTCGTCTCCGTTCTAAATGGCTTACTCCTTATTCTTAAACTGTTGTGGCCCCTGGTTCTGGACTCCCCCAACATCGGGAACATGGTTTCCTGCCTCTGGCATGTCCAAACCCTTAACAATCTTATATGTTTCAATGAATCCCCGTCGCATCCTTCTAAACACCAGAGTGTAACAAGCCCAGCGCTCCATTATTCTCTCAGCATATGACAGGTCCCGCCATCAGGAATTAAACCTTGTAAACCTACTACGCTGCACTCCCTTCAATAGCAAGAATGTCCTTCCTCCAAATTAGGGGACAAAATTGCACACAATACTCCAGGTTTGTGGTATCCATGACCATCTCCAAAACAGTGTCCAACAAAACAACAGCTTGATCAGTGGAAGAGACTGACTTTGGTGCCTTTCACTCACAGTAGGAAATGTTGATCCTGTTGTGGGGGATGTTTTTTATGTTGAACTCCTATCTACTCCATGTTGTGTTCTTTATTTTTAATGTATGGCTGTGTGTGTGACTTTAATTTTGCTGTGCCAATTGGCACATGTGACAAATAAATGCATCTTATCTTATTTTCGATGGTAGCAACATTGCCAAGCTCCTCTTCAGTCAACATTCGGATTCGGTGTGGTACACCAATAATATGAAATTCAGCTGGATCAGTTATATCTATACTGTCAAGGTCAAGGCTACAAGGTCAATTCAAAGGACTGTTTTTGTGTTTAATGTAAATTATTTTCCTAGTTTGTTATTTCTTTCCATCTATCGCAGAGTTTTGTCAAATCAATTGGTTTTGCATAGCTTCCTTCCACTTTCCCTACTCACAGACAGCGCACGATTTCCCTACGGAGGATAAAAATTAATGAAACGGGAACAAGAAAATAAGGTTGCAAGATCTTTTGCAGAAATACAAAAAGAAAAACAAATAGCAAACTTTAATGTCGTTCCTTACAGACTGATAGAGCAGATATTGTACGGGGAAAGGAGGAAATGAAAGAGAGGTTTTATAAACCCGTGCGTCTCTGACAACACAGAAATCTCCAAGAAGTAGTGGAGTATGATAGTCTAGTTTAGTTTAGAGATACAGCTGTGGAGGAACAGGCCCTATGGCCTAGCATGTCCGCACCGACCAAACAGATCCTACCACGCACATTAACATCATCCTCACACACACTAGGGACAATTTACATTAATACAAGCCCATTAAGCTACAAACCTGTACGTCTTTAGTGTGGGAGGAAACCGAAGATCTGGAGAAAGAAAAAAAACCCATACGGTCACGGGGGAGAATGTACACAACTCCGTACAGACCAAGCACTGGTAGACGGGATCGAACCCGGATCTCTAGCGCTGAAAGCGCTGTAAGGCAGTAACTCTACACAGCCCACCGTGCCTTGGGTAAATATACAAATCAGAGAAAGCAGAAGCAATAAACTATGTGTTTTACTGGCCTGGTATGACCAAATACATACACGAGAAAAACGAAAGTTTGCGCTGTCTGCAAAAACCTGACGCCAATAACATCAGCAAAAGCAGCCTTCACTACCTCCTCTCGCCGTGGTGCCACGTTAGCCACTGACATATTGAATGGCATGGGAAACACTATCTGGTTCTTGTTGACTCTTACTCGGGCTGGTTCGAAATTGACTTTACTTCAAACCATTACTTCTGAAGCGGTTATCGAGAAGTTGCAGCGACACCTTTCCGTGCACAGCTCCCTGCACGTATCCTGTCGACAATGGCAGACAATTCACCAGCCAGCTTTCAAAAACTTTGTGAAACAATGGGGACATTCGACATATTACCAGCAGCCCTGAGTTCCCACAGTTCAACGGGATCGCCGAATGCACTGTAATTACGAATTCGCCAAAACAACTAATGAAGCGGTCCCACCTTGAAAAAATAGGACGTATACCTGGACCTGCTCAACATAAGGAACATTGCAAGGGATCCATACTGGGTTTCCACAGCCCAACGACTGATGTCTAGCAAACGTTGCTCTCCTAACCTGTGTCCCAGCAGCTTCTGCAGCCTCAAGTTCGTTCCCGCCTGCAGTCCAGAACAACTACAATTCAAATTGTGACACACAGAAAATGTTTCTTTGAAAATCCAGCAAGCCACTTAAACCTCTCACACGTGGACAAGTGGACCCGTCTCCAGACCAACAAGGGCCATGCTTCTGGGTCACGTCTACGGCCCTGCAAAGAACCGCGCTCTTTATCTGGTTGAAGTGAACGGAGCCATCCACAGACGCAACCCGTCAACATAGCCTTCCGGTGAAGGAACGCGTCTGCGACTCCGCATCCAGATGCCTGCATGTTTCGTGTACCCTCCACGGCGGACAGTCCCCACGTCCCCACTGCCAACTAGCGTTTCCACCGCGGCTCCCCGCGGCGTTGTGGTGACAAACAGCTCGCCTATCTTTCATCATCCTCCCGCGCTGTCAGGTCCCGGTCGCATTCCCCAATTCCTCACCCGGTATTTTCTCTGGTCAAAGGAGGTGAGGCAGATCCGTACCGCACACGGGCCCGAACGGGTTGCAGGCCACCCATTAGATACCGTGATTTAGTGTCTTTTATAAACTTTCCCAAAGTGTTATTAACATTCCACTAGAGATTGCTTAGCCACTGATGTCCTCTTTATCAAGAGCTGGCCTACGCTAGTTAGTATGAGTAGCTGCTAGGAAGATTCAAATCAACTAAATTTATGAATGAGGAATCAAATTTGTAAAATCTGTGAAACTTTGTTTTGTGTGCTGTTTCGGCAAATCCTTCCTTAGATTTGCAGCATCCCCCCCCCCCCACCCCCCCACCCCCCCCCCCCCCCCCCCCACCCCCCCCCCCCCCTCCCCCCCCCCCCCCGCCCCCCCCCCCCCCCCCCCCCCAAACAGAAAATACCAACACTGAAAAAGGAATAGTAGGCCCGCCTGGAGCCTCGGGCTCGAGTTTGACAGCCTCCCCAGGAAGACATCTTAAGGAGGAAATCGAGATGGAAGAACTTAAAAATGTTGTTTTCTGTATCTGCAGAAACAAAAAACTATTATGGGTGAGCTGAAAAAAATGAAAAAAAGGAATATAAAGATGATTTAAGGATCCTTAGAGAAGATGTTTAAAGAACAAGTGAAAGATGATTTAAGCAGAGAAATTGTACTTACAGTAAAGACTAAAATGCTTGATAAATGGACTACGCTTGATGAACACAGGCAGATGCAGCTCTGCAGCAACAATGTGGATGAGGATAGAACTGTAAATTTGAGCTGATGGGAGTCGAACGTTGATAATAAGCTATATAAAAGCTAGAACCTATTTTACGGTCACTTAATCAACAACAAGAGGCAATTAATGAAATGTCTAATATTGCCAGTACAAGGGTTAAGGCTAATGAGAAACTTCTCCACCGAGAACAAAACGTTTATCGATTTATTACACAAAATCAAACTGAGAAATGTGTTGACTTGGAGGGACGGCAAAGACGCCAGAACTTACGAATTGTTGGATTGAGTGAAGGTAAAGAGGGAGATCAAAACCTCGAAAATCCGCTGCAAATCTCTTTAAAAACTTTTGAATCTGGATCAAGAGCCCCTCCTGGGTTGGGCACACAGGGCCACTGAGACGCCGCCCACAGAGGGGCCGGGCCCCCCAAGACAATTGATTGTGAAAGTGGTTTATGATCACGTCTTGAGGACTATGTAATGATAATGATAATAATTCATAAGAGAAACCTCATCTACGATGGAGAAAGATTAGCATATTCAGAGTACTACCTGCGGAAGTCCGCCAGAGAAGAGCTCTATTTACAGAAACAAGTGCAATTCTTAAGAAGATGGATGGTTGAGATATGGTCTGATTTATCCTGCAACTCTAAGAGTAACCTATGATAACAAAGAATATCACTTCATCAAGCAACAGAGGCACTTGAATTCGCTCAGAAGAAAAACCGAAGAGAAGAAGGAGGAAGAGGTAGAAGAAGGAGAAGCAGACCCCGCGGATGAAGAACTGTGAATTTGAACTGTATCTAACATATATACCTGATGGTATCGAATATCCATAGAGAAGGAGAAGAATTAATGGACTCTTAAATACACTAAAAAACTAACATGTAATAGGAATTAGTTTGGTATTAACTATCACTTAAAAATTGTATGCTATCCCACCCAAAACAGTTATGATATTATTAAAAATTCAAATAAGTGTTCATAACCTGTAAATCATTAAAAATTAGCACCCCCACTCCCTATATAAAGAGCCCTTAAGGCAGCTAAAAATTTTCCATTAAGAAAATCCTGGAGCTTGGGAATGATTAATATATTTTTTTAATAACGGAAGTCGTTAGATTAATAGCCACACTTAGTGTGGCTAACACTAACTGCACTTAAAATAGCTGTAGTTACCCTTTACCCTCCGCACATTACTAACTCTACTAACATCTATTATTCTATTTTTATTTTGTTTTTGTTTTACATAAAGTATTATATTACATTTTCTAGTTATGAATGTTATTATGAATTTTGTTTGAAAAGATATGTACTAAGATAAAGTTACATGTATTAAAACGCATCGATCTGAACACGGGTATGAGGTTGGGATAGACGTGCTGAGACATCTACTCAATTATAATCCACCTTAACACCAAAATGCAAGACATTAACATGAAAACTGGGGTGATGGAATCACCTTTTTGCAGTTGGAATGTAAAAGGGATTAATGAACCGATTAAAAGAGGTAAGGTTTTAGCTCACTTAAATAGACTTAAAACAGATTTTAATCTTTCTTCAAAGAGACACACCTCAAAAAAGGATGCTCAATATAGACTAACAGCAAAATGGATTTCTAAAGTGTATCATTCTTCATTTATGCAAAAGTCTAGAGGGGTTGCAATTCTTATACAAAATAAAGGTATACCATTTAAACATACTTCAATAATAGAAAGATATTGAGGGTAGATATATAATAATTACGGGTGAATTATATTCAAAGAAAGTTGTTCTTAGGGAACGTATATGGACCTAATTTCGATAATCCGTTGTTTTTTTTTTTAAGAAAATATTTAATATTATTACGGTATCTACAAAACATAATCTAATAATTGGGGGGGATTTAAACTGTTTACTTTAGATAATTATCTAGATAGATCATCTACTAAAAGAAAAGTAACATCTAAATCAAGCGAATTTTATAAATTCCTTTATTAATACTGCAAATGTTAAGGATGTTTGGAGAATTGATAACCGACTTCTGGTCGGGAATACTCATTTTACTCACCTGTAATTCGGAACCTATTCAAGAATAGATTAATTTTTAATAGACTCAAAATTAATTCCATTTACGTATGACTCAAAATATCATAATATTATTATTTCGGATCACGCTCCATTAACATTTAAGATAAAATTAAACGGTATAACTAATTAAACACTCAATGGAGACTCAACCCTCAAATTTTAAAGGAAAAGGCTTGTTTATGATTATTGGGTTGAAAACAGATTAAATTGTTTTTTGAAACTAATGACAAACCCGTAATTTCAGCGTCACTTCTTTGGGACGCATTTAAAGCCTTTATGCGTGGCTATAATATCATGCACAAGCATACCTAATAAGGAAAACCGAAAGATGCAACAAACTTTAGAAAATGAAATAAAGCAATTAGATATTGAAATGCAATATCTCCATCTAAGGTGATACATAATAAAAATTGCAATATTAAAATATAAGCCTAAATAAAATATTTACTCAAATCATGTTATAAAACATTTCAACAGACTATAACAAGTACATTTTGAATTTGGTGACAAACCACAAAAATTATTGTCACAGCAGTTTTTGCATTAGTAAAATCATGAATGAGGAAAAAAATGATATATAAAATAAGATCAAAACAAGGTGACAATATTAACTTTGCCAAAAAGATATTAATGACAGATTTCTGCATTACTATCAAAAACTTTATTCAAACCAAACTGAATGGGGCAATCTGATTAAATTGAAGCAGTTCTTACATGAATGTCACATCAAAGGTTTAGATCAGGAAGGCAAAGACTTGTTAGATGCTGAAATATCAGTAAAGGTCATTGAGGAATCAATCAGATCGTTGAAAAATGAAAAAGCCGCTGGCCCTGACGGCCTAAGTGCTGAATTTTATAAGAGGTTTCACGACTTGATTTCCCCACGTTTACAAGCAATATAAAAATATGTTTTCGAACAAGGAACGTTACCAGAAACTCTAAATGAGTCTACAATCACACTCATTCCTAAAGTAGATAAGGATCTGGAAGATCCTGGATCATATAGAGCAATTGCTCTTCTAAATACTGATCAAAATATATTAACTAAAATTTTATCCCAAAGGTTAAGTTTAGTGATTAATAAACTAAAACATCATGATCAAACAGGCTTTATTCCCAAACAATACTCCACTTATAACTAGAGACGACTATTCAATATCATATATTCAAAAAGAGTTAATGATATTGAATTAGTTGTCATTTCACTAGATGCGGAAAAAGCATTCGACCAGGTTGAATGGCCTTCCTTATTTAAGATAATGCAGAAATTTCAACTGGGCGATAGATTTTGGAAATGGGTTAACATTTTATACTCCAACCAACAGCAAAAATTTACTAACAAAACCAAATGTTATCAGCCTAATTTAATCTTTCTAGGGGTTGTAGACAAGGATGCCCGTTATCACCTTTATTATTTTGCTCTCGCAATCGAGCCATTAGCGAAAGGATCAGATCCAGAAATATATAGATACAATACTAATTCCACAATGAATAAAATAATCTTTATATGCAGACGATGTTTTAATATATATCACAAAACCGAGATCAGTATTCCTAACTTACATAACATTATAAATAAGTTCGGTACATTTTCAGGATATAAAATTAATTGGAATAAAGTGAAATCATGCCTATAACTGGAATAAAAGTAAACATATTACAACAATTTCCGTTTAAAATAGTTACGGATAAATTTTAAATACCTAGGAATTAATGTATCTAAATCTTATAATCTATATTCAAATTAAATTACCCTCAGTTATTGGATAAACTAAAAAAGAATATTTTATACTGGAAAACACTACCAATATCAATGATTGGCAGAATAAATGCTATAAAAATGGTCTTTTTAACCACAATTATTATATTTATTTCAAGCTATCCCTTTATATCTCCCAAAACATTTTTTCAAAAAATTCAATTCTATTATTAACAGCTTTATTTTGAGATTATAAAAATCACAGAATAAGTAAAAAACATTTATGAAAATCCAGATAAATGGAGGATTACGTTACCTAATTTTTTATATTATTTTTGGGCGGTTTCAGATTTAAGAATATTAATTTTTGGCTGGTAAAAATGGACCAGGAACCAGCTTGGCTAAAGATAGAAATGGAAGACTGTTTACCATTTTGATATAAGTTCGATTCTTCTTGTTCCAAGTGAAGTACAAAAAAAAAAAAACTTACGGGGATTAACCCTATAATTTATAGCAATATACGTACTTGGAAACAAATAGTTAAGACTTTACATCTGGATAATATGTCACTTTGTTTACCATTTATGAAATAATCCCTTATTTAAACCTTCTATATTGGATAAGGGGTTTAGACACTGGAAACATTTAGGAATTATAAGGATAGAACACCTTTACAGAAAGGAAAAATTTCTATAATTTCATGATTTAAAAGATATATATGGATTACACCCAAATAACTTTGTTTCAGGTATTAACAAATTAGAGACTATATCAAGTCAAACATGCAAGACTAATAAGAATAGAGAGCCAGGATTATTGGATGAGTGGCTTAACAAGCACCCAAATACAGAAAGGTTAATAGCGTGCATATATAATACTCTTTTGGATAGGGAAGTCCCAACAACAGAATCATACCGACAGATATGGGAAAATGAAATAGGTCTATCTATAATAAAGACACTTGGGAAGAAAGTTTACAACGTATACACCAATGCTCATTAAATGCCAGAACATACTTTGGTACAGTTTTTTAAAGTAATACATAGATTACACTACTCAAAAACAAATTAAATAGAATTTTTCCTAACATTTCTTCTATTTGCGATAAATGTCAGAATTTAGAAGCCAAAAACGCATAAGTTTTGTAACATGCATAAAACTTAATATTTATTGGGCTGATATTTTTGGAATAATCTCTGAGGGTCTTAAAACTAAATGGACCCTGATCTAAAGTTAATAATATTAGGAGTCCCTGAATCAAGCTTAATATTAACAGTAAGTCAAAGAAATTCTTGATTACTGTTTGAGATAAATTGGAAAAAAATTAATATTAAAATTCTGGAAGGAACATTATCCCCCACAATCAAAATGTGGACTGTGGAAATGTCGGAGACGTTGCATTTGGCGAGAATTAGGTTTGTCCTAATGGACAAATATGAACTTTTTGAACAAATATGGTCTCCATTCATTGATTACTTAAAGGGGTAGCTGAGCTCAGCACCGTAACTCAATAAGTACCCTGGTGTAGGATTAGATGAAAAAAGTATTGGGATCTGTATACATCTCAATAGATATTTTATATGAAACTGTTCCATTCAATGTAAAGATTCCTTTATTTCATGTTTAATTATATAATAACTGTTTTTATTTTTATTTTTTTTTCTTGTTTACCTTTTCTTTTTTACTTTTTATTTTTTTATTATATAATCATTATTATTTAATCACAACGTCCTGATTATATCTTTTTTATTTTTTTTATCATATAATCATTATTATTTAATCACAACGTCTTGATTATTGATTTATACTTTTACTTTTTTTTTCACTCCCTTACCTTCCCAAAAAAAATCAAAAACAGTAGCATATATAAATTATCCCGTAATATCTGTACAATGTTTGTGATAAGTCTGATTTGTATTTGAAGTGCTGTTGTACCTTAGATAATATGCAATGCTTCTAATAAAAATATTAAACAAAAAAACCTACCTTAGATTGGGCAAAAGAGAAAGTAGAGTAAAGAATATAGTGTTACAATTATAGAGGGAACAGATAAAAAACTGCAAAGGGTGCAATGTGGTAGTTTTGGATGACTGGAACATCATCCTTGGCATGTGAAAGTTACGAGAATTATGGGGGGGCAGTATTGTACTTCATGCCCCCCCAATAAACAAAAACAAAAATGAGCAGGTTGTAGGTTAATTAGCTTCTGTAAATTTGTCCCTCGTGTGTAGGATAGTAATGTAAGGGTGATTGCTGGTCAGTGTGGACTCAGTGAGCCAAAGGGCCTGTTTCCATGCTGTATCTCTAAAGTAAATTAAACTAAAATTGATTAAAGACTAATAATAGTGGAGAAGAAGATGTTCTTGAATTTGTTGCTATGTGCTTTCAAGCTTTTATATTGTTTGCAAAATGATAGAGGGGTAAAGAGAGAATGACTGGGGTATGAATGATTATGATGGCTGTTTTCCAAAGGCAACGTGAAGTACAGATGGAGTCCATGGCTGGGCTGCGGAAGCTTTGTTTACATTATGGATTAGGCTGCATTCACAACTCTCTGCAGATTCTTGCAATTTTGGGCAGAGCACTTGCCATACCAAGTAGCGATGCATCTGGATAAAATGCATTCTAAGAAATTGAGGAGTCATTACAAACATTTTCCTTCGCCCAAGTTTAAACTAACATGAACAGATAATGAGGGAATTAGTTGATGAGGTGTATTTGGTTCCACAGAAGTCCTTCCAATTAGGCTCTAAATTGATTAAATAATTGGTTAGTATTCTGACCTTGATTGAAGTCAGCAGAGAACAGGCATACATGGTTTTATATAGTATAGGGAGACTGTAAGCTTTAGGGGGGCCATTGGGTGATGTCCCAACTGTTCACAGTCCAGATCAATGGATGTGAAGGACCAAGTGTAATGCAACCCAAGTTTGGAGTAATTCAAGGCAAGAAGGCAGTGAAGGCTGAAAAGCAGTTGACAAAAGGAATACAGACATAGCCTAAATGAATGAAGAAGGACATGGCAAAATAGAAAGATAGATTTTTTTTTTTAAATGGTGGGAAATTGAAAGGTGTTGGTTCACATGGACCCAGGTGCCCTTGTAGAAATATAATTGAAAGTAAAAACACAGGTTCAATAAGCAGTTAGGAATCAATGGTATATTAGCATTTATTGCAAGAAGGGGGAGAGAAGACTCGCTTCAGTTGCATAGATCACTCAAGAGACAGTACCTGGAACATAGGGTACAGGTTCTGGTCTCCCCACCCAAGAAAAGACATGCTTGCAACAGAAGAAGAGCAGCAACATTATTTTGAAACCGTTCTGAAGACATCATAAATTGCAGTTTTTGAAATAAACTTGCAAAGTACTTACATCAAGCCTAAGAGAAAAAGTTGAAAAGGACTTGAAGAAAGTCTATAGACAGATAAACACAACAAATCTGTCCACACAAGATCCCATACGTATAAGCAGGAGAGAAGGGAGGGCAAGTTGCGCCGGTACCTGCTTCTATGCTCTTTCAATGTCCTCCATTTTTACATATTTTAATCATGTTAAAGATTCTGCACAGACAAGTGAATTGAATAAAGCAAACAAATAAAAATGAGAAGAAGGTCATGTATCTTTGAAGGCAGGTATTATAGTATATTTATATACAATTTCTATTTATTGCAATATACATCGCCTGTCTCATTAATAAGTTTAATTCACTTGCGATCTTGCTACTATCCAGTATCTTTAATAATGTCTGCGGATAGTAAATATAGTGCAGATCAGGTCACATTTCTTAGTTTTTACTCTTGAAACAGTAGTCCTCCATCCTTGATAAGTTTCTCTGCGAGCACAAATAATGATCATGATGTAATTTTCTTTAAACTTACAGTTTACCTAGGTATTGGAAAAAGATTAGATTATTGATTTGATTTTTTTTTTTAAAGTTAATTTCAGGTGTGACATCATTGCTATTTTAATTATGGAATCAGAAGACTGGAAACTCAAGCAGTTGAGAACTGCCCTTTGTAAATTTATTTAATGAAATGACTGGACTAACAGAAAGTACTGATATTACTCAGTGGGGCAGGCACTATCTATAGCAAGAAAATGAGAGAATGTTTCAGGCCAAAATCCCTTTCCATCAGACTGGGAAATGCAGAAAGCAAGTCAGTTTTTAAATTGCAGAGAGGATGTAGATGAAAGGACAAAGAGAATTTGTCTCATAAAGTGTGATCAGGGTTGCAAGGGGGCTTCCAATTCTAAGAAGATTAATGAAGACAGTTAAGAGAAATGAGAATACAATGTCATGTGAAGCTGCCTAAAGTAGTCAGACCTGTTGCTAACTCGAAACTAAGACGGTAAAAAATGGAAACAACCCAGCATATGTGAAGGCAGAGAAGTTTGAAGCTAATATTATAGATGGATAGATAACCTTCACAGCAAACTGCTTTGATGCAAACCGAAAAATGTTTAACCAAAAATAATTGAAACTCCTGTATCTGATACCCAAAGGCTGAAGTATCTGGAGAAAGATGGAGGTGCTGGGTTTCCGCTTGATCTAACATTGGGCTTCATTAGAACTTGCATAAGCCGCAGATAGATGAGTGAAAAAGAGAAACCTAGAAATATCACACCATTTTGTATCATTACACAACTCTCTCCCTCTCTCTGCAACAATAAGACTAACTTTTCGTCATTTTGAGTGTTGAGTTAATTACTGATGAAGAGTCTTCAACATGAAAAGTTACTCCTGTTTCTCGATGCGGAAAACCCCAGAGGGTTTTCCCATTTTTAATTCAACAGCTTTTGTGTAGCATTTTGGTGTCTAACATTGGAATTCAATGAGCTCCAGTATAAATGAGTAAAGAGATCAAGCATGGACTTTTATGGGCCGGTGGGCCCTTGTCCCTGCTGACGACTCCATGAGAACCACCAATGTTATTGAGAACAGAGATGGAATTTTCTGATTGAAACACGTACTCGTTTAGGTGTTGTGTTTGTTTTGCATTGAAAAATGAATAGAAAATAGTTAGCAAATAACCTTTTTTGTGCATATTGTGCTCAGTTTGACTGAATCACACACTAATGAGTTAGCTTATCATCTTTGAGGCTGAGGGGAAACTTCTCACATGCATTTTATCTACAATCCTTGAACTGGAGATGAAGGTCAGTTAAAACATAATACCTGAACATAGAAATCACTGTTCATTTCTATTCAACTTGCTTAGAAAAACTCTAAGAATTACCAACAACAGCTCAAATCAAGATTTTAAGAAACATTAGTTTTAATTTTGTATGAGATACAGCATGGAAACAGGCACTTCTGCCACTGATAGTCCCCAACTGACCATCAATTAACCCATTCAGAGGCCGCGGAAACCGTTTTTGAAAGTGGGGGGGGTGGGCGGGCCGAGCAATCACTATCACTGATCACTGGCCTCCGGGGGTAACCCGGTGAGGGAGCCGGAGCGACCGAGCGGAAGGGGAGGTGGCACAATTATTACTTTTCTATTGTTGCTCAACCTCCAAAAACTTGGATAATCACAGGACCATCCCCCAACTCAAAAGGTGGGGGTAATAATATCCCATCATCCACCCCCCTACTCTCTCTCGCCCCACCGGCGCTGCGCTCTTCTTCTCTCTCCCCTCTCTCTCTCGGCCGACTCTCTCTCTCATCTCTCCTCGCTCCCTCCCTCTTGGCCGACTCTCTCTCTCCCTCTCCCTCCCTCCTCGGTGCCGACTCTCCCCTCCCACATGGGGCGGTGCCCACCCGGCCATCCACTCGTTATGAAGCATGTCTCCCGCCAAAAAGTGGAGTGGCTTGCAGCCCCACTCATTCCGCAGTCCCTTGAATTCACACTAGTTCTATGTTATCCCATTTGGCTCATACCCCTCCCTACCATTTGGGACAATTTATTGAGGCCAATTAACCTCAGCCACTGTAGCCTTTAGATGGTACATCCTTGACATACGAATATAGAACAATACAGCCTAGAACAGCCCATTTGGCCAGATGTGTCCGTGTTAAAGATGATGCCAATTAAGACCCTTCTGCTTAGCTCATGACCATATTCCGTGCCTATCTAAAAGCTTTGTAAAACACCACTATCATAGCTACTTCCACAAAGAAACCTAGAAACATAAGAAAGTAGGTGCAGGAATAGGCCATTCAGCCCATCAAGCCAGCACCGCCCATTCAATAGAATCATCGGCTGATCTATCTACTCCAAACATAGTACCCTGTCCTGCCTTTCCCCCATTAATCCCTTGATTCCTTTAGCCCTAAAGCTAATCAACTCCTCTCTTTAAAACATCTAGTGGAATTTGCCTCCACTGCCTTCTGTGGCAGATAATGTACAGATTTTTACAACTCTTGGTGAAAATGTTTTTCCTCATCTCAGTCCTAAATGGCCTTCCCCATATTCTTAACCATGGCGCTTGTTTCATGACTCCCCAACATCGGGACTTTTTATTTTTGCACGTACTTTCAGAATTGCACTGCGATTTTCACCATTTTGCTGTTTTTGCACTTGTTGCTGTGTTTATTTGCTGAATTTATCACTGCCATGTACTACTGTTTTATTTTTGTGACTTGATATGAAACAAGAAATGCTATGCCACCCCTGCTTGCATATAACAGCATATAATCTGAACTCACAGTGCCGAATTGAACTAATTCCCCATGGTGCTGGGGGTTTTTACACTCCACAGTACCACTCTTTTTCTTCATCTGTTGCATTGCTTGTACTAACTTTGGATGACAAATTCCTGCTTCTAATTTTAATTCATTTTCCAATATAACCAAATATTAGCTCTTTTTCTTTACTTTAAATATAGGACACCAAAGCAATCGAGCCAAAATATCCCATATTTTCTTATTTTTTAATTTATAAGTGGACCATATTGCTCTTGGCCACTAACTTTTTCCCGAATACAATTTGGACAAATCACGTGTTTGATATCCATTGCCAAGTTCTTCCACTGCATCTTTTTATTTTTATTTTATTACCTGTTCTCTGTTTCTCTCTGCCATCAAACGTTCAGTATCTTTTATTTTTAGCTTTGCTTTTCTTTCATTTTATTTATTTTCCTCTATAGACTACATGCTACTTAGGCTATTGAGGCGTTTGCCCCCTTGGCACTGTAAACAATTTCTGTGTCACTGTGAGTTCCTCTTAAATCCTCCGACATGCTCTACTGCGGTTTAGAAGTTTTAACCACATCCCCCCCCCTCCCCCCCCCCCCAGCCTTTTTTTTTTTTTTTTTTCCCAAATAAAAAAAAAACAATGAAGTTTCCTTACCCGAATTTTTTTTTTTTAGAAATTTATGACCATTTTGTGCTTGCTTTCAAATACTGTATCGACAATCAGGCCTGAAGATAAAGGAGCCATTTTTTGCATCGATGAGACAAACACCAGACCCTGCTTAGCAATAAACCATCTGACCTTGTGCTCTGGCCAGTATGTTTAAAAAACAAAAAAAAAGTTTTTTTGTAGTTTAATTTATTATTCTTACTAGGCACAGTTAGCAAAATACATGATTCCAATCAAACCCGCCCACGTGTACACGATATAAGGATAAAAGGGTACACAAAAAAGCTGGAGAACTCAAGCCGGGTGCAGCACATCTAAGGAGCGAAGAGATAGGCGACGTTTCCGGGTCGAACCCTCTTCAACGTGCACTCTCTTCCCTTCCCTCAGACCAGGGATAAAGGGTATAATTGTTTAAGTGCAAGATAAATTCCATTGAAGTCTGATTAAAGAAATTATATTTCAGGGAATATGTGAGTGCTGAGGAAAACATAATACATCCACAAGGCGTTATCACATTTATTGGTTAAAATTACATCACTATTTGGAACTAATTTTTGACTCTTGCAATGAGCACACCTGAAATGAAACCAAAGGATAGGATTGTCAAGACCAACCTTGTTGGTGTTGAATAAATACGGTGGGTTTAAACTAAACAGTGGGGGGGGAGGGGGGGGGAAAGAGGAAGAGGATTTCCCTTGGAATGTAATGCGGATTAGTTTTTCTAAAACAACATGTAGAGGAACCAACGAGAGAGCAGGCTATTCTAAGACTGGGTATTGAGTGATGAGGAAGGGTTAGTTAGCAGTCTTGTTGTGCGTTGGCCCCTGGGCAAGAGTGACCATAATATGGTTGAGTTCTTCATTTATGATGGAGAGTTACGTAATTAATCAGAAACAAGGGTTCTGAACTTAAACAAAGGTAACTTTGAAGGTATGAGACTGAAATTGCCAAGATAGACTGGCAAGTGATTCTTAAAGGTTGACAGTGATGTGAAATGGAAAGGTATTTTATAGACTGCATGGATGACTCACCAACAAATTGTTCATCCAAGTTGGCAAAAGAATAAATCAGGGCAGGTAGTGCATCCATGGATAACAAGGGCAGATCAGGATAGTAAAAATAAAAAACAAAAGATGAAGCAAATAAGTTAGCCAGAAAAAGCGCCTAGAGAGGACTGGGAGAAATTCAGAGTCCAGCAGAGGAGACAAAGGGCTTTAATTAAGGAAAGGGAAAATGGATTATGAAAGAAAACTTGGCAGGGAACAATAAAAACTGACTGGCAAAGTTTTTAGATATATGTGAGAGAGAAAAAGATTAGTTAAAAACCAAATGTAGTCCTTGCAAGTCAGAAACAGGTGAATTGATCATGGGAACAGGACATGCAGACCAATTGAATAACTATTTGGTTTCTGTCTTCACTAAGAAGACATTAAATAATCTGCCGGAAATAGCAGCGTACCGGGGGTCAAATAAGGTGGGAGGTTACTGAGTGAAATCCAAGGTTAGACGGGAATGGTATTTGGGTTTAAAATTTATGGATTAAGCCGATAAATCCGCAGGGCAGATAGTCTGCATCCCACGAGTACTCAAGGAAGTAGCCACAGAAATAGTGGATGCATTAGTGATAATTTTTCAAAACCTCCTTAGATTCTGGAGTAGTTCCTGAGGATTGGGAGGGTAGCTAATGTAACCCCACGTTTTTAAAAAAGGAGGGTGAGAGAAAACGGGAATTTACAGACCAGTTAGTCTAACATCGGTAGTGGGGAAACCTGCTAGTTATTAAAGATGGGATAGCAGTACATGTGGAAAGTGGTGAAATCATTAGACAAAGTCAGCATGGATTTACGAAAGGGTAAATCATATGTCTGACGAATCTTATAGAATTTTTCGAGGATTGTGTAACTAGCAGAGTGGATAGAGAAACCAGTGGATGTTGTTATATCTAGACTTCAGAAGGCCTTTTGACAAGGTCCCACATAAGAGATTAGTATACAAACTTAAAGCACACGTATTGGAGGTTCAGTATTGATGTGGATAGAGAACTGGCTGGCAGACAGGAAGCAAAGGGTAGGAGTAAAAACGGGTCCTTTTCAGAATGGCATGCAGTGACTAGTGGGGTAGTGCAAGCTCAGTGCTGGGAACCCAGCTATTTACAATATATATTAATGATTTGACGAGGAAATTAATATGCAACATCTCCAAGTTTGCGGATACACTAAGCTGGGGGTAGTGTTAGGTGTGAGGAGGAATGCTAGGGGAGGCTGCAAGGTGACTTGGATAGGCTGGGTGAGTGGGCAAATGCATGGCAGATGCAGTATAATGTGGATAAATGTGAGGTTATCCACTTTTGGTGGCAAAAACAGGAGGGTAGACTATTATCTGAATGGTGGCAAATTAGGAAAAGGGGAGATGCAACAAGACCTGGGTGTCATGGTACACCAATCATTGAAAGTAGGCATGCATGGTGCAGCAGGCAGTGAAGAAAGCCAATGGTATATGTTAGCATTCATAGCGAAAGGATTTGAGTATTAGGAGCAGGGAGGTTGTACTGCAGTCATATGATACGGGGTATGTGGTGAGACCACACCTGGAGTATTGCGTTACAGTTTGGTCTCCAAATCTGAGAAAATACATTCTTGCCATAGAGTAGGGGGTACAGAGAAGGTTCACCAGAACTGATTCCTGGGATGTCAGGACTTTCATATGAGGAAAGACTGGATAGACCTTGCTTGTACTCACCACTAGAATTTAGAAGACTGAGGGGGAATGATCCTATCGAAACTTCTTACAAAATTTCTTAAGGGGTTGGATAGGCTAGATGCAGGAAGATTGTTCCCGATGTTGGGGAAGTCCAGAACAAGGGGTCACAGTCTAAGGATAAGATGGAATTCCTTTAGGACCAAGAGATGAGGAAAACATATTTTTCCACACAGAGAGTCTGAGTCTCTGGAATTCTCTGCCACAGAAGGTAGTTGAGGCCAATTCATTTGGCTATATTTAAGAGGGAGTTAGATGTGGCCCTTGTGGCTAAAGGGATCAGTGGATGGAGAGAAGGCAGGTACAGGATACTGAGTTGGATGATCAGACATGATCATATTGAAATGGCAGGTGCTGGCTCGAAGGGCTGAATGGCCTAACTCCTGCACAATCTATTTTTCTATGTTTCTATGTAACCGTCCAGGGGGGGTGCTGTCCATTTGGGTTATGGCGTGCCCTGCCTGCAGCTGTCTGTTCTTTCACTTCTTTTTTAAAATTTTTAGTACATTAAAAAGTGTTGTTTGGAGGTCTAAGTATTTATGTGTGGGGGTTGGAGGTGGGAGGGGGAAACGGTATTTCTCCGTCCCTCCGGGTCGGAGAAGCAGCTTTCCTCAGTATCTCGACCCGTCATCGCGGCCCTACCATCGGGTCTGCCAGTGTGCGTCTTCCTGACGGACCGGCCAGAATCTCGGCTTCAGCGGCGGCTCAGCGCTGGAGCACTATCACGGAGCGGGGCGATGGCCTTGCCCGGGGTCGCCGCGCTGAAGCTCCGGAATGCTGAGTCTGCCGATTGGAACATCGCGATGCTGCTGGTCTGTGGACGCTGACTTTAACATCGGGTGCCTGGGATCTCTCGCTGAGATCGCCAGTGGTGGAGCTCCTCCGTCTCCATCGTGGCCATGTCGGCTTCGGAAGCCGCAGTCTCCAGTAAGGAAGCGGCCTTTTCAGGCATCCCAAGCCGCTGAGAGGCTCTCTCCGAACGCCGGAGCACCATCACCAACCGGCGAGAAGGGCCTGAAACAACGGGCCCCGTAGCAGCGACTGCGGAGGCCTCAATAGGCCCGACCTGTGGGTGGACAAGGGGATGGGGACTGGACTTTTGTGCCTTCCCTCACAGTGGGGTCCACTGTGGGGGGGATAGTTTGTATGTTTTAATGTTAAATTCTTCTTTAAGTGTTGTGTTGTATTATTATAGTGTGCTGCAATGCAACTTGAATGTCACTACACCAAAAAGGTGTATGTGACAATAAATGAACCTTTTGAACCTTTTTAACCCTTTGAGCTGTGGCTGACGAGGGAAGTCAAGGATATTGTTAAATCCAAGGAAGAGGCATATAAATTGGCCAGAAGAACAAGCGGCAAAACACCGAGGAAATTTTAGAACTCTCAGAGTAGGACAAAGGGGTTAATTAAGAGGCAGAAAAAAGAGCATGAAAAAAAGTTTGCGGAGAATATAAAAACTGACTGTAAAATTATTTTTCGGTATGTAAAAAGGAAAAGAATTAGTGAAGACGCATGTAGGCTCCCTTACAGTCAGAGACAGGTGAATTGATAAATGGGAAAACAAGGAATGGCAGAACAGTTAAACGAGTACTTTGGTGCTGTCTTCACTAAGGAAAATACAAAACAATCTCCCAGAAATACTAGGGGACCGAGGATCTAGTGGGAGGGAAGAACTGGGAAGTTGGAATCCGGCAAGAAATGCAGGTAGGAAGGAGAGACCAAGAAAAGGGTGTTAGTAAACTGTTGGGGCTGATGGTAGATAAAAATCCTAGGGCCTGGAAGCGTCTGCATCCAGAGTACTCAAGGGAGGTGGCCCCTAGAATCGTGGATGCATTGGGTGACATTTTCGAAAGTTGGCTCTGACCTCAGTTCTGTGGACCTGGAGGGTAGCCAATGTAACTCCACTTTTTAGAAAGGAGAGAGAAACAGGGAATTATAGACCATTTAGCCTTACATCGGTAGTGGGGAAGATGCGGAAGAAGATTAAGAAAGAGTTATGCAGCGCATTTTGGAAAGCATTGAACGTGATCGGTCTAAGTCAGCATGGATTTATGAAAGGAAATCATGCTTGACTAACTTCTGGAATTTTTTGAGATGTAACAAATCGAATGGTAGGAAACGCAAGTGATGTGGGTGATCGGGACATCAAAAAATCTTGACATGGTCCCCCCAAGCACAGATTTCGACTGTGCAAAATGAGAGCCACATGGTTATCTGGGGGTAGGGTATTGACCGGATAAGAACTGGTTGGATGACCCGTACAAGCAAAGAGTGGGAATTAACAGTCCTTTCAAATGGCAGGCAGTGACTAGTGGGGGTGGCCGCAAGGTTCGGTGCCGGACCCAGTTGTTTCACAAGTATATTTAACGATTTAGACAAGGAAATTAAATGCAACATCTCTAAGTTGCAGAAACACTAAACTGGGTGGCAGTTGATCTGCAAGGAGGATGCTATGAGCTGCAGGGTGACTGATAGGTTGGTGAGTGTGCAGAAGCATGGCAGATTGCATTATAAGTGGATAAATGTGAGTTTATCCACCTTCGTGCAAGAACAGGAAGCAGATTATTATCTGAATGGTGCCAGATTAGGCGAAGGGGAGCTGCTCTTGAGGGAATGTAGCGTAAAATTCCGGAATGGCAGGACTGACGAACTTGATGAATAAAGTTGGTCCGATTGCCTGTATTCGCTGGACATAAGAAAGATGAGAGCGGATTCTTAAAGAAACATGGTAAAATTCTTAAGGATTGGACAGGTAAGATTGCAGAATAAATGGTCCCCGATGTTGGGGAAGTCCAGACCAGGGGTCAAGTTAAGATAAGGGGTAGGCCCTTTAGTTCTTAGATGAGGAAAAACTTTTTTTCACCAGAGTTGTGAATCTGTGAATTTATTCTGGAATTTGAACCTCCTGCGTGTGAACAGAAGGCATCGGCGGAGGGGGTGGGGGGGGGCCAATCATTGATGTTTTCAAGAGAGTTAGATTTAGCTCTTTGGGCAGGGGAAAATCAAGGATATGGGGGTAAAAAGCAAGAACGTGGTACTGATTTTGGATGCTCAGCCATGATCATAAATGAATGGCGGTGCTGACTCAAAGGGCCGATTGTCCCTGCTCCTGCACCTATTTTCTATGTTTCCATGTTTCTAATCAGGGGTATTTTTAGTTGCCACATACACTATATTGCTACTCGCATCAGTTTTACAAGCATATTAGATGCAATAAAACCAAGAAAAAATTATTCAGTAAATTATCAGTTATTCCAATTGAACATGATGACCATTATAGTGGAATCACCAAAGTACACACCGAGCAACCATAGTAGCGCAAAATTCTGTGTGGTATCGGTGCCGAGTATAGAGTTGTGATGCAGGTTGTGCAGGGGAGCTGGAAGTTCTTTGTGAACCTATAGGTAGTGTTTCTCAGGCTCCTCAGCCTGGTGCCTTGAAAGGGCAGCACAGTGGATGCCTCATAGCGCCAGCAAAAGATCCAAGATCAATCCTACCCTCGGCTGCTGTCTGCGTGAAGTTTGCATGTTCTCCATACCCACCGCGGGTTTTTTGGTTATTGTCCGCTAAAATCTGTAGGATTGATGCAAAACTGAAGACAACATAGAACAAGTGTGCACTTGGTTTAATCTATGTTTCCATGCTGGATCTCCAACTAAAAGAGAATGTGAGCGTGGTGTGGACCTTGATAAATATGTAGTTTGTAACGTTTACACTGGATGTTGTTCAATTAAATGGCTAGTTACGAATATCAACAGACTGCAAACTCAATCTTAACTTGCTAAATTAAAATACATGGAGGACCAGTCATCCTATCTTAAAACTAAAACACATTTACTTCTCATATTCTAATTACTTTAGCTCAAAAGCAATTAAAAAAATGAATTCACTTACTGTCAGATTGCCCAATCGCCCACATTTGATCCCTCCATTGTAAACCAGTTGAAACCCCCGCACTAATCCATGGAAATGGACACAGATGAATGGAGAGAAATGCTTTGATAGTAGCTTTCTTCTTTGCCGAGAGACAGACACCAACAAAGATAGTCCGCTGACAATCCTCGGGTTCACATTGTTTGTAATTTCTGTAGCCATCTTTTTGTTTAAAAAGGCCTTTCTTCCAACAAGTCAAATCATTAATCTGAATTTGGAAGGAGGTCCGATTTGATAGTACATTAATTAATCCAAGTAGGAATTTTTTGGAGTGAATCATAACCTAGAACATGAATAAATTTGAGATAATTACCAAAATATATATCAGTTAAACCTTTCACTACATAGCCATTGCTATTTTGTCAAGTTGACCCAGAAACAAGTCAAGAGAGTTTATTGTCGTGTGTCCCAGAATAGGGCAATATGAATTCTTGCTTGGCTTCAGCACCACAGAATATAGTAGACATGAAATCAGATCATACAGTGTGTCCATATCCATTAGATAAATTATACACACACCCATAAATAACAATAAAGTGCAAATAAACATATAAATGGTCTATTAATGTTCAAAGATTTCAGTTGAGTTTACAAAGTAAGCCTGATGCTGTGGGGAGCAGCTATTTCTGAACCTGGTCGTTGCAGTCTTCAGGCTCCTGAACCTTCTACCTGATAGGTAGCCGGGAGGTGAGTGTGAGTGGCCAGGATGTTGTGGGTCCTTGATGATGCTACCACCTTTTTTGAGCAGGGCGACTGCGATAGATCCCCTCGATGGTCGAGGTCAGAGCCGATGATGGGCAGTGTTTTACTACTTTTTGTAGTCTTTTCCGCTCCTGGGCGCTCAAATTGACGGAACCGTGCCACGATGCAACCCGTCAGCCAAGCTCTCCAACTGTGCCCCTGTAGCAAGATAGAGAGAGTGGCTCCTTGACAAACCAACTTCTCCGTAATCTTCTCAGGAAGTATCACGGATTGACTTTCTAATAATTGCATCAGTGTTCTGAGACCAGGAGAATCTCAGAAATAGCACACCCAGGAATTTGAACTCTTGGCCGCTCCAACCATCGACCCTTGATATAAATGGGACTGGGGCCCCAACCTACCGTCTTCCAAAGACCACAATCTGTTTCCTTGGTTTTGTTGGTGTTGAGGGCCAGTATTGTGCTGCACCATTTTGCAGATCGGATTTGTCTCACTTCTATACTCTGACACATCCCGATCATGATACGTCCCAACAAACGTGGTGTCGTCAGCGAACTTGATGATGGAGTATCGCACTATACTGGCTACGCAGTCATGATTATAGAGTGAGTACAGCACGGGGCTGACACGCAGCCTTGAGGTGCTCCCAGTGCTGAGGGTTATCGAGGCTGACACATTTCCACCAATTGAACATTCGGTGGTCTTTGAATGAGGAAGACGAGAGATCCAATTGCCAGAGGAGATGCACAGAGAGCCAATATCAAGAGAGCTTGTAACCACTATGGAGGGGTATGATTGTCGTGTAAATGCTGACTGTAATGATGAATGACAGTGAGTTTTTGTTAGTCCAAGTGGTTCCAGAGCGGAGTGGAGAGCCAGCGAGATCGCATCCACCCGTTTGATTCTTTTGTGGCGGTAAGCAAACTGCAGTGGGTCCAGTTTTGTCGAGGTAGGAGTCGGATATGTGCCATGATCTAACCTCTCAAAGCACTTCAGCACCACAGGGCGTTAGTGCCACTGTCGATAGTCGTTGAGACACGTCACCTGCTCTTCTGGGCACTGGTAAATTGATGCCCTTATAAAAAGGTGTGAACCTCAGACATCGAGAAGTGACATGTTGAAAATGTCCGTAAAACTTCCAGCCCAGTTTAGGTCCCGCACGGATTTTAGAACACGACCGGTATGCCTTCAGGTCCAGACGCTTTTTCCGAGGGTTCCCCCTGAAGGATTTTTTCTAGACTCGGCCTCTGTGACATGAACTGAATACCATCACCGGCGAATGGGGGCTCGAGAAGCACATCAGTGTTCTCCCTATCAAAGCGTGCGTCAAACTCTTGTATCAGTTCTCTTGTGATATATGCAATGTAGATTTTAAACCAGGAAATAAATCACAACCAAATGTAGAATCAAATAATTAAATGCCCAAAATAGTGTTTGCGAGTAACAAAGCTCACAATAATCTTTCTATCAATATTTAAAATAATGCATTAATCAGGACAGTGCGTTAAAGTCAGTGAAAATATTAAGACTCAAGTGTTACTTTTCAGACAAGGGTAGCACTCTTGCCTGAGATGATTGTTGAATCCTGATGCTAAATCGCTCCAATCCCAAAACACCAAGCATTTCCTTGGCCCACACAGACCTGCTGTATTCCTCCATCAATTTGGTTTTTGTTGCTATTTCAGAGGGCTCACGTGACTGGGTAGCCAAATCTAATCTGGTAGGTAATCTTGGGCCCATTTTCTTCAAAATTTATTAACTCTGCTACTCAATATTATTTTGTTAGTCCTGAGTTAAAAAAAATAATCTGAATGGTCAGCTCATCGGACCTTCCTTGCGGTCTCTTGCTAAGTGTAATGTGTGATATCGGCAGAGAGTGGAAAGGAAAAGAAGACTGAATGGGCAAGACTGTTCAGACTGGTTGTGAATAGAAAGACTTCTGCTGTTCCCATCATCTTCGTGTAATATTTCTGAAGAGGAATAAGTCAACTATTTTTGTTTCATTTGAAAGCAATGTACTGATCCGTGATGCACATCTTGACATACAAGATGAAAAAATTTGTAAATCAATTAACGTAACCAGATGATAATAAATAAAATTTTTGACCGATGAGTCATCTGATGATGACAACACACAAACAGTCCAAGGATAGTCCCAATAGTCCATGACTAATCCAACATTTCAGAAGCAGTTAGACAGGCAAATGGATAGGACAGTTTGGAGGGATATAGACCAAATGCTGGCAGTTGGGACTTGTGTAGCTGGAAAACACACCGTTGATAGGCCGTATGTCCCGAAGGCCTGTTTCCACAATATATCACCGTGGATGACTCTACGTCTCGTTCTACTGTGCATAAACTCCCGGCATCTGCAGGCAAATAAATGAGGGAGAGAGGTTTTGGGCAACAATCTACATAATTCAAAGCCGAAACTCAGAATAAGGTTCAAGTTGGATACTTTTCTTGAACCAGTCGATAGGCTTGGTGCGGTGGGGGATTGTGTCTTAACCGGAAGGGAAAAACAAAAATGCCAAATCTGCATAGAAATGGCATCAATGTTCAATTATTTCCCCCCCCCTATTTTGTTGCTGCTACTCAATGTTGATGCTGCTAACTTTTGATATTTTGAATGCGGCTACTGAATGGACACTGGTTGAGAAACGCTTTTTTTTTTTTCGTTTCCTCTTGTACGCAAATACCCAGAAAAATGATATAAAGATATACAATACAATAGCAAACCAACCAAATGTTGCACAGGGTCATAATGATTTTCATGATGCAAATCAATGTTTGCAAGGATTATATTCCTTGGATTATACAACGACACATGACATGCCTTTAAACATGACAATGCATCCGAGACACCATAAAATGGCCGCTCAACTGATAACACATTGGACTTGCAAATGATCTCAGATTGACCTTCACGATGAACAAGTACTTTTGACATTTTAGTGTTATTTAATAAACACTGCAGCCTGTTTACATGGAGCAAGTTTCCCTCAAAACAGAAATGGGAAATAAAACGGAAAATAATACTGGGAAATGCTGGCAGTGCCTGTGGAAATATAAACAATTATTGTTTTGAGATTGAGAAATGGTAAAAAAAAATGCAAATGCTGGGAAATGCTCTGCAGAATATTTTGAAGAAAATGGTAAAAAATGTCAGGATTGAGAAATGGTCTCAATCCGGAAATTTTTACCATTCTTTCAAATATTCTGCAGAGCATACCTTTTCCAGCATTTGCATTTTTTTTTAAACTTTAGATTTCCAGCAAATTTTCATTTACAGGCAGAAATGTGATACGGGAGAGATAATTTTGTTTCAGACAGTATGCTTGAGGGCTAATATCAAAATAGACTAGGGGCAACTTTGCTCTGCATTGAAATAGCATTTTAGGATATTTACAAATACCTAGGAGTAAATGGTTGGTTGTCAGCACCTCTGTCAATGCAGCATTGTGTCACTGAAGTGGGGCGCTGATGTCTCAGCCATAGTTGCCTGCTCAAATTAAAGGACTGAGACTTCAGTCAAAGAAACTTTAAACTAAGAGACTGGTCCGTGCCCCAGCAATGTTGGTGAATTTTTAATTTGGTGCCAAGATTGTAAGGGACAGGTTGGGATACCGATTCATGTTGGAACATGCAGTAATTAATAATTCATCAAAGGGAAAACCCTAAGCACCAGCCACCTCTGCCGGGAAATCACGTGTGGTACTGGAAAGTCTAAAGTATGAGGAAATAAACCACCTGGCACAATGTTTACACTGATGTAATGAAAACTGAATGATTTGTTGTGCCTTTGCAAAGGGCACACCCGATGCAAACCTGCAAAAAGTACAAGGGGAATTGGTGCCAATTTAGCAAATAAAATATGCTTAATGATATCTATAATCTCAGTGATAAAGGCTCTAGCAATTTAATCAAAGCACGTCTCAAATGTAAAAGTCAGCAAACCAAAAAAAAACATTTTCTGTATAAGCCCATATTATTGTCAGTGCTGTTCATAGACGAGGAAGATTATCCACCTCTTTAAGCTTGTCTGCAGAATGTTATTCATTGTTTGGAGGTCCAGACATTGTGGGCAAGGCCGATCCTTAAGAAGATAATGGTTCACATCCTTTCTGAACTACTGCAATTCCTCAGGTTTAATAAAGGAGAGATTATGGTGATTACGAAACATGGTTATAAGGTCTTGAGGTTCATAAGGTCCATTTATTGTCACATACACCAATTGGTGTTGTTCTTCTTCCTCATGTCCGGCCATCTTCCATATCACGTCTTTCCTGTTGGGCAGCGGTGGTTGCAGAATTGGCTACTTCAGTCAGTCACTGTGGTACAGTTTCTGTCGTCAGCATTGCCCCGGGATGCGCCACGTGGAGGCTTCTGCTTGCTTCCCATTGGTGTAGTGAAATTCAAGTTGCCATTGCAGCACATTAATAATACAACATAACATTATAAAGAAATTTAACATAAAAATAAAAACATCCCTCCACAATGGTTCCCACTGTGAGTGAAGGCACAAAGTCCAGTCCCCATCCCCTTGTCCACCCATAGTTGGGCCTATTGAGGCCTCGCAGTCGCCACTACGGGGCCCGATGTTTCAGGTCCCTCTCGCCAGGGGTGATGGTGGTCGCGCCGGCGTCGGGGGAGAACCCTCATCAACGGTTTGCGATGCCTGTCGGCTTCCTGGAGGAGCTGGCGATCCCGGGAGAGTCCCCAGGCTCCCGATGTTCAAGGTCAGCGCCGCCGCCCGCGGCTGGCCGCACCACAACTCTGCTCTCCAGGCACCGCGACCCGGGCATAGCGCTCCAGCCGCCGCCTTGCCGGTCCCCTCAGGGCGCCCCTCCCCCCCCGCCGTTGAAGTTGCTGCTCGGAGGAAAGCCACCTCTCCGACCAGGTAGGGACTGGGAAATACTGTTTCCCCCCCCCCCCCCCCCCCCCCCCCCCCCCCCCCCCCCCCCCCCCCCCCCCCCCCCCCCACCAACCACACATAAAAAGAATAGGTCTCCAAACAACACTTTTTAACACACTAAAAAAATTTAAAAAAGGAGTGAAAGGACAGACAGCTGCAGGCAGGGCAGCCATACTCAACTGGACGGTGCCCCCATATATATCAAAGTCAGGGTGACGTATTGCGTGTAGGGGTTATGGGAATAGGGAGTGGGGGTGGAACATAAGGGGTTAGTTCCCATGCAGTTGAAGCCTTGGTCAATTTTGGAGATGCGGTTGCAGGTTTGGGATGTGTTGTTGGCCCTGGCAGATAGTTGCATCGTCTACATGGTGCATGTCTTTCATTCATTCATTCAAGGGATGTGGACTTCACAGATGGAGCCAGCATTCGTTCCTTCCAACACATTTCGTCTGCTCCACTGCAAAACCACCTCAAGGTATGTCTACTTTGAAGAGGTTCTCCTCCTCTCTCCGACAAGAGTTCTGCAACATCCTCTCCCGCTGCTCCCCCTCTGTGATTACACATCACGTCTATATATCTCGTTTCCTTTATCCCTAACCAGTCTGAAGAAGGGTCTGGACCCAAAACATCACCCGTTCATTCCTTCCCTCCAGAGATGCTGCCTGGCTCGCTGAGTTACGCCATCTTTTTGTGTCTATGTTCAGTCCTTCCTACACATTAGTTTACCCATCCCTCACTGACCTTGAGAAAGTGATGGTGAGCTCCCTACTTGGACAATTCCAACCCTCGAGGTGTGGGCAGACCCACAATTCTGTTGGGTAGGGCATTAGAAGATGTTGTCTCTTTGACAGTAAAGGATTGGTCACTGTGTCCCAGTGGTGGAAGGAATATAAAGATATAAAGTGGTGGATGAGTACCACGCAGTAGGCTGATATCAATTTCTCAGAGATGTTGGGGCTGCACTCAATAAAACAAGGGGAAAGTATTTCATGGTTCCCTTTACTTTTGCTTTACACCTTAGGGTGGCAGGACTTGAGTGATTTGCTGTAGTATCTCAGTCCCTAAACTTGCCCTTGGGGATACAGTTGGTTCGCTCATGTGTTAGACGACGCATAGCTCGCTGTTGGCTTCCGTCGTCATCCAACGTGTTGACAGAATTGGTCGCCCGACCCGTCACTAAGTGCATCGTGTCGTCGTTTCCGGGGTTCGCCATGAGGAGGCTTATGTCATGATCCCCGGGGAGACAGTAATTATATGAATAGTGAACCCCAGATAGTTGAATGCAAGGAACTCAACAGTAGTAATAGTAGGATCAAGGATAGGTAGTTAGGCTCTCTCTATTTTGGAGATGGCCTTTGCCTGGCAGTTTCATGGCAGGAAGGTTACTTGCCACTGATCAGATCATGCCTACATTGTATTGTATTTTATTGTATATCTTTATTATCATTTTTCTGAGTATTTGCATACCCAGAGGAAAACGGAAAAGCGTTTCTCAACCAGTGTCCATTCAGTAATAGAGATAGAGAATAAAAGTACATGTGTCACGAGTTCCGATCGGCAGTGGCACGACAATGGCTCTGCTTCAGTGTGTCCAGGTTGGTGTTTGGTGCGCGATACTTTGGCAGGGGGCAAATTCCGTTTATCAGTCTAATTGCCTGCGGGAAGAAGCTGAGGAGCATCCTGCTGGTTTTGCGGCTGATGCTCCTGTACCTCTTCCCAGATGGCAGGATGGAGAATATGTGATGCGATGGGTGGTATGGGTCTTTGATGATGGAGATGGCTCTGCTAATACATCTCTTCCTGTATATGTCCAGCAATAAATGGAGTGGAGCACCAATAATCCTGCTGGCGGTCTTCACAATCCTGTCCAGTTGGTGCCGTTCGTACGCCTTGCAGCTCCCGAACCAGGAGGTGATGCCGTAGGTTAATGTGCTCTCGATTGCCCCCCTATAAAAAGTTCGTAGGTGTGCAGTGGGGAGACCTGCTTTCCGTAGTCTTCGGAGAGGGTGTAGTCGCTGCTGGGCTCTCTTGACCAGTGCTGTGGTGTTGGTCGTGGACGTCAGGTCATCTGACAGGTGGAGTCCTAGGAACTTCACACTGCTGACCCTTTCCACATCAGGTCCATCGATGTGCAGAGGTGTATGGCGTTGTTTTCCCACTCTCCTGAAGTCAACCACCATCGCCTTCGTTTTTCCCACGTTGAGAATGAGGTTGTGGGATTTGCACCATCCTGTGAGCAGCTCCACCTCCATTCTGTACGCTGACTCATCATCGTCACTGATGAGACCCACCACTGTTGTGTCATCAGCGAACTTCTTGATGAAGTTGTTGTTGAGTCTAGCAGTACAGTCGTGTGTAAGCAGACTAAACAGCAGGGGGCTTAGGACACAGCCTTGGGGCGAGCCAGTGCTCACGGCTATGGGTTTTGATGTCCTACTGCCCACCCTGACTGTCTGCTGCCGTTGTGATAGAAAGTTCAGGACCCAGTTACATGTGCCAGCATCAACCCCCAATAACTCCAACTTCTCCACCAGCTGCTGCGGAATGATTGTGTTAAAAGCAGAGCTGAAGTCTATGAAGAGGATCCTGGCATAAGTATTTTTCCGTTCAAGGTGTGGCAGTACGAGGTTCAGTGTTGTTGAGACTGCATCCTCTGTGGATTGGTTGGCTCTGTAGGCGAACTGCAGTGGGTCTAGGTCGGCAGGTAGGCTATTTTTAATATGCTGCATAACCAGTCGCTCAAAACACTTCATTACTATGGGTGTTAGAGCCACTGGTCGAAAGTCATTATGGCAGGCTGGGTTTGGTTTCTTCAGGACAGGAATGATGGTGGCACTCTTAAGACAGTTGGGCACTACTGCCTGGCTGAGCGAGGTGTTAAAAATATCTGTGAAGACATCTTTCAGTTGCTCGGCGCAATCTCTTAGCACGCACCCAGGAATGTTGTCCGGCCCTGTGGCTTTGCGTGGGTTGATGCTGGCAAAGGCCTTTTTTATTCCGGCTGCGGACAGTCTGAGCGACTGGTCACTGGGAGATGGCAGTAGTGCACGTGTCTGGGTGCTGTTTTTAACCTCAAACCGTGCGTAGAACTCGTTCAGTTCATCTGGTAGAGAGGGGTCGTTTTGGCATATCCGCAGTGGGGGGGGGGGGGGGGGTTGTAGTCAGTGATGGTATGAAATCCCTGCCTCTTGCTTCAGGCAGGCATGAATGCTGGATATGCTGAGGAAGTGTGAATGGAATCAAACATAGACAGGCAATGCTTGCAGACAGTGGCGGAAACCCCGGGGGGGGGGGGGGGGGGTGGGCAGGGGACACGTCCCCCTCCATTTTGAAAGGTAGAGGATGATTTCCCCCCCCCCCCCCCCATTTTTTGTAATCCGGATTTTAAAACCCGGTGAAATCTCCGCTTTCCACGAGACAGTGGGGGTGGGACTGCTGATCGATTGGACGAGAGAGATGTCAGTCAGCAGGCAATGTGGGCGGGGCATGATGATTCAGTGCGATGATTGGAGGAGGGAGGTGTCGGTCAGAGGCATAAGTAGAGGGGGTGGGACTGCAAAAGAGTGCGGTGATTGGAGGAGGGAGACGTGCCCAGGTCATAGGGTCACAACGGCATCCCTGGACACAGACCTGCCCTTCACCCGCAGCCAGGATCGATCCCGGCCGGCTCTCCGACGCTGCAATCACTGCCGAATCGCCACTGGGTCATCCCCGTCCCCACCCGAGTGTCCCCCCCCCCCCTCACGCCCGGGGGTGGCCAGAGACGTCGGGAGTCAGACGGGCGCGGTGCCCCCAGGCCCACAGCCAACGCAGAGAAGCAGCGCTAAACCCAGCTCAACTCTGCCTCTCCCTCCGGGTTAACCTACAGCCCTGCCTGGACTTAAGGGAAATATGGCCCAGGCTTACAGCCAGTGTGGAGAAGCAGTGCTAGCTTCACGGCTCCGGAGTGGTATTCCGTTAGTCCAGGCAGGGCTGTAGGTTAACCCGGCGAGACAGGCAGAGTTGTGCTGCATTTAGCGCTGGATTGAGCTGTAATTACCATTCACAGGGCCCACGGTAGAAGCCTTCGAAGCCTCACGATTGGACGAGAGAGATGTCAGTCAGCAGGCGTGTGTGTGTGAGTGTGCGCATGCGCACACGGCCGCCAAGAAATTGTGTCCCCCCTGTCCCATGCAGTAGAGCCGCAAATGGAAAGGTGTGAGTAGTATAGAGTATTAGAGGGGCAGGAAGCTGCTTCACCCTTACAGAATGAACAGAATTGTTCTACAAAGCACACATTTAACCAGCATTTGCTTGCTCCACAGTCAAGGGGAGACATATTGTGGACTCATTTTTTTCTTAGTTCTCATAAAAGGTCCATGAACTGAAGCCTTAATTCTATTTCCCTCCCATTGATGCTGTTCAACCTGAGGATTATTTCCAGCAGTCCCCGTTTATTTTATTTCAGATTGCTAGTGTCTGCTGCTTTATTCTTTGGAATCACAAAATTACATCTGGCATTCCCGGATGGGCAACAAGTTAATTCGCTTCCCGATTAAGGTGTCATGAATACGTTTATTTTGGTTTGTGTATCATAGAACAACAACAAATACGGGCCTAATGAAGGGGCATCTTGGAGAGAGGAGGGAAGACAATACAATAACTAAACCCTATATGCTTTGCATCTGATATGGTCCTGTTGACGTCATTGGGTGAATTGCAGAGCAGTGACAGTGGAGGTTCTGGCACACCTATTGATAGAGGAAAAGCATCATGTTCAGAATGAAATGAGAGGCTTATCTGGTAGTGGTAATGAACATAACACTTTGCAAAATGGAGTATTTCTCACAACATCTGGTTAAAGGGAAGAGAAGAAGCATAATTAAACAGTGCTGGAAGTACTGTTTCAAATAACAGGAACTAGACTCATTGAGACGAAAACTGGAGCAACTGAAGCAGAGGGACCTAGGAGGAAATTGGGGTAATACAAGAGGAGTTTTGAGAAGTAAACATTAATGTTTGCACACCAGCTAAAAACTGTGTGAATGAGGCACCTAAAAAAAATAATTGGGTCGGACATTTGCTGTACAACAAAGAGAAGAGAAACATTGGATGTAGGAACAGGAACTTTGGCCCACAATATCCATGCCAAACATGATGACGTTAACCAATGTCCTCTGCCTCACATGATTCATGTCCTTCCATGTTCCTATCTAAAAGCCTCTTAAACACCACTATCATACCTGCTGCCACCAGCACCACCACCCCTTGTAGCACATTCCAGCATCCACCATTCTCTGTGTAAAAGAGATTGCCTTACACAACTCCTTTAAACCTTCCCCCTCTGACCTGAAATATATGCCCTCCATTATTTGACATTTCCATGCTATCTATCCTGCTTAATTATATATATATATATATATATAATATATATATATATATATATATATATATATATATTCCTTTATCAGGTCCCTCCTCAACCTCCGATGCACCAGAGAAAAAAAATTCCTAGTTTGTCCAACCTCTCTTTATAGCTAGGATACACACAAAATGCTGGAGTAACTCAGTGGGACAGGCAACATCTCTGGAGCAAATGAATGGGTGACATCTTGACCCTTCTTCATTATAGCTAATATCCTTTTATCCAGGCTGCATCCTGATAAACCTTTCTGAAACTTCCTCATTTAACCTGTAGTGGGAAGATCAGAACAGCACACAATATTCCAAATGCACCCTAACTGATGTTTTGCACAACTGTAACACGACTTTGTAACACGACTTACACAATCACCATACCGATGAAGACAATATAACATATTTCTTCTTTACCACTCCATCTAATTGTGTTGCCATTTTCAGGGTGTTCATAAGTGATAGGAGCAGCATTAGGCCATTCAGCCCATCAAGTCTACCCTGCCATTCAATCATTGCTGATCTATCTTTCCCTCTTAACCCCATTCTCTTGCCTTTTCCCCATAACCCTAAGGGACACCAAGATCCCTCTATACATCAATGCTGTAATAACTTGCCATTAACTGTATACTTTCTCCTTACATTCAACCTCCCAAAGTGCAACACCTCAGACTTGCTCAGAGTGAACTCATGGTCTGTAACTCCAGCAATGTTGGTGCTGTCTGCAAATTTACTAGCTAGTCTGTCTATATTTTCTTCCAAGTCGTTTATATGCATATCACAAGCAACACATCCAGCACAAATCCCTGCAGAACACACTAACATCAGACCTCTGGCCAGAATAACACTCTTCCATCATGACCCTCTATCTTCTGTGGGCAAGCCAGTTCGGAATCTAAAAGAGAAAGAGAGAGAGGGAAAATATGCTTCTGGTCTGCTTCTGCAGAATCCATTGTTTGAAATTGTCTCTTACAAATCTATCTGTGTGGTATTTGCTTTTCAGATCCACACACTTAAAAACAACCTTTGGGAAAAATAAGAATTATTCAACCCTCTTTTTATCATTACAAAGAATAGAAACACCAAATAATTGGCAAAAATATTTCCACTTTAACACAGGGTAACATTGCTTTGGGTGCAGTCTTATCTCAAGAGCACAATGTTTGAATCCCATTCAAGTTACTTGAATCTAGGCTGATGGAAAGTTGCACCTTTCAGAGATGCTGTCCTTGAGATGAGGCATTACACAAAGACTCCTTTGCTCAGGTGGACACTTAGGATACACTACTTAATGGACAGGAGGTGGTTGGGGAGTTGGTGGGGGGGGGGGGGGGTCGCATCCCAATATTGTTCAAACAATATAATTAAATGTCGACATATACAGTGGAACATAGATCAACTATGATCTATAGAATGATCTATAGATGGACAGAGAAATGGTGGATGGAGTTTAATCTGAGGAAGTGTAAGGGTTGCACTTTAGGAGGTTAAATATGAGGCAAAAGTATACAGATGATGGCAAGACGTTGATGTGTGGAGGGATTTTGGGGTCTTAGTCCATAGCTCCCTGAAAGTGGCAACACATGTAGATAGAGTGGTATATGGCAGGCTTGCCTTTTTTGGTTGGGACATTGAATATAACATTCAGGAACTCATGATTCAGTTCTACAGGACATTGTTAGGCCACAGTTGGGGTGTAGCATGCAGTCCTGGGTCGCCCCATTACAGAAAAGGTATGGAAGCTTTGAAGGGGTTTGCAGAAGAGGTTTACCAGAATGCTGCCATGACTAGGGGGTATTAGCTGTAAGGAGAGGTTGGAAAAACTTGGATTGTTTTCTCTGAAACACCAGAGGTTGAGGGGAGACCTGATAGAATATGAAAGGCATAGATACGATAAACAGTCTGACCCTTGTTCCCAGTGTGGAAATGTCAAAGACCGAGGGGTTGTACCTTTTAGGTCAGGGGAGGAAAGTTTAAAGGAGATGTGCAGGGCAAGTTTTTTTTAATACCAAGTGTGATGGAGGCTATACAACAGTGACCTTTAAGAGGCTTTTCGATAGACACATGGATACACATAAAACTGAGGTATAGGGATCATTGCATCATGTCCAGCATAGACATTGTAGGACAAAGGGCCTGTTCCTGTTCCAGTGCATTCAGTATTTACTAAGACACCACCAAGGAGATTGAAATGCTTAGATTAGGATGTAGTATGATTAAATGAACAATATACAAGACAAATTTTAGTAGGCTGATAGAAAACATTTTACACATGTTCCGTGTTTTTCAAGTTGATTGAAAACTACCTAAATCAGCAGCTGAAATGGGAACATAATGCAAACTGCCTTGATTAATGTAATCCAATACTTGAAAGAAGTAATCCTCAATTAGATATGATCCAGGCCTTCTAATTTAGATTTTGTCGATATGAGTAATATCACAGCAAAGTTCTAAATAGATTTACAGAGACTAATCAGTCAGGCGTACTGGAGAATAGATTTATTAGACGTTAAAATGATAAAATACAAATATTGCGCAATCTACAAAACATCAAATCTAAACCTTATAATTGTAGAACACAGTGGCTGCACTGTGGCTCAGCGGTAGAGGTACTGCCTAAAGGGCCTGTCCCACTTGGACGACCTAATGCACAAGTTTAGTAGACCCTAGACGAGTTGAAAAAAATGTCAAGGTCGTGTTGACTCGCCGAAGTAAAAGACTTCCTACAACCTCCTACAGTTATGTCTACGACCTACTACGACTATGTTTACGACGTACTGCGACTATGACTACAACCTTATACAACCCCCCTCGACCTCAGTCTTCCACACCCAAGACCAACTATGACTAGCAACGAGTGGAAATGATCACATGATAAAATGATGTCATGTTTGCATTTTTTTTTCTCGGGCCAGTTACCGACCTATGACTACCTACAAATATCTACGACTACCATCACGAACAATTACGTAAAAAGTATCCATTTTTTCCAAGCCAACCTTTTTTTTACTCGTGGACATTTTATATCAGGCTGGAAAAAACGCCGCAACCTGCTTGAGGCCACGAGTACGCGGAGACCACTCACGCGCAGGAGGAAGAGTTACGAAGACCTCCTATGACCTCGTGGCGACCATGCTGCGAGCATGAGTCGAGGGCAAACTCGGCAGAGGTCGCCAATTTGGCCGTGAAAGTGGGACAGGGGCTTAACAGTGCCAGAGACCAGGATTCCATCCTGACTATGGGTGCTGTCGAAACAGAGTCTGTATGTTCTCCCTGTGGGTTTTCTCCTGGTGCTCCGGTTTCCTTCCACCTTCCAAAGAGGTGCACGTTAGTAGGTGAATTGGCCTCTGTAAATTGTCCCTAGTGTGTAGGATAGAACTAGTGTACAGGTAATTGTTGGTCGGTGCAATGGGCCGAAGGGCCTGTTCCCACGGCTGTATCTCCAAACTAAATTAAAATGCAGAAAATGAGATGGCAATGTTTATATAGTTTGGTGAGTTAGTCCTATGGAATGCTGACTATATCTGAGCTATGAAGAAGGAATCCAAAGGAGGGGTGTACATGGTTTCATCCATTTGTGAACTTTTTAACATGAAGTGGGAACATTAAAGAAATTTTGTTCCATAGGGTTCCGACATCATCTTCTGTATCCTGTTCTATTTCAGAGTAATTTTGTTTTTCAGTTATTAATCCCACACGCTAGACCAAAGCTTCTCTATTTTGAAACAATAGTTGCTAACACGTCAAAAAAAAAGAGGAAAGGGTTTCAACATGAAATATGACGTATAGGATTTGATAACTTTTTTTCTTATTTTTGTGCAATTTTTGCTTATACAACATTTTTTCTGTTATTTGGTGCAAAATTGTAACATTTATTTCATAATTCAAACTTTTCATGATTATGCCCACGTATTTCCTTCCTCCCAATACCATACATCCATCAACAGTTCTCATGCGCTGTTATGGAAATGGGTAAACTGTATGGCTGTTTAAATCCTAAGAATATTTGACACATTTTAGTGCGTTAGTGCATGTTATTTTCTTTGTGAGAAGTGAAAATATTCCAACATTTCACAAACACTGTGCTTTTTAGGAGAGGAAGATAAATCAAGATGGAACTGACCCAAAACTACACGTGTTTTAAGAATAGCTTAAAATTGAATGCCCAATGTGAGCACTAGGCAAGGCATTTTTATTGTGCCCTTCAGTATGACCCACCATTATATATGTTTTTCTCTCTATGAATGTCTCTATTCATGTGTACCTATTTACTTATTGTTAAACGATGAGTGTCACTAGACATCACCATCTTTTGCTATTCGTAATGGCAGTTCGGAATGATGTGGTGAACTGCCTCCCAGAACAATTGTGTTCACGCACTGCTTTTGGATATGGAACCCCCAGGATTTAGACCCCGTGTGACTGCGAATGAACAGATGGGGTGTAATCTGGATGTTCACCGGTTACGCAGGAAATCCAAAACCAAAATTTTGCACAACCTTCACAATGAGTGTTGTGATTAGGACCAGACAACTTATTTGTAGTGACAAAGAGTTGGTGAAAAATACTTTATTGAATAATAAAGTATTGGCAGTAAATGCATTAAATTTCCTCTGAGGTACTTGAACAGTATTTTGCCCCCCCCCCCCCCACCCCCCCACTCTCCATCAGTCTGAAGAAGGGGTTTGGCCCGAAACATTGCCTATTTGCTTCGCTCCATAGATGCTGCTGCACCCGCTGAGTTTCTCCAGCACTTTTGTCTACCTTGAACAGTATCAGCTGGGATGGATGGGTTGAGCAGTTTACATGCTTTCTAACTCTATGACTCTATGTAACTCCCTTGCTCTCCTTCAAAATAGTACCTTGGGATCTTAGGACATTGGTTTAATATGTCAACTGAGACAGCTGTGCTGACAATATAGCACTGCTCCACTTTTGGTGATGATGCAGTCCCCAGAATTTAGATATGGAGAATAGCCATGGTTATGCACTTCTGACATGTGAAACACAGTGATGCACTGCTGCTGCACTGTTCAATCTGACCTCCAGTGCTGCCCGTCTGGAGTGTGCACTTTATCCCCACGATCGCACTCGTTTCCTCCAGGTGCCTGCGACTTCCTCCCACATCCCAAACGCATGAGGGTTGGTGGGCTATTTGGCCACTAAGTTGCCCCGAGTGTGTAGGCAAGTTGTACAATCTGGATGAGAAGGTTGAGATGCAAATAGGGGTCTAATCAATAAGTGGAGAATTAGTGTAAATGGATATTTGATGATTGCCGTGAACTTGGTGGGCTGAAAGACCTGATTCCATGCTATATGAATTGATTACTCTAAATTCAATTTAAAATTGTACATATATTGAGGCAGCTCCAGATACACCAAGTAATCAGAGCATCGGGAGTGGAAAAGATAGATAAATGAAAGTCTCAGGAGGAATTTGCAAATATTGGAGGCACACCTTGATAATACAATTTACATTAAACTCTTTGGATTTTCGACTTCAGAGATACAGTGCAGGAACAGGCCCTTCGGCCCACCAAGTCCACCCTGACCAGCGATCACCCATACACTAACACTATTCTACACACTAGGGACAATTCATAATTTTTACCTAGAAATCAGCACATCTTTGGAATGTGGGTGGGAAGCGGAGCTCCTGGAGAAAACCCACGTGGTCACCGGGGAGAATGTACAAACTCCATGCAGACAGCCCCTGTAGTCAGGATAGAACCAGAATCTCTGCCGCTGTAAGGCAACAACTCTACTGTTATGTCACCGTGTCGCCCCATTCTAAATTCTAAGGGTTGAGCTGAGGGTTTAGAGCCTTGAAAAATGTGGAACCTTTTCTTTCCAAGGACTTCATTGAGGCAAACTCTATAATCGTACATTTACATTTAAGGAAAATGGAAAGCAAAATGACTGTACAAAATATAACTTCCTCAATCGTTATGTCATCACTTTCTCACACTTAGCCTCACTTCTTGCCTAGGGTTCAGACAGATCCTGTATTAATGCAGCTTTTCATTCTGAGACACTTTCAACATTTAGTTCATCAGCTTATATGTACTCTTCTTTTTTGATCCTCAATTCAAACAAGTGGGGAGGGTTTGTGTGATGGACTGGGCTACATTCACAATTCTCTGCAATTTCTTGCTCACTTAAGCAGAGTAGTTTCCAAACCAAGTTGTGATTCATCCCGATAGGATGCTTTCACTCTCCTTTTCGCCCATTAGATGCCTAACCTCCAAACAAAAATCCTGTTCTCCCATTCACTTCTGAAACATATTCCTCAACTCTTTTCCCCATATCTTGCTCATCTTTATTCCCAACTATTTAAGTCCTCATCCTTTCACTTTTATTTTTATTCCTCTTTATTTACTTTTCTTCTGCAACTCTCTCCCTCCGACTTCTTTTTCAGGATCACTCCTTCCTAACTGCTGCTAATAATGGATACAGGAAACATAGAAACATAGAAAATAGGTGCAGGAGTAGGCCATTCGGCCCTTCGAGCCTGCACCGCCATTCAATATGATCATGGCTGATCATTTCAACTCAGTATCCTGTACCTGCCTTCTATCCAAACCCCCTGATCCATTTAGCCACAAGGCCCATATCTAACTCCCTCTTAAATATAGCCAATGAACTGGCCTTAACTACCTGGTGCATTCAAAGCTGTTGTTAGTGATGCAATGTCTCTTCAAGGGAAAATTCCTATGTGAATGAAGGTTCCTTCCTCTAGCATGCATTGGCAGTAATTCTGTTAGCAGCGACAGCAAGGTCTTGATCTCAAGTGAGCGTGAGGAGTCAATTGGTGCCAGTGTCCCGCAGTGATCAGTTGTGCAAACTGATAAATGTAAATGGAGAGTCTTCCATATTCATGCAATATTTCCATAAGAAGGCAAAATCATAGTCTTTACTTTACTACTGATCCCTTTCCAAATCAGTCACCATGGAATGTGCAACATGTGATTAAGTATTCTCCCAAATATCTTTCTACATGAATAAGTATTCTGTCTTTCATTAATGGGTTACCAAGGTGAAAACAAATAATTCAGTCCACTGTTGAGTAAAACCAAGTTTACTGGGTTTGATGGAATAGTGAATTTGAGAAGTGCATAATAGGTATGGCAAGAACAAAAATATGAGCAAGGAATATTGACTTTTAAAATGGATTATTTTTAGGAAATTAGTTTGTATAATTAAATGTTATTTTCTAATTGCAAGTATAAAGAGCTGTGGTCAAGAATTGTTGGGCCATCTATTTTATTTGGCAGTCTTGCCTGTATATACAACACCACACCTGCAAATATCCCTCTGTCCCGATGTCTCCCCTTTTCACTTTCTTATCGATAGTATGGAAAGACCATCCACAAGGTACTTTATGCATGACCAGTTTACAGAACCAACTAACACAGAGTCATGCAGCACGGAAACAGCACCTTCAGCCCAACTCGTCCATACCAAACAAGATGCCCCAACCAACCTTGTCCCATTTCCCTGCATCTGCCCCCTATCCCTCTAAACCTTTCCTATTCGTATCTATACAAATGCTTTTTGAGGTGTTGTTTTAGTACATGTCTCAATTACTTAATCTAGCAACTTGTTCCATATACCCACCACCCTCTGTTTGATCAAATTGCCCCTCAGGTTCCTATTAAATCTTTCCCTTGTCACCTTTACCTTATGCCCTTTAGTTCTCGATTCCCCACCTCAGGCAAAATACTCGGTTCATTCACCCTATCTATTCCCCTCATTAATCTATACACCTCTAAGAAGTCCAGTCTGACCCAAAATGTCACCCATTCCTTCTCTCCGGAGATGCTGCCTGTCCCGCTGAGTTACTCCAGCATTTTTGTGTCCACCTCTACCAAGTTTGCCTTTTGGAACTTTCTTTACCCAACATTTGGGCAACTCAAGAGCCAGCAGCTACTCACAAGGAACAAAATGGATGGCCATACTAAATGACCAACTATCGTGGGTGGACCAACACTAGGTATGATACAAAAGTTGCAACTTCCAAGACACATACAGTAGCATTCTGAAGATAGACACAAAAAGCTGGAATAACTCAGCCGAACATGCAGCATCTCTGGAGAGATGGAATGGGTGATGTTTCGGGGTCCAGAGATGCTGCCTGTCCCGCTGAGTTACTCCAGCTTTTTTATGTTTATCTTCGGTTTAAACCAGCATCTGCAGTTCCTTCCTACACACTGCATTCTGAATTGGAAATATATTGGTGTTCCTTCAATGCCACGGGACCCAAACCCCGCTTCAGTGTAAAAGTACCTTAAGGCGGAAGGCTGCAGTGGACTTCGAGAACAATTACAGATGGGTAATAAACGCTAGCGTTGTCAGTCTTACCCCAATACATTGATTTAACACACCATTTATTTGCCACAAAATCGGAAAAGGGTATGGAACGAAATCTTGCCCATTCCCTACATAGACGTGATCCACGATTGTTGGTCCAGAAAATATGGATCAAGCAGTCCACTCGTTTCTCTTTGCCGCACCAAGCTCTTAATCTTTAACGAGTATTGGCAGCGCTATGGATAGCACTGGGTCTGAAGAAAGCTCTCGACCCGAAACGTCACCTATTCCTTTTCTCCAGAGATGCTGCCTGACCCGCTGAGTTACTCCAGCACTTTGTGTCTATCTCAGATATTAAACGCCGTAATTAGCAACTAGAAGAAACCACGACATTTAAAACACTTGGAACGCCGGTGCCCAGACAGGTTACACTGGTCGCGATTTGGCACTCAATAAGGTGGTTCGTTTCCTTCAACTCCTTTATCTCCAAGCAACTCACCTGCACAGACTTGCCTCATTTTGGACTACCATTAACACCCCTCTGCCCCCCGTTTACTCACGGTATCGCTATTCAATACTTCACTTGCTTAAAATACACATTTTCAAAAGTCCGTTTATTCGGTACTTTTCAGATTTAGATGCAATCTGGAGATGAGTCATTGTAAAACAAGCAGCCCATTATAGTCATTCCAAAACCAGTCTTACTTTTTTTCCGCTGCAAAATCCAAGGTTAATGCCAGCGCTAACCCGTGCTTGCAAACGCCTTGATACTTGGCTGTATACTTTGTTGGTAAGTGGGCCGGCTCTTCCCAACTCACTGTAAACGCCTCTTAGTCATTGTTCTACTTTTATTGGCCTGTATATGTTTCGATAACCTTGTGTTAGAAATGAAATCCCCTACTTCCAAAGCCGGTGAAGGAAATCCGCAATTGTTCAAATCCATTTTTTTCTTGTTTTTTTTTTAAATCATTTTTTTAAAAATTAGAAGCAAGTACATAATAAAAACATTTCATGTGTAACAGTCATACATTACTAATATTAACAAGGGTAAACAGTCTTCCTTTTCCATTTTTAACCAGTCTGATTGCTGGTCCAATTCTTCCAATCAGAAGTTCATATTTTACTTCGGAGTCACGTGAGTGACTTCATGAAGACCCCGCCAACATACGTGCACGACATATCGTCGCTCGCATTGCAACCGACAAGTTGGGAGGAACACAGCTCCTCTACCGGCAACTTTGGACCCTCAGGTAAGTTTTACTAACCTTGAGTTGGTTTGGTGCTCTGTGTTTTTCTTAATCTTTTACAGAGCACCCAGACTTCGTGAGCATGGAGAAAGCTCGAAGTAAGAAGAGGGCTGCTTCCAAGCATGCCACGGAGGGCCGCGGGACTTCGGAGAAAGTTCAGCGGCCAAATTCCCCGGAGCTGGCCGTTGAATTTACGGCAGCCCCAGTTCCGCAGTCCGGAAAACCACCGCGGACTGTCGGGAAGGCAGCGCGGACGTCGGGTAGCCCCGTTCTGTCGGCAGGCCCTGACTCTCCACCGCTACAGTCCAGAAGAGTGCGGACTGGCGGTAGGACCGTGCGGGAGTCGGGAACCTCGTTCATACAGCAGGCCCAGACTCGCCACCGCTTAAGTCCAGACGACCGCGGACTGGCGGCAAAACCGCGCGGAAATCGCGTAGCCCCGTTAATCCTGCAGGCCCCGACTCCCCACCACGACAGTCCGGAAGACTGCGAACCGGCAGTAAAACCGCACGAAAGTCGAGTAGCCCCATTTATACAGCTGGCACCGACTTTCCACCGCATCAGTCCAGAAGACCGCAGACTGGCGGCAAATCCGCGCAGATGTCGTGTAGCCCCGTTCATACGGCAGGCAATGACTCTCTACCGCTTCAGTCCGGAAGACCGCGGACTGGCGGCAGATCCACACGGAAGTTGCATAGCCCCGCTGGAGCGGCAGGCACCGACTCAAAACGGAAGTCGTGTAGCCCCGTTGATACGGCAGGCACCGATTCACCACCGCTTCAGTCCGGAAGACCGCGGACCGGCGGCAAATACGCGCGGAAGTCGCATAGCCCCGCTGGAGCAGCAGGCAACGACTTTCTACCACAACAGTCCAGTAGACTCCACCCCGACAGGGTGCGGACTGGCGGTCATAGCCCCCATTGACTCAGCTGAGTCTGGGGACGGCGATCACATTAATCCACGCGGACGTCGCGTAGCCCCGTTGATACGGCAGGCACCAACTTTCCACTGCGACAGTCCGGGAGACTACCGTGGACTGGCGGTCACAGCCCCATTGAGTCCGGAGACGACGATCTGCCGTTCGCAAATAGCGACGACGATCGTATTTCCCGCATGGAATGGATGATGGAGCAATTGATCCAGGGGGTCCTACTCCAGCAGAAGCCTGGTCCCCGTGAACCGCATCACAGGCCACGACAGCACCCTGTCCAGGACTGCCCAATGTCTCTTCCTCCTCAGAGGGGAGTGTCAGAAGTCAGGGCTGGGCTGACTTTGAAGAGGGCTTGACAGAAGAACCATCCCAGAAAGGACAGCCACTTCAGCCGCAGCTATCAGCAAGTATTAATTACTTGACTACGCACCAGCTACAGGAGCAAGTAATAAGCAGAGACTACAGCCAAATATCTGGCTCCGGAGAACTGCGTGTCACTGAATGTGCCTACTGTCAACACCCCCATTTGGGGGAACATAAGCCCTGGCATCAGGGCACAAGAATTAAAAATGCAGAAAATTCTAAAACTGCTAACCACAGGAATCACTGCATTTGCCAGGTCCATTGATGGCACAGACATGACGGAGGAGGAACAGGACGTGTTAGCCCTGTTCTGCAATGCACAATATGAAATTAATTGTTTCAGGAAGAGCACGATCCATCCCACGCTCAACCCCAAATTTGCGGGGTTGTGCAAAGCCACCAACAGACCAACAGCAGACCAGACCAACAGGTCTTTTTTAGGCCATGCCCCAGAGCGACCTGCATGGAAGATGCGTCAACCCCACACCACAGCGCCTCCACTTCCCAAGAAACAAGGATGGAAGACCAAACACCACCGGTAACCATGGAGGTAAGGGGGTCTGGTTCCCTTGGGAATACTGCATGTATAACTTCACAAGTGGGAGGTAGGTTGCGCCTGTTTGGGGATGCATGGAGCTCCATAACTTCTGACCTCTTTATATTACACAGTATTCAAGAAGTTTGTCTGGATGGGGCAGCTATGGCAGTATAGAGCGCTGCCTAATGGAATAACAAAATTTTGAAACCGGCATTGGCGTCTTGACGTAAACAAAACCACATAGTCATGGCTTATCTTGATGACATCCTAAACCTTGGAATTGGCTAAATTAGCTGTGAAAGCCACCAAGTTACTACTTCAAGAGCTAGGGTTCGTCATCCATCCAGACAAATCCAAGTTAACGCCCTCTGTCGTAATGGACTATCTGGGGTTCACGATTAACACAATTCACATGACTGTCACTTTACCAAATAACAAAACGGCAGATTTAATAGAGGCATGTAATAGCCTTGCTTGCGCCAGCAAACCGACCATTCGACACGCTGCCAGGGTAATCGGGAAACTTGTGGCTACATTTCCAGCTGCACATTATGGAACATTACATTATCAAAATTTACAAAGTGCAAAAATCTCAGCACTAAAATCTCATGCTGGGCATTTTGACAGGCCTATGCAGCTGCCAGCCAAAGCAAAAAACGAGCTGCGTTGGTGGATTAACAACATTCGACATTGCTTTAATCCCATTGCAGTTACAAATCCTTCAGTTGTGTTACAAACTGACGCCAGCGCTCATGGTTGGGGAGCTACCGACACCACCTCCAGTTGTGGCGGTAGATGGAATTTGCATGAATCTACATTGCTTCAGTCACGAGGTATAAACTATTTAGAAATGCTGAGAGCGTTTCACGGGCTACAGGCCTACTGTACAAACATGCATCATCTGCATGTTTGTCTACAAATAGACAACACCACAGTGGTGACATATTTAAATCATATGGGTGGTATCTTGTGATGAATTGGCAAACACAATTTGGCACTGGTGCATTGAAAGAAACATTTGGATTTCAGCTACATACCTTCCGGGTAAGCTAAATACAGTGGCGGACACCGGGTCACGCATATTCAATGACAACACCGAATGGATGTTGAACCACCAGGTATTTACTGACATTATAGCTCAGTATGGAACACCAGATATCGACCTTTTTGCGTCCAGACTGAACCATCAGATACCAACATATGTCACATGGGAACCAGACCCTGGGGCAGTAGTGATGGACGCTTTCTCGCTACATTGGGGGAATTTGTTCTTCTATGCATTCCCCCCCTTTCTGCCTCATCAGTCGGGTATTGCGGAAAATCCAATTAGACTCCGCATCAGGGATACTGATAGTACCCGACTGGCCCACACAGCCATGGTTCCCGGTGGTCCTCGACATGGAAAGGAACCGTGTCTTCCGGTTCCCAAACGCCCGAACCTCCTGATTCATCCCATAACAAGGGAAAATCATCCGTGCCATGGTCACATGAACCTATTGGCATGCAGGTTCTGAAAAAACCACTTCTGGAGTTCGGAATGTCGAACAAGACCATGGACATCATCATAGCGTTGTGCAGAGAGTCCACAAGGAGACAATACCTTACCCATGTAAGGAAATGGGAGGTGTTTTGTTCCAGGACTGGTACCACCTACAACTCTGCCACCATCACGGATGTGCTGGAATTCCTCACGGGCCTTCACTATGATGAGGGCCTCAGTTACAGTGCCATCAACAGTGCGAGGAGTGCTTTGTCATCCTACCTCGGACTTGGGAGTGGGATCCCATCCTTTGGTATCTAAACTAATGAGGGGTATTTTTAATTCCAACCCTCCCAGGCCACGATTCACGCTGACCTGAGATATCGGACTGGTCTCTACTCGGGGGTTGGCACCAGTCTCAAATCTCCCACTGGCTAAGCTCACCTACAAAGTGGTGATGCTGATGTCACTGCACAACGGGTCCAGACCCTCCACAAATTTAAAACTGGATAATATGGTCTCAACTCCCACCAAAGTAACCTTCTTTGTCAATGAGTTACTAAAACATCACAGACCAGGAACATCCGGTCTAAAATTGGAATTTCTGGCATATCCTGTTGATAAACACCTTTGTATAGCCACCCACCTCCGACATTATATAGATGTCACCAGAAGTATCAGGGGTACGCAAGTAGGTATTTTTTATCAGTTTTAAATGCCCTCACCATAGGGTAACTGTTCAGACTTTTTCCAGGTGGCTCAGGGTGGTGTTGGGTGCAGCAGGGGTAGACACTGACGTTTTAAAATCACATTCTACCAGGTCTGCGTCCACATCAGCGTCGAGGATCATGGAGGTTCCCATGGACCACATCTTCGCAACAGCGGGTTGAGCCAATGAGGGTACATTTCAGCGGTTTTATAATAAACCTGTGGCCACACCCGCAACGTTTGAAGACGCTGTTTTAAGTTCTGTTTCCTAATATTCCCCGAAGTTTGGGGTTTATTGTTTGTTTATTAATAAATACATTATTATTTTTCAGCTCTGTTTTCAAGGCTGAAATACGTTAACATACTTTCTCCATCAGTCATTACGGCAGTGTGTGATCATGGACTCGGTTCCAGGGCATGAAATCACAGAGCTCACGTGACTCCAAAGTAAAATAGTAAGATTAAACAAGAACTTACCAGTTTGAAGTTTGGTCCTTATTTTATGAGGAATTACGATGAAGGATTTCGTGACCTCTGCTCCAAACCCTCTATCATAAGGTCAACTGGTATGTTAGTTCTCTTCAGTCAATACTTCTATTTGTGATTTCACACCGCCGCTTTGAAGAATGTCGCGCATGCGTGCTGGCGGGGTCTTCACAAAATCCCTCATCGTAACTCCTCATAAAATAAGGATCAAACTTCAAACTGGTAAGTTCTTGTTTAATCTTACTATTTTTAATGTTAACTGCCCAGAAATAGAACATGAGATTCGGTAAAGCTAAACCTCCATTTATTTCTGATTTACATAAATGTTTTTTATTTATTCTGTGATTCTTATAATTCCAGATAAAATCAGTGACTATGGAGTCAACCTTTAATAAAAAAGTTTTTGGAATATATATCGGGATTGATTGAAAGAGGTACAATAATTGCGGGAGAAAAATCATTTTTATGGCATTAATTCTACCAAACATTGAGATAGGTAATATTTTCCAATATTGAATATTCTTATGCAATTTGTTCAATAAAGGAGGGAAGTTTAGTTTAAATAAAGAAGTATATGTCTTAGTTACACAAATTCCTAGATATTTAAATGTTTCATTAACTATTTTAAGGGGGATTGTTGTAATATATTGGGATTGATTTCCATTATTGGCATGATTTCGCTTTTATTCAAATTAATTCTGTATCCCGAGAACAAACCAAATTGAGTTATTAAATTTAATAGGCTTTGGATACTAAGTTCAGGTTTTGTAATGTAGATTAATACATCGTCTGCTTATAAAGACAATTTATTCTCAGTGTCTTTAGTATTATACCCGTATATTTCAGGATGGGACCTAACACTTTCTGCTAGTGGCTCAATTGCAAGTGCGAATAATAACGGAGATATCGGGCATCCTTGTCTGCAACCTCTAGATAAATTAAATTTAGTTGATAACATTTGGTTTGTTAATATTCTAGCTGTTGGATTAGTATATAAGAGTTTTACCCATATACTAAACTTCTCGCCCAGTTGAAATTTTTCCATCACCGAGAATAAATATGGCCATCCCACCTGATCAAATGCTTTCTCAGCATCTAACGAAATAATTGCTAAATCTATGTTAGTAATTCTCTTTGAATATATGATATTGAATAATTGTCTCAGGTTATAAGAAGAGTAGCGTGTTGGAATAAATCCTGTTTGGTCAGGGTGTATTAATTTTTTCATCACTGTCCTTAATCTTTGTGCTAGGAATTAAGTTAATATTTTTTTATCAGTATTTAAGAGAGCTATAGCTCTATATGAACCTGGGTCTTCCAGGTCCTTATCTGTTTTTGGTATGAGTGTTATTATAGATTCATTTAGCGTTTCTTGTAATTTCTGTTGAGTATAAATGTGACTGTAAACGTGGGGAGATCAGATCATAAACTTTTTAATAAAATTCAGAGATTATACCGTCAGGGCCCGGGGCCTTGCCGTTTTTTAGAGATCTGATAGACTCTTCAATTTCTTTTACTGTTATTTCAGTGCCTAGTAATGCTCTATCTTTCAAATCTAAGCCTTTAAGGTTACATTTTTGTAAGAATACTTCCATTCCTATCAAGTGATCTATCGTTTTAGCTGAGTAGAGATTTTGATAATATTGCAGAAATCTCTCATTGATATCCTTGGGCTGTACTAGTGGTTCTCCCATTTCTGATCTAATTTTGTGAATTGTTTTTTCCCCGTCCAGTTTTCTAAGTTGGTGAGCTAATAGTTTTTGTGGTTTGTCACCGAATTCAAAATGTAATTGTTTTGTATACTGATAAAATTTTATAACTTGGTCTGAATATATTTTATTATGTTTTATCATAGTTGGTGCAGCCGCATTTTCTATGTTTAATTGTCTTATTTCCCTTTCCAGTGCCTGTTGTTTAACCCAGTTCTCTTTATTGTGAAATGCTTGGGACGAGATCATTGCTCCTCGGGCAAATACTTTAAATGTTTTCCAGAGAAGGGAGGCAGACGTTCCAGGGCAATCATTGGTCTCAAAAACATATTAATCTGTTTAGTAAGATATTCCTGACATACTTTTTCATTTGAGATTTGTGGGTGGAGTCTCCATTGTGACTGTTTCTCGGTCCTTCCATTTAGTTTAATCATAAATGTTAAGGGTGCATGGTCCGAGATGATAATGTTATATTTCGAATTGTAGGTAAATGGGATAAGCTTGGAGTCTACTAAAAAATAATCTATTCTTCAATAGGTTTTATATACTGATGAGTAAAATGAATATTCTCGTCCAGTTGGGTTTTCAGTTCTCCAGACGTCCTTAATATTAGTAGTATCTATATCTATCCTCTATATACTTTTAAAACTGTGTGTGTGTCTGCCGACCGCCATCCAGCTGCCGCCTGGCTGTCACATTTTCGCCCTTTGATTCCCTGTTCCGCCAAAACCGGACCCTCAAACGCCGCCATTTTTTCCATTTTGCCAGCCATTACGCTTGTACATTCACAAACGCACTCCTCATTACATTTAGACATTTTTATGTACACTTTTTAACATCAAATCCTTCACCCCCCCTCCCGCCCTTCTCCTTCCCCTCCCTCCTCCCCCTCCCCTCCCCCCTCCCCCCTTACACCCCCTAATCCCCCACTCCCACTCCCTCCCCCCCAAACCAGAGTGTTATCTCTGGTTTGCTTAGTACCTTAAGCTAGTAAAAGTAGGAACAGGGAGATAGGAGATCTGAATGTGTGGCTGAGGAGTTGGTGTAGGGAGCAGGGATTTAGATTTATAGACCACTGGGATCTTTTCTGAGGAAGGGGTGACCTGTACAAAAGGGACGGGTTACACCTTAACTGGAGGGGGACCGACATTCAGGCAGGTTTGCTGGTGCTACACGGGTGGGTTTAAACTAAACAGTGGGGAGGTAAGGTCAACAACGTGGAAGGGTATACATGCAGTTAACGGGAAAGAGAGTGTAGGAAAGGTCACGTTTAAACTAACAGGGCAGGGGGATAGGACCCAATACAAGGAGACAGAAGGCCACAAAAGAAGGACAGAAGCAAAAGGTAGAAGGGAGACAAGAAAAACAAACCTGAAAGTTTTGTGCCTTAATGAGAGGAGCATTCGTAATAAGGTGGATGAATTGAATGCACAGTTAGTAGTTAACGGCTATGATATAGTTGGGTTTATGGAGATATGGCGACAAAGGCTGGGAGCTAAACATGCAGAGGTATTCAATGTTCAGGAAGGATAGATGGAAAGGAAGAGGTGGGGTGGCATTGCTGGTTAAAGAGGGGATTAATGCAATAGCAAGGAGGGACATTAACTTGGATGCTGTAGAATCGGTATGGGTAGAACTGTGAAATAGCCAAGGGCATAAAACGCTTGTTGGACTTGTATACAGACCACCAAACAGCAGTAGGGAGGTTGGGGATAGCATCAAGCAGGAAATTAGGGATGCGTGTAGCAAAGGGACAGTGGTTATCATGGGTGACTTTAATCTACATATAGATTGGGCCAACCAAATTGGTAGCAATGCTGAGGAGGAGAATTTCCTGGAATGTATGGATTTGGTTTTTCAGCCGAAATGTTGAGGAACCAACTAGAGGGCAGGCCATCCTAGACTGGGTATTGTGTAATGAGGAAAGATTAGTTAGTGATCTTGTTGTGCAGAGCCCCTTGGGCAACAGTGACCATAAAATAGTGGAATTCTGCATTAGGATGGAAAGTGACACCGTTAATTCAGAGACTAGGGTCCTGAACTTAAAGAAAGAAGACTTTGAAGGTTTGAGACCGGAATTGGCTTGGATAGACTAGCAAATTATACTGTGTTTCTATGTTTCTCTCCAGAGATGCTGCCTGTCCCGTGGAGTCACTCCAGCATTTTGTGTCTATCTTCGGTCTTCTTCTTTTGTGTCCATCTTCCATGTTTCAAATGTTGATATCGCTGTCATCGTCCGTCCTGAAAAGGACACAAGCTTCTGACGACAATCAGCGGGAGCCATCACTTGTTGCAATAGATGATGGTGATGGTAGCAGAGTTAGCTTGGGATACTTCCAGTTTCCAGCCCTGGACGCTTCTGCTATTGGGCCTCCATCTTCGGTGCAAACCAGCATCTGCCGTTCCTTTTTACACATCTTGTTGTAAAAGATATTTATGAATCATTATAGTGTTGGCAACATTGTGTTAATATTTCAATGGTGCTGTTCCAGCCCTCGATGAAGTGGCACATTGGTGCAGGGTGCTAGTAGAGCTAATGCCCCACACCCCCAGAGAGCAGGTTTTGATCCTGACCTTGGGTACTTTCTGTGTGGTGTTTGCATGATCTCCCTCTGGCCGTGTGAGTTTCCTCCGGGCGATCTGGTTTCTCCTCCCACAGCCCAAAGACGTGTGGGTTTTTGGTCTTCTGGTCTAGTTAATTTGTCTCGGTAAGTTGCCTATAATATGTAGGGAGAGGATGAGAAAGTGGTATAACTTAGAACTAGTATGAACGGGTGATCTGTGGCCGGTGGTTCATAGTGCATGAGCTTTCACTGTTTTCTTTGGCCACCAACACCTAGTGTCTCTTCCTCACTCTTTCACCCACACTCACTTGTCTACACTGATTGTCTCTGTTATGAATACTCAACCAGAAAGGGGGGAGACGGAGGGAGATGCCATGGAGAGGATTGTCGCGTTTATTTGTATAATAAAGCTCGTACCACGACCTAAACGGAGTATATCTTTATTTAGCAACTCTGTGCAGCAGCCGCCTGCTGGTGTGCCTGCCCGGGCAACTCCCTAACTGCCACACTCCCGGGTTCCCATGTCACCTCCGGCCACCGCATTCCTTACACTATTATTCCCATAATACCACATCTCCCTTTCTTTGAGAACAAAGGGTGGACTACCTTTGTCTCTGCAGGTCTTAAGGGGTTTATTCTGCCCTTTTGCTGGAAGACCTGTCCCTGATTCAAGCATGCAAAATAGAAATAAAATAACTTCCGCGTTACCATACTGTGAACTATCACTTTAGCAGGCTGTGTTCTTCAAAACTTAAACTCTCAGGTTTCAGGTAAATGTACCAGGTTTACAGAAAAAATTCACATCACATTTCACTCTCTCTATTTCTTTTTTGTAGAAAACAGATCAATAAATCACAAATCAAGTCTCTTCGGCTTTCTAACCTCTCTCCCACACCTGGTGCGCACAGTCTCTCTGGTGGGGCCCTCTCTGCTGGGTGATGTTGTCACTGGTGGAGCTGGCTCTGGTGGAGCTGGCTTTGGTGGAGCTGGCTCTAGTGGAGCTGAATCTTCTCCCACCGGTGGCTCATCAGCGTCGACCACCCCACTGTTGGTCTGCAGCGGCACCAAGTGCTGCCGGTTCCTCCTCAGTGTGCCCTGAGGCACCTGGACGATATAAGAGCGAGGGGTATTGTGTATAGAAACATAGAAACATAGAAACATAGAAATTAGGTGCAGGAGTAGGCCCTTCAGCCTGGCCATTCAATATGATCATGGCTGATCATCCAACTCAGTATCCCGTACCTGCCTTCTCTCCATACCCTCTGATCCCCTTAGCCACAAGGGCCACATCCAACTCACTCTTAAATATAGCCAATGAGCTGGCCTCAACTACCCTCTGTGGCAGAGAGTTCCAGAGACTCACCACTCTCTGTGTGAAAAAAGTCTTTCTCATCTCGGTCTTAAAGGATTTCCCCCTTATCCTTAAGCTGTGACCCCTTGTCCTGGACTTCCCCAACATCGGGAACAATCTTCCTGCATCTAGCCTGTCCAACCCCTTAAGAATTTTGTAAGTTTCTATAAGATCCCCTCTCAATCTCCTAAATTCCAGAGAGTATAAACCGAGTCTATCCAGTCTTTCTTCATAAGACAGTCCTGACATCCCAGGAATCAGTCTGGTGAACCTTCTCTGCACTCCCTCTATGGCAATAATGTCCTTCCTCAGATTTGGAGACCAAAAACTGTACGCAATACTCCAGGTGTGGTCTCACCAAGACCCTGTACAACTGAAGTAGAACCTCCCTGCTCCTGTACTCAAATCCTTTTGCTATGAAAGCTAACATACCATCGCTTTTTTCACTGCCTGCTGCACCTGCATGCCTACTTTCAATGACTGGTGTACCATGACACCCAGGTCTCGCTGCATCTCCCCTTTTCCTAATCGGCCACCATTTAAATAATAGTCTGCTTTCCTGTTTTTGCCACCAAAGTGGATAACCTCACATTTATCCACATTATACTGCATCTGCCAAACATTTGCCCACTCACCCAGCCTATCCAAGTCACCTTGCAGTCTCCTAGCATCCTCCTCACAGCGAACACTGCCCCCCAGCTTAGTGTCATCCGCAAACTTGGAGATATTGCCTTTAATTCCTTCATCCAGATCATTAATATATATTGTAAATAGCTGGGGTCCCAGCACTGAGCCCTGCGGTACCCCACTAGTTACTGCCTGCCATTGTGAAAAGGACCCGTTTACTCCTACTCTTTGCTTCCTGTTTGCCAGCCAGTTCTCTATCCACATCAATACTGAACCCCTAATACCGTATGCTTTAAGTTTGTATACTAATCTCTTATGTGGGACCTTTTCGAAAGCCTTCTGGAAGTCCAGATATACCACATCCACTGGTTCTCCCTTATCCACGCTGCTAGTTACATCCTCGAAAAATTCCACAAGATTCGTCAGACATGATTTACCTTTCGTAAATCCATGCTGACTTTGTCCAATGATTTCACCACTTTCCAAATGTGCTGCTATCCCATCTTTAATAACTGACTCTAGCAGTTTCCCCACTACCGATGTTAGACTAACTGGTCTGTAATTCCCCGTTTTCTCTCTCCCTCCCTTCTTAAAAAGAGGGGTTACATTTGCTACCCGCCAATCCTCAGGAACTACTCCAGAATCTAAAGAGTTTTGAAAGATTATCACTAATGCATCCACTATTTCCTGAGCTACTTCCTTAAGTACTCTGGGATGCAGCCTATCTGGCCCTGGGGATTTATCGGCCTTTAATCTATTCAATTTACCCAACACCACTTCCCGACTGACCTGGATTTCACTCAATTCCTCCTTTGACCCACAGTCCCCTGCTATTTCATAGATAGATAGCACTTTGCCCTGGACTCGTGCATTGGTGATCCACACCTCCTCCCCAGGTTCTAGTGGCTCCAGATTTCTCGCTCCGTTCCTCTTGTCGAAGGATCTTGCGTCGTTCCACCCCTTCTCCCTTTCTTTGGCCCCCAGCGCGTTGTAGTCAGGCAAAACTGAATTCAGCAGGGTTGGAAGGGCAGGAACAGTAGTGCGGAGGCGGCACCCCATCAACAGCTCGGCCGGGCTATAGTCGTTCTGTAGAGAGGTTGCTCTGTAGGCCAGCAATGCAAGATATGGGTCTGACGCCTTTGTTAGCTGGTTTTTCACGGTTTGTACAGCGCGTTCCGCCTCACCATTGCGCTGAGGAAACCTGGGGCTGCTCGTGATGTGCACAAAGCCATACTCTGCTGCAAAGGCTTTAAAGTGGCTACCTGAGAACTGGGGCCCATTGTCACTTTTAAGAACTTCACCAATTCCATGACGAGAAAACATGGATTTCAGGTGTACCACCACATCTGTGGACCTTGTGGGTGACAGCAGCGCAACTTCCACATACCTTGAGAAATAATCTACTACTAGTAGATAAGTCTTGTCTTTCAGCATGAATAGGTCAGCTCCCAAGGTTTGCCAAGGCCTGTCTGGCATCTCCGTTGGCATCAGCGGCTCTTTGACATTCCTTCTCTCTTGGATGCAGGTTCTACATTTCAGCACCATGTCATTCGGCTGGCTGCTGAGTCCTGGTCTGTTTGGGCCGGCCCCTGCACTTTGTCACCCCCAGGTGTCCCTCATGTAGTCTCTGCAGCACATCACCTTGTAAGGCTGATGGGATGACGAGCCTCGTGCCCCGCAGCAGCAGCCCATCGTGCACAGTCAGCACTGCTCTATCAGCCCAGTAATGTCTCAGCACTCCCTGCAGTTGGCTTTTGTCGGGCCAGCCCTCTGTGCAGTACTCCATCAGTGCAGAGCACGTGCTGTCTGCCCACAGGTGCTCACGTAGGCTGCTCAGATAATCTCCACTGACAGGAATGTTGCTGATGACAGAGTCTACATAGATGTTGGTGTCCTCTAATAGGCTTGTGTCTGCGTGTGTTCTTGCGGCTCTCAGAGGAGCACGCGATAAGGTGTCGGCTGTCCGCAGGCTTTTACCAGGGACATGATTGACTGTATAGTTGTACCTCATGAGTCTCATCCTAAATCTTTGGACTCTTGGTGGGAGGTCATCCAAAGCTTTCCCTCCCAGCAGACTCACCAACGGCTTGTGGTCAGTTTCCAGCTCGAATGGTCTTCCCAGGATGAAACAGCTGAACCTTTCACATGCCCACGTCGCAGCCAATGCCTCCTTCTCTACTTGAGCATAACACTGCTCTGTTGGTGTCATTGACCTGGACGCATATGCCACAGGCGACCACATGGCATCGCTTTTCTGCAGCAGGACTGCCCCCAGGCCAAAGGACGAGGCATCAGCAGAGATCTTGAGAGCACTGTTTGGGTTGTATAATGTGAGCACTGGTGTGGATGACAGCTCTGTTTTTAACTGATCAAAGGCGGCCTGCTGCTCTGTCCCCCAGTACCAGTGGTTCTTCTTGGACAGCAGGTCTCGTAGCACTTTGTCTTTTTCAGCCAGGTTAGGCAAGAAGCGGCCCAGCTGATTGACCATGCCCAGAAAACACCAGAGTTCACTGACAATTTTGGGTGCATCCATTTCTTGTACTGCTCTCGTCTTCTCTGGATCTGGCTTCACTCCATCTGCTGAAATCACATGACCCAGGAATCTGACTGTGTGGCGTGTGAGCTCACATTTGTCCATGTTGAGCGTAATGCCGGCTTTATATGCCTTCTCTAGCACCGCACATCATGCTCCTCCTGCGTCTGTCCCCAGACCAGGATGTCATCCATGTGACACAGTACCCCCTCCAGGCCACCGGTCACTTCTGTCATCATCATCCTTTAAAAGTGCTCGGGGGCTGATGCTATGCCAAAGGGTAGACGGTTAAAATAGTAGCACCCAAAAGGCGTGATGAAGGTGGTGTATTTGGCAGACTCTTTTGTCAATGGTACTTGCCAAAAGCCCATGTTGGCATCTAATTTGCTGAATACTGTTGCGCCAACTAGCATGCTCAGAGTGTGCTCGACAGAAGGCAGGATAAACCTTTCTCTGCATACTGATCCATTCATCATTGTGAAGTCCACACAAATGCGAACATCACCTGTTTTCTTCGGCACCACCACCATCCCGGCACACCAATCAGTCGGCTCCTCAATCTTGGTGATTACGCCCATCTTCTCCATACGGTCTATCTCCTTCCTCACTTTTCCCATAAGCGGCAGAGGGACTCTGCGTGGCGTGTGGAGGGAGAAGGGCACTGCCTCTGGCTTCAATTTAATTGAGTATGGCCTCCGAACAAGACCCAAGCCGCTACACAGCTTCGGATATTGTTGTTTCACTGATTCCACGGTGATGCCGTTAACCCTGCACACCAGCTGAAGCCGTTCTATGGCCGGCCTTCCCAACAGTGCAGTGTGCAGGCCTTTTACTACATAAATGTTCTCTATGGCTGTCTTTTTGCCTCTGCACAGTGGTTCTCTGGCTACACCCAGGACAGAGAGTGCATCGCCCCCTGGCCCAAACAATGGGCGTGTCGACACTGCCAGGCGCTTCACATCATGCCCCCCTGTAATGTCATGGTACACCTCGGCTGGCATGGCGGTGACATCAGCACCAGTGTCTATTTTAAAGCACACTTTTTTTTGTCTCACTTCTAGCTGCACCGTCCACGGGTCTTTTCCAGCATCCACGGCTCCCAGGAAGAAGCTCTCTTCTTCCTCTGTAGTGACAGCATTGAGAGATTTTGCACTGTTTCTTCACACTTTGCCATAATGTCCCTTTTTGCCACAGTTGTGACGCACAGCATCTTTAGCAGGGCATTCCCATTTCCCATGCGAGGGCATTTTTCCACATCTATAACAGGCCTTTGAACCTGGCTGAGGCCGTGTATTAAGTCTATTTTTGCTTGGTGTTTGTGCTTGTGGCTGAGGCTTTGAGGGAAATTTGAGTTTTCTGTAGCTTTTAGCATGCACAGCATCAACATTAGAGCACTTGCTAGCACCGCTATTTTCTCCTCTTAAGTCAGACCACTGTCATCTAACTTCTTCAGACTGCCTTGTTTTTGTTATTGCAGTTGCAAGGGTTAGGTCTCTGTCTAGCTGTAGCTTTTCTGACAATGAGACGTTTCTCAGCCCGACCACTAACCTGTCGCGGATCAGCTCATTCTGTAACTGTCCATAGTTGCAGTGTTCAGCTAATCCGCTGATGAAGGAATCCACCGTTTCTCCTGGCAGTTGCACACGCTGATTGAACTTGGCTCTTTCATAGATTACATTCTTTTTTAGGTACAGAAAATGCATCAAAGCCCACCTTGACATCCGTGTACTCCCTCCTCTCATCTGCAGTTAGCGTTAGCCCCTTTACCACATCTTCCGCTTCCTCGCCCATGCGATACACTAACGTGTTCACCCGGTTTTCTGCCGACATCGTGTTTAAATTGCTTGCAAGCCGAAAGCGGTCGAATCTCCTGATCCAACGCTCCCATTCTTGAGGCTTGGTGAAATCGAATGGCTCGACTTCCGGTGGCGCCATGGAGGGCTAGAGGACAACGGCAGCCAGCTCCGCGAAAAAAACGCAAAAAAACGGGGGATTAACGGACCTACCTGCTGCCTGCTGCTTGCTGCCTGCCGTCTCTGCACCGATTGTTGTGAGTGACGTCATCAGGCACGCGACTAATTATGGCTACAACACGCAGCCCTACCGACAAGCAGAAAACTCGCCCCACCCGGCAGAAAACGGTAGAAGGCCCAACTGAAGCCTCGGACTCAAGTAGGACCTCATCCCTGGAAGATGTATCGAAGAGAACAGGGAAAAAAGCGGAAAGTGAAGATTTGAAAAGTTTTATTTCTCGCGAAATTGCTGGCCTAAGGGAAGAAATAAACCAGATGAATACGCAAATAAAGCAAATGAATACAGAAATGAAGGAATTCCAACAGGAAACGAATTCAAATATTAATAATAAGACCAAGAAAATATCGGCAGATTTGAAGAAAGAAATTACAGAAATGATGAATGAAATGAGAAAGGAGATGGATAATAAAATTGAAAAGGTCAAAAATGACTTTGAAAAAAGGCTGAAGCCTATGGAAGATGTACTGGAACAACAGACGGTCGGTATAAAAGGCCTTGAAGAACTAGCTGCTACCAGTGCTACGACTACAGCTAAGTTGATTATAGAAAACGAACGTCTAACGAACTTACTGACTAAAATATCAGAGAAATGTACTGAGCTAGAAGGTCGCCAGAGAAGACAAAACCTAAGAATTGCAGGTATTCCTGAAGGACGAGAGAAAGATGAAGATCCTCGAGAATTTACTGCGAACTTATTACAACAAGTCTTATCTCTGGATCAAAAGCCTTTATTAGCCCGTGCCCACAGAGTCAGAAGACGTCAGACAAGAGCAAATGCCCCTCCAAGACAAATGATTATAAAGCTACAATGCGACTATGTCTTGGATGAGATAATGCGGATATCCGCGAGAAATAGAAACCTGGAATTTGATGGTCACAGGATCAGTATCTACCGAGACTATCCTGCAGAAGTTTCCAGGAAACGAAAGCATTCAATGAGGCTAAGAGTCTTATGAGAAGAGTGCAACATTTGAAATACGGTTTGAATTATCCAGCTACCCTAAGAGTCACCTTCAATAACGAGGAGCATTTCTTTTCCAACCCAGAAGCAGCAATGGCCTTTGCGCGTCAGATCCAGACCTGAGAACCAGCTACTTTCAAATATATTGACCCTTAAGAACGCCACAAGAATCTCCAAGACTTCGCAAGACTCTATAAAATAATGCAGGATTGGACTGAACTGTGCAACGTTGGATGGAAGTCGGAGAAATAAGTGGATCGGAAAACTTTACTTGGATACTAATAATTAATATCAATATATTACTAATATAAACGACTAATATACATTATAGACACTAGGTGATATTCCTACTAACATAATTTTTACTAATATTAATTACTTTTACTAATAATTAATGATTTTCTATGTTGGAATGAATAGAGTTAAAATTAGGGATTGATTTCCTTTGGAGATTTTTTCTTTTTGTCAGCAATTTTTTTTTTACTTTCATTTTTAATATCTTTTTTTTCTATCTCTTCTTTTTTTCTAGGATGGATTGGGTTTTTTTTTCCTTTTTTCTTTTTATTTTGTTACGTGTTTTTTCTGTTTAAAATTGATTGATTTTTAATTAAGTTCTAAACATGTACTTTGATATCTTTCCCTTTTTTTTTGTTCTTCCTGTTTATAATAATTAGATATTTAAATAAGTCTTAAATAATGGTATTTCTATACTTTTATAATGGTTTGTAAAAATTAGATGTTTAAATAAATCTTAAATAATTGTATTTCTATACCTTTAATGATCATAAGTTAAATATGCCTTTACTAAATTGCCTCTTTACTAAAAAGTCTCTATTTTGTTCTTTCTGTTTAAAATTGATAGATTTTTAATTAAGTTCTAAATATGTATTTTGATATTCTTTCCTTTTTATCTCATGTTTATAATAATGAGATGTTTAAGTAAGTCTTAAATAATTGTATTTCTATACCTTTACAATTGTTTATAATAATTAGATGTTTAAATAAGTTTTAAATAATTGTATTTCTATACCTTTAATTGTTATAAGTTAAATATGCCTTTACTAAATAAGTCTCTATTTTTATCCCTCTTTTTTCCCTTTCCCTTTTGTTTTTTTCTTCTTTAATACTACACCCCCGGTAAAATATTTTTATGGAATAACAATTCCAAAAACCTGGGAGCTGGTTAAGTTACCAACATCAACGACGGAAGTCGGTAGATGGTTAGCCATGCTAGTATGGCTAGCACTAACTACAGCAACTCTAGATGTAGTTTTTCCTTTCTTTTTGCACATTACTAACCTCTTAATCTATCCTTTGTTCTTTTCTTATATAATCTATTATGGTTTTTTTTCAATTAGAATGGAGTTATATACTGGATCAATGGAGATATATACGTGAGAGACATGCACGAGACTTAAAATTCATCTATTCGATGTTCGGGTGTAAGGTCGGGTCTGATGTGCTGAACCATAGACTCTATTGCAGACCTCCATAGTCATAAGATGCAAGACCCAAAAATAAATATAGGAAATGAGGGAATAACTTTTTGTAGTTGGAACGTTAAAGGTATTAATGAACCGATTAAGAGCGGAAAGGTTTTTGCACATTTAAAGGCAAATAAAGCTGATGTGATTTTTATTCAAGAAACACATCTAAAAAAAGATGCTGAACATAGATTGAAAGCTAAATGGATAGATAAAATGTATCACTCTTCTTTCACACATAAATCAAGAGGTATAGCAATATTATTTTGTAAAGGTATTTTATTTAAACATACATCAACTATAACTGATAAAGATGGAAGATATATTATCGTCATAGGAGAATTAAATACACAAAAAATGATTTTCGTTAATGTATATGGACCAAATTTTGATAGCCCATTGTTTTTTAAGAAGGTATTTAATAATATTATTACAAATAAGAATTAGCACAACATAATCTAATAATTGGAGGTGACTTTAATTGTACACTAGATCCATACTTAGATAGATCTACAAGGCAAAGGAAAGTTAAATCACACTCTAGTGATTTATTAAATGCATATATGGAATCTACTAATATCAAAGATGTTTGGAGAATTGAAAACGCTACTGGACGAGAATACTCTTTTTACTCGTCAGTACATAAAACTTACTCAAGAATAGATTATTTTTTGGTGGACGCTAAACTTATCTCGCTTACTTATAAATCCCAATATCATAATATCATAATTTCTGATCATGCACCATTAACATTCAAGATCAAAATAAATGGTAAGCTACAAAAATCAGAACAGTGGAGATTTAACCCACAAATATTAGAAAATAAAATTACCCAGGAATATATTACAGAACAAATTAAGATTTTTTTCGAAATAAATGATAAACCGGAAATATCTTGTTTCTTATTACGGGAAACATTTAAAGCATACCTCCGGGTAATCATGATTTCATCTCAAGCATTTTATAATAACAAGAAACGTAAGGAGCAGCAAGATTTGGAAAAGGAGATTAAACATTTAGATATACAGAATGCAATGAATCCAACTACTATATTACATAATAAAATTGCAGCATTGAAATATAAATTAAACAAAATATTTACAGACCAAGTCGTTAAATTTTATCAACATACTAAACAATTACAGTTTGAATTCGGTGATAAACCTCAAAAATTACTGGCTCGTCAACTAAGGAAAATGGAAGCTGAAAAAATAATTCATAGGATTAAATCACATAAAGGCGAACTGTTAACACAGCCTAAAGATAATAATGAAAGATTTATGCAATATTATAAAAACTTATACACTGCGAAAACAACAGATAATAAAATAGGAATTGAAGCATTTTTAAAAAAATGTAACTTGAAAGGATTGGATTGGAAAGTTATTGATAACTTTTGGATTGGTAACTTGGAAAGTTATTGATTGCTGATATTACGATAAAAGAAATCCAAGAATCTATTAGATCACTAAAAAAGGGTAAAACACCGGGACCAAACGGCATCGGCTCGGAATTTTATAAAGTATTTTATGATCAGATTGTACCACGTTTGAAATTACTATATGATCATATATATACACAGCAAAAACTACCAGAAACATTAAATGAATCTATTATAACACTTTTACCCAAAATAAACAAAGACTTGGATGAACCAGGATCATTTAGAGCAATAGCTCTTCTAAATACCGATCAAAAGATATTAACTAAAATATTAGCACAAAGGTTAAGTTTAGTTGTTACTAAATTAGTTCACCCTGATCAAACAGGATTTATACGAAAACGATACTCTTCGTATAATTTGAGACGGTTATTCAATATTATATACTCGAAAAGAGATATTAATAAAGACCTAGTAGTTATTTCGTTAGATGCAGAGAAAGCCTTTGATCAAGTGGAATGGCCTTACTTGTTCTCGGTTATGGAAGCTTTTAAACTGGGAGAAAAGTTTATTAACTGAATCAAATTGCTATATACAAATCCGACAGCTCGAATAATAACAAATCAAATGTTATCACCTAAATTCAATTTATCTCGTGGTTGCAGACAAGGTTGTCCTTTATCCCCTTTATTGTTTGCATTGGCAATAGAACCGTTAGCTCTGATGGTGAGATCACATCCGGAAATATATGGATACGATACTAGAGACACTAAAAATAAAATCTCTCTATATGCGGATGATGTGCTACTTTACATCACAAAACCAGAAACTAGTATCCGTAATTTGTTAAAATTAATAACTGAATTTGGATCCTATTCAGGATATAGTATTAACTGGAATAAAAGTGAACTTATGCCAATAACGGTAAACAATTTACATATATTACAACAATTCCCTTTTAAGATAACAAATGAAAAAATTAAATATCTTGGAATCTTTGTAACAAAAAGATTTGACTCCTTATTTAAAGCTAATTTTCCACTATTATTGAACAAATTAAATAAGAATATTATATATTGGAAAACTTTACCTATATCGATGATAGGCAAAATTAATATAATAAAAATGGTGTTTCTTCCACAATTATTATACCTTTTCCAATCAATCCCGATATATCTCCCTAAAAAATTCTTTAAAAAGGTGGACTCCTTAGTCACTAACTTCATTTGGGATTATAAGTGCCATAGAATAAACAAAAAACATTTATGTAACCAAAAATAAATGGAGGTCTAGCTCTACCAAATTTTATGTTTTATTACTGGGCAGTTAACATTAAAAATATGAATTTTTGGTTAGAAGAAATAGATAATCAACCAACCTGGTTAAATATGGAAAAAGAAGATTGTTCTCCTTTTGAAGTTAGTTCTATAATATTTGCTAATACTAATTTAGCTAAAAAAACATATAGTGATAACCCAATAATAGGAAGTGGAATACGTATTTGGAAACAATTAAAGAAAACATTAAAATTAAAATCTATACCACTATCTCTTAGCATTGTAAATAATGTTACGTTTAAACCTTCAATGATGGATAAAGCTTTTTCACAATGGAAAAATAATGGAATTATTAAGATTGGGGATCTCTATAGGGAAAACTCCTTCCTTTCATTTCAAGACATACAACAAATTTATGGACTACAATCTAAAGAGTACTTTAGATACTTACAAATTAGAGATTATGTTAAAGCAAATACGCAAGAACTCAGAAATAGAAAGATAGAAATATTAGATGAATGTTTAAATAAACATCCGAATACAGAAAAAATGATTTCATATATTTATAACATCTTATTGGAAGGTGATGTTCCATCAACAGAAATACATAGACAATCGTGGGAAAATGAATTATGTCAAACTATTAGACCAGAAATATGGGATGATAGTTTACAACATATACATCATTGTTCGCTAAATGCTAAACACTCTCTTATACAGTTTAAAATATTACATAGATTATATTATTCAACAACCAAATTACATAATATGTTCCCAAAAGTATCTCCTATATGTGATAAATGTCAACATTTAGAAGCCAATCTGGCACACTCATTTACAAATTGTATAAAAATTACAAAATTCTGGATTGAATTGAATGTTGTTAATATAACTTTGTCACCCGATTCAAAGCTAATAATACTAGGAATATTGGAAACAGAACAAATAGTAACAACAAACCAGAGAATTTTTATTGATTATGGGTTAATAATTGGGAAAAAATTAATATTAAAATTTTGGAAAGGCCCTACATCCCCTACAATCAAAATGTGGAATACAGAAATGTCGGAGACATTTGGAGATCTCGGAGACATTTGGAGATGTCGGAGATCTCTTCATCTGGAGAGATTGAGGCTTGTCTTAATGGACAGGTTAGATCTCTTCAGAGGGATATGGTCTCCATATATTGAATATTTACAGTCATAATGGCTCGGTACGAGGGCTTGACTGAGGCCTGAATATGAGAATGGATGAAGAAAGAAATATAATAAATCATGCCTATATCTCCAATGACGGAATAACGATTAATACTCCATTCGTTGTCATATTTTTTTCATTATTTATCTCTATCTTTTCTTACTTTATAAAAAATAATTAAAAAAGCGTATAGAAGCATATAGTCCTAAATCTCAATATTAGTAATTTGTAATCAGTATTTAATGATGTATTTTTGTTTATGTAAAATATTGCAATTTTCATACATATGTTTCTATAATAAAAAATATTCATCAAAAGAAATCAAATGGCTCTGGAGGTTGTATTGTGAACGTAGCAGTTGGCGTGGGTTGTGCCATATCTGCAGGCTTGTCTCCCATTTCGCGCCAAAACGATACCCCTTCCTCTTCTTTATTTTTTTGCTTACAAGGATCCCATTTCTGACACCATGTCGCGTTTATTTGTACAATAAAGCTCGTACCACGACGTAAACGGAGTATATCTTTATTTAGCAACTCTGTACAGCAGCCGCCTGCTGGTGTGCCTGCCCGGGCAACTCCCTAACTGCCACACCCCCGGGTTCCCACGTCGCCTCCGGCCACCGCATTCCTTACACTATTATTCCCATAATACCACAAGGATGGTGGTGGCATGAGGTGGAATGTGTGGAGGAGAGTCGCTGATCTAGTGCGTCTCAAAATGCAAGAATTGTGGCGCCTGTTGACTGCCAACTGAGGTTTCACAAAGGTAGACACAAAAAGCTGGAGAAACTCAGCAGGAATGAGTGACGTTTCGGGTCGAGACCGTTCTTCAGACAGTTTGTGTGCACTACCGAATATATCACAAATGAATGTACAGACGCTGAGAATGTCCGATGAATGTTTGTACTGTTCTTGTTTTGTATATATTGTTTTTAGTTTGAAGAAGGGTCTCGACCCAAAATGTCATCGGCCTGGCCCGCTGAGTTACCCCAGCTTTTTGTGTCTACCTTCAATTTAAACCAGCATCTGCCGTTCCTTCCTACATACAAGGTTTCACAAAGTCCTCCCAACTCTTAGGTGAGGAGCAATGAATGGATCTTACAGTCCATGTGCATGTGGGAGTGAAGACGTTTCTTGCACTCTGCTCCATCAGAGCCAAGTGCTGACTCGCTGAAGCTTGGTGCAGCCAATGCCAAGGCTCTGTGGAGGAGGACCACAGTGTAGGGTCCTTCCTCAGTGGGACATTGAGGGCAGGGTCTGGTGAAGACACCAAACAAGGGATGGGATATCAGCCCATGAGGCCACAGTGTGGCAAGGTGCTGGGTATAGAGATAGTTTGTCTTCTCTTCTGAATATAACACTAATGAATGGATAGACTTTGAGAATGTCCAAAGAGTGTTTGCACTGTTATTGTTTAGTATATATTGTTTTTATTTCCAATAAAGTTTATATTTGGGGACCAATGTGCTGCCCCACACACTCCCCAGACCCCACTGAAGATTGATTGAAAGCTAAAGAGAAACAGCCAATTCACAACAGGAGCCACAACACTCTCTGTGGGAGGTGTAAACGTTTTTAAGAATGTTGACTCACTTTTACGTTGTTTAACGTGTTCCTCCTCTGATACAAAAACGCCTATTCATTTTTATTAACAAGTTCTGTCCACAGCTTTATGAATTTGACAGTAAATGTTACTGAGGAGGTGCTGGGGATTTTTTTCATTGCCGGCAATGAATTCAGGTGGCCCTTAATCACAAATGATTCAGTGCATTGATTATTCCCTTGGAGTTGCCGATGTATGTGTGGGTTCAATCTGGATTTCCTTCCGAGCAACAAACAGCATGATCTAAAATTTGATACCAAAATAGCACTGTGTATTTTTCACAATGGTGTTGGAAAACTTCTCATTTATGAAGCTCCTTACGCAACACAAGAAATCTCAGTGCTTTTACGAAGAAGGAAGTATTTTTAAAGAACTGATTCTGAAGGCAAAATAGCATATTTGGGCTCAGCAAACTCATGCAGAATTGCACTTAGACTTCCCAAATAAATTAATATAGAATCGGCCTCGGGGATTTTTTATAAGCAAAATTAGTGATTGAGAGAAGAATGACAGATGGTAATTCTGCAGGGTTTGGTGATTTTTGTCCAAGGTTTTCAAAGAAGGTAGGTGAGAATATTACTTTTCCCTATTGCTTAATCCTTTTAAAGTACTATAATCATCTACTCTGTGGATGAATTTCTTCCTTGGCATTAAACCAGCTTACAATAGCAAAGCAATTTGACCTTTACCATGCATTTCTTTAGCAAATTGACCTTTACCGTGCATAAACAGAATACCACTTCCTGATACACTCCCTTCGACTATGGGAGTGTATCACAGAGATTCAGAGTAATATAGCATGGAAACTGGCCCTTTTGCCCAACTTGTTCATGCCATCCTAGATGCCTATCTATATTTATCTCACTTGTCAGCATTTGGTCCATATCTCTATAAATCTTTTTGAATCCATGGATCAGTCCAAATGTCTTTTTAAATCATCTCCCATCTAGACAAGGATAGAGTTCCCCACATCAGGACCATCATATCTCCCTCTCCTCTATTTCAACATTCAGAAGGGACTGAAGGGAATGCAACTTCCTGCTTCCCCCTTACAACTCACTAACACCCATTCCCATTCTCATGGCGACTTCTTGAGAAAGTGAGAAGCCTTTATTCAGAATAAAGGCCCAGTCCTTATGTGGAGCACGGAGAAGCAACAAGCAGAAGCAGAGAGAAGAGACTAATGGCTTGAAAGTCCGTGAGAAAGAAGATGTCAGAGGGAAAGACCGTTTAAAACTGATGAATTTAATTTGCAAATTGGTAAATTGGCGAATTAGGCAATTTATCAGCCAATATAAGCAAGGTTGTTCTAGGGGAGCGGCCAGTCAGGGAGCGGCCTTGCCGAGGGAAGTACGAGTCATTGGCGTGAGAAAAGTGCGAGTGTTTGGCTCAAGAGTCTTCGGCAAGGAGGCTGCAGCAAGGAGGCTACACTTGTTTGAAATTGTGACTTTTGTCTTCTGAAGAAATGGCAGGCATGTTGGAGCAGTGTGTTTCCTGCAGGATGTGGGAAAACAGAGACACTGCTGGTACTTCTGGAAACTATACCTGCAAAAATTGTGTCCAGGTGCAGCTCCTAAACGAATGTGTTAGGGAACTGGAGAAGCAGCTGGATAACCTCAGGGCCATCCGGGAAAAGGAGAGTTTCCTGGACAGGACCTACAGTGAGGTTGTCATGCCAAGGATACAGGAGGAGCGAAGGTGGGTGACTGTGAGAAAGGAGAGTAAACGTGGAGTGCAGGAGCCCCCAGTGGTTGTACCAAATGGAAACAGGTACACCATTTTGGGAGCTGTCGGGGCAGACGACGTTTCCAGTACAAGCGGTAACGTTGGTGGCTCCAATCCTAGCGATGAGACTCGACTGGCAAGACCGACGCCGGGCAGAACTATAGTGGCGGGTGACTCCAAGGTCCGAGGTACGGACAGGAGTTTCTGTGGCGGCAGGCGAGACTCGAGGATGGTGTGTTGCCTCCCTGGTGCCAGGGTTCAAGTGTCACAAACCAAATTCAGAACATCCTCGAGAGGGAAGGTGAACAGCTGGCAGTAGTTGTGCACGTGGGCACAAACGATGTCGGGAAGAAGAGGAAGGAGGTTCTGCAACGCGAGTGTAGAGAATTAGGAAGAAGACTGAAAAGCAGGACTTCTAGGAGGTTATCTCTGGATTGCTTCCAGTACCTCGTGCTAGTGAGGGCAGGAACAAGGAGATAGGGGATCTGAATGTGTGGCTGGGGGGCTGGTGCAGAGAGCAAGGATTTAGCTTTATAGACCACTGGGATCTCTTCTGGGGTAGGGCTGACCTGTACAAAGGGGACAGTTTGCACCTTAACTGGAGGGGGACTAACGTTCTGGCAGGCAGGTTTACTAGGGCTACACATGTGGGGGGGAGGGATTGACAAATTGAGAGTATAAAGATGGAGTTAAAGACGAAGTGAGTACAGGAAAAGTTACAAAAGACTCCCGAATTAATGGGAAGGAAAGTTCAAGAAGGGATAAGAGAGTAAGGTCAGGGCCAATAGTGACCAGAGTGAGAGGGGAGGTGAATAGCGAAGTCAAAGTGTTGTATATGAATGCGCTAAGTATAAGAAATAAAGTGGATGAGCTTGAGGCTCAGTTAGAAATTGGCAAGTATGATGTTGTGGGAATTACAGAGACATGGCTGCAAGAGGTGGGAACTGATTATTCAAGGGTATACGTCCTGTCGAAAAAACAGACAGGTGGGCAGAGGGGGTGGGGTAGCTCTGTTGGTAAGGAATGAAATTCTGTCCCTTGTGAGGGGTGACATAGAATCAGGAGATGCAGAGTTAGTATGGATAGAACTGAGAAATTGTAAGGGTAAAAAGACCCTAAGGTTATCTACAGGCCCCCAAACAGTAGTCTGAAAATAGGGTGCAAGTTGAATCAAGTTAAAATTGGCATGTCGCAAAGGTAATGCTACAGTTGTTATGGAAGATTTCAACATGCAGGTAGACTGGGTAAATCAGATTGGTACTGGACCCCAAGTAAGGGAGTTTGTGGAATGCCTCTGTGATGGATTCTTAGAGCAGCTTGCGCTGGAACCTACCAGGGAGAAGGCAATTTTGGATTTGGTGTTGTGTAATAAACCGGATTTTAAAAGGGAACTCGAGATAAAGGAGCCATTAGGAGGTAGTGATCATAATATGATGTTTTAATCTAAAATTTGAGAGGGAGATGGGTAAATCGGAGGTGTCAGTATTACAGTTGAACAAAGGGGACTATGGAGCCATGAGGGAGGAGCTGGCCAAAGTTGACTGGAAAGATACCCTTGCAGGGATGACAGTGGAACAACAATGGCAGGTATTTCTGGGAATAATACAGAAGGTGCAGGATCAGTTCATTTCAAAGAGGAAGAAAGATTCCAATGGGAGTAAGGGGCATCCATGGCTGACAAGGGACGACAGGGACAGTATAAAAATAAAAGAGAAGAAGTATAGCATAGCAAAGATGAGCGGGAAGCCAGAGGATTGGGTACTTTTAAAGAGCAACAGAAGGTAACTAAAAAGGCAATACGGGGAGAAAAGATGATGTACGAAGGTAAGCTAGCCAAGAATATAGAGGATAGTAAAAGCCTCTTTAGGCATGTGAAGAGAAAAAAATTAGTCACGACCAAAATTAAACCCTTGAAGACTGAAAAAGATGAATTTATTATGGGGAGCAAGGAAATGGCAGACGAGTTGAACAATTTTTAAGAAAAGCGGGAGAGAGAAAACCGGGAATTATAGACCAGTTAGCCTGACATCGGTGGTGGGCAAGATGCTGGAATCAAGTGTAAAAGATGAAATAGTCGCACATTTGGATAGCAATAGCAGGATCGGTCTGAGTCAGCATGGATCTAGGAAGGGGAAATCATACTTGACTAATCTTCTGGAATTTTTGGAGGATGTAACTGGGAAAATGGACAAGGGAGACCCAGTGGATGTAGTGTATCTGGACTTTCCGAAAGCATTTGACAAGGTCCCACGAATGAGATTAGTGGGCAAAATTAGAGCACATGGTATTGGGGGTAGGGTGCTGACATGGATAGAAAATTGGTTGGCAGACAGGAAACAAAGAGTAGGGATTAAGGGGTCACTTTCAGAATGGCAGGCAGTGACCAGTGGGGTACCGCAAGGCTCGGTGCTGGGGCCCAGCATCAAACGGGAGGGCTGGCCCCCCAATGCAATATTCCACCTCTCCACCAATTCCAATATTAGTGGCCAGTGGGGGGGGGGGGCTTTCTGAAGCGCCAGTATGGGTGTTGCGCACTGAAGGGACTGCTTTCCAGAGGGCTAGTATGGACATTGTGGGCCGAATGGATTCTTGGGCTGGCGGCTCAGTCACTCAAGCCCATTGTGCTGGCAGCTCGCTCACGCACGGCTGGTGGGCTCGCAGTTGACTCACGGCTATTCCTTGAAATTCCATTGCAAGCAGGGTGCGAGGCCACTAAAGACAGCGAGTCGTGACCTCTCCCTTCCCCATCTTGCAGAGACTGAGCCACGCCCACACTTCTGGGTTTTATAGGATGGACAGTTAGGTCTCCCTTTCCATGCCTTAGGATGGACATTAGACAAAATGAAGGAGGAAGTAATAATAAGGTTAACAAAAGTAGTAGTCACCAAGCCTCCCCCTCCCCACCTACTCAGCCTCAATTGCACCAGACACTGTATGAAGAAATAAAGAAGCAGATTGAGATCCCCGAAGGAGGGAAAAACCTGTTTGTGGACTTGGCCCTCCGGATAGCTGGAACCCTGAATGTGACTAACTTTTGGGTCTGTGGCGGACCACTGATGAGCTCACGTTGGCCGTCGAGAGGATCCATTGTTGAAGTATGGGACCTGAGGGAGTGGAACCTGACAGTTGGACAAGACCGAGATCCCCAGGCATGGTCCTGACAGACGCTCCGGTTGGGACTGAGTGTATCGCTAGGCCCTGGGCAAAGGATGCCATCCTAGTAGGCAGCAGCCCCTGCCAGCACATCATCATCCAGTGGCCAAATCGGTCCCGAGTGTGGTGGCCAGAGGAGCCTAAATGGTATCCAACTAAGAAAGACGGGAAAAACTGCACTATCTGGATGAAGACCGATGGAATGGAATCAACTGGACTATGGAACTGCAGCGGGAACAACCCTTATCAAGGAATCCCGGTGTTGCGAGACATATGGAACAAAGTTACCTCTAGTGGACCGGCCCCTGAAGGACTGTTATATATGCGGACACAAGGCATACTCGGTGTTACCAACGAATTGGAGCGGGACTTACTTTATGGGACTGGTACAACCGGGATCTTTCCTGTTAAAAACCGAAGAAGGGCGGTCGCTAGGAACACCTGTATTTGACGATCTATATCGGAAGAAGAGGAAAATAGACATTGGAGAATGGGAAGATGATGAATGGCCACCCGCAAGAATCATCTCATACTATGGACAAGCCGAACCCCGGTATACATGTTAAACTGGATCATAAGACTTCAGGCAGTACTGGAAGTAATTACCAACCAAACTGCAGTGGCACTGGAGATGCTGGCAAAGCAGCAGACACAGATGAGAGCAGCAATATACCAGAACCGGTTGGCCCTAGATTACCTCCTGGCAGAAGAAGGAGGTGTATGCGGGAAATTCAACCTCTCTAATTGCTGTCTAAACATCGATGACAATGGACAGGCAGTGATGGACATATCAGAAGGAATCCGTAAGTTGGCACATGTTCCAATACAAAAGTGGAATTCGATTATGGGTACCCGATGGTGGGATTCTATCCTAGGAGGAACATGGTGGAGAACGGTGGGACTCGTATTTCTATGTGCAGTGGCTGGACTTATCTTTATCCCCTGTTGCATCCCTTGTTTTAGGGAACTTATTACAAGGAGTATAAGTCAGATGCAGGCTGTAGTCGTGCCTATGGAAGAGAAAGGGGTAATACAGAAAATAATGATAATGCGGCCAGGGAAGGTCCAGGATCTACAGGAAAAGGAGATTAGGACAATGTTACGTCAATTTGAACTGAAGGAGCTTGAAATTGAGGTTTAATCAATAGATGCGTAGCAAAAGAAAAAGGGAGGATTGTGAGGGATAAAGTGATTAAACCCCACTATTGTAAGGGGCTTTAAAGAGGATTCAAACCGATAGAGGCCAGGGAGAGGGTTCTGACACAGCTGTGTATAAAAGTTACCAGAGCCATCCTTGAGTAAGAAGTGATAGCATTGTATAGCGGTAGAAGGGAGTGATGTAGATAGATCCCTATCAGTAGAAGGGAGTGATAGATGGGACCCTTGTCACTATAGCTTAGCTTTAGTGCTTATATAGGAGAACTGAGAGAGTTCAGTTGGAGGTGAGTAAAACTAGGGCAGGTCATAGACAACTGAGCATGCTTAATAAAATAAATGAATATTGCAACACACCCCTGGTCAAGAAACTGCTCATTACCATGCACATGTCTGGACATGCGATGTATGATGTGGGAGGTACTGAGGGACGTACCTACAGATTGTGCACCTCAGGGTCCTGATTGGACAGGATCAAAGGAGAGGAGGTTGAATGTAGAATTGTGTGTATAAAGGGGGTTTACCCTTCTGACTTCGGTGTGTCTCAACTTGGAGAGGCACCTGACTCTGCAGACTCGCAAATAAAGAATCTCTTGCTTCCAGGATTTAGTCTCTGAGTAGTGATTGTGAGCACAGTGCATATCTCACAGTCCTTTTTTGTTTTGCTGATTTATCCAAATATGGATCTAAAACACAATTCAAATCTCCCCCTATTATCACATTTTGATGGTTAAGTTCTGAAATTATATCCAAAATTTTACTAAAGAATTGGGGGTTGTCAAAATTAGGAGCATAGATATTTATCAAAGTAAGTGGAGTAGAATAAATTTCTCCCGTGGCTATGACTATGATGCTGCATCTCTAAAGTAAAACCAAACACAAAGGGTACCAAACCGAAACGTCACCTGTCCATTTTCCTCCACAGATGCTGCATGGCCCGCTGAGCGCCTCCAGCAACAATTCTACACTGTCCTAAGCAGCGTCTACTTAGATATATCGTTTTCACACCTTACCCTTCCATATCTCTAGTCTCTCTCTCCCCCCTGACTCTCAGACTGGAGAAGGGTCTCGACACGAAATGTCTCCCATTCCTTCTCTGCAGAGATGCTGCCTGTCCCACAGTCACATTCTGTGTCCATCTTCGGTTTAAACCACCATCTGCAGTTCCTTCCTACATATACCGCACGCCTTCTTTGCTGTTCTTCTATTAACGAGAGATCTGGATCACCCATGAATGGCAAACGTTTGAATGAATGTTTTGTGTCTATTTCCAGCATTTTGCGTCGGGCCGGTGTAGAACAAGCGGGGGGAAGGAATTAAGTGATGCAACGCCCTTAGCGACCAAAGACCAAACCTCGGGCGGAAACATTTGACGGTGACACCGGAGTGGGAGACGGAGACGGAGACGGAGACGGAGACGGCCGCGCAGCCGCTGCCCAGCAACCGTCATGAGGCAGGTGAGCAGCGTCTGGCCCAGTCCAGCCCAGCCCGGCCAAGCCCGGCCCAGCCCAGCCCAGCCCGGCCCGGCCCAGCCCGGCCCGGCCCGGCCCGGCCCGGCCCAGCCCAGCCCAGCCCAGCCCAGCCCGGCCAAGCACAACACAGCCCAGCCCGGCCCAGCCCGGCCAAGCACAGCACAGCCCAGCCCGGCCCGGCCCAGCCCGGCCAAGCCCGGCCCAGCCCAGCCCGGCCCAGCCCGGCCCGGCCCAGCCCGGCCAAGCCCAGCCCGGCCAAGCCAGCCCGGTGCAGGGAGGAACTGCAGATGCTGGTTTCCACCGAAGATAAACACAACATGCTGGAGTAACTCAGCGGGACAGGCAGCATCTCTGGAGAGAAGGAATGGGTGACATTTGGGGTCGAGACCCTTCTCCAGGCTGAGAGTCAGGGGAGAGAGGGAGGTACAGAGATATAGACGGTGATGTAGAGAGATATAGGACACGTGAATGAACGATATGCAAAAACGTAACGATGATAAAGGAGACGGGCCATTGTTACCTGTTTGTCAGTGTGAAGAAAGGTCTCGGCCCTAAACGTCACCCATTTTCCCCAACGATGCTGCCTGTCCCGTTGAGTTACTCCTGCGTTTTGTGTCTATATTCCATTGTTAGTTGTTTGTTGGGTGAAAACGAAAAGCTGGTGCGACATTGGGTGGAGGAGGGATAGAGAGAGAGGGAAAGCAAGCGTTACTTGAAGTTAGAGAAATTAATATTCATACCACAGGACTGTAAGCTGCCCAAGCGAAATATCAAAAATGCTGTTCCTCCAATTTGTGTTTAGCCTCACTCGGACAATGGAGGAGACCCAGAATAGAAATGTCAGTGTGGAAATGGGAAGGGGAATTAAAGTGTTTGGCAACCAGGAGATCAGATAGGTCCAGGCAGACTAAACGAAGGTGTTCAATCCAACGTTCGCCCAGTCTACGTTTGGTCACGTCAATGTATAAGAGTCCACATCTTTAACAATAGATACAGTAGATGAGGTTGGAGGAGGTGCAAATGAATCTCTGCCTCACCTGAAAGGATTGTAGGGGTCCCTGGACAGGTCTGGTCTGGTCTCGCCCGGCAGCGGCTCCATGAGGCTCCCGAACAGTCTCAGCCCTGTCTCATTTTAATTCATTTTTAAAAATCCCTTTCTCCGTTGTGTGCAGGCACTGGTGGACGACACAGAGGACGTGTCCCTGGATTTTGGAACAGAGGAGGAGGAGGAGCTGGCACTGAGGAAGAACAGGATCAGGTAAAGATGCTGGACACAATGTGCTGGAGTAACTCAGCGGAGTCGGGCAGCATCTCTGGAGAGAAGGAATACGTGACTTTTCGGGTCAAGTACCTTCAGACTGAGAGTCGGGGAGAGGGAAACGAGAGATATGAATGGTGATGTAGAGTATTGTAGAACAAATGAATGAAAGATGTGCAAAAAAAAAGTAACAATGATCAAGGAAACGGGCCATTGTTTGCTGTAAGTTAGGTGAAAACTTCTTCTTTCGTGTGGCGTGCACAGCCTAAAGTTGTTGGACAACTTGTTCTATTTGATCTTCCGTATGTGCACGTCGAGTTGATTGCATTAGTCAAAACAGGGCGGACCACGTGAAGGTTGCAATCTTCCACCCCTAGGTGAAAACGAGTTATATATACAATGAAACTCACCAGGCCGACAGTGAAACTAATACGCATCTAGGGTGGGGAAGGGACGGAGAGAGAGGGGATGCAAGGATTATTTGAGCTTAGGGAAATCAATATTCATACTCCTGGGGTGCAAGCAGCTCATACGAAATATGAGATGCTGTTCCTCCAATTTGCATTTGGCCTCACTCTGACAATGGAGGAAGGCAAGGACAGAAAGATCAGTATTGGCAATGGGAAGGAGGTTAAAGTGTTTGGTGACTGGGAGATCAGGTAAAGGTACTATCTCCCGCCCACCTGCAGTGATTGCGGTGATGGCGGCTCCACAGCCAGTACATTCATAAACCCGAGGCTACACCTAACCCCACCATGGCAGCTGCATTTTCAACGAAAATGATAAAATAATAACAAGTTGTTCATTTGTAATTGAGGGAAACGGATCATATGCAGACAGAGGAGATTAGTTTTTCTTGGCCTCTTGTTTGGCGCAGACGTTGTGGGATTGGGGGGGGGGCGGGTCGCTGTTCCTGTGCTGTTCTGTTCTATGATGGTCAACCAAAAACATCATAATGCGGTTGTACAGCATGGAAACCTGATTTCAAGAAATGACCGAGAGAGCTGGAATACAGCAAAAGCTTTGGGACTATCTCAGCAGTAGTACTGAAGATCAGCAGTCCAGAACTAGTTTAAAACCCATGAATAACCTTCTCATCAACGACCAGTTTGGATTTCACAAGTGTCACTTGGCTTCACATCTTATGAATTCTTGGTCCAAATTTGGACTGGGAGCTCAATTCCAGATCTGCATAGGAAGGACATGGGGCACTGGAGATGGTGCAGAGGAGATTCACAAGGATGTTGCCTGGATTCGAGGACCATTGTTGTGAGAAAAAAATGGATAGGCTAGGCTTGCTTTCCCTGGAGTGAAAGAGACTGAGAGGTGACCTGTTTGAGGTGTATAAAATTACAAGAGCCTAGATAGGTTAGATAGTCAATCTTTTTAACTGTGGCAGTGGTAAAAAAAACAACAGGACATAGATGAATGTGAGGAGAATGAATTTTAAAGGAGATTTGAAAGGATTTTTTTTTAAAGAGTGGTTGCAATCTATTGCTTGCAAGGATGTGCAGGAGTCAGACACAGTTGGCATGTTTAAGAGACAGTGCTTTCCATAATGTTTGGGACAAAGACCAATCATTTACTTATTTGCCTCTGTACTCCACAATTTGAGATTTGTAATAGAAAAATCACATGTGGTTAAAGTGCACATTGTCAGATTTTAATTAAGGCCATTTTTATACATTTTGGTTTCACCATGTAGAAATTACAGCAGTGTTTATACATAGTACCCCCCCCCCCCCCCCATTTTAGGGCACCATAATGTTTGGGACACAGCAATGTAATGTAAATGAAAGTAGTTATGTTTAGTACTTTGTTGCATATCCATTGTTAGCAATGACTGCTTGAGGTCTTTGATTCATGGACATCACCAGTTGCTCGGTGTTTTCTCTGGTGATGCTCTGCCAGGCCAGTATTGCAGCCATCTTTAGATTAATGCTTGTTTTGGGGGCTAGTCCTCTTCAGTTTTATCTTCAGCATATACAAGGCATGCTCAATTGGGTTCAGATCAGGTGATTGACTTGGCCACTCAAGAATTGACAATTTTTTAGCTTTGAAAAATTCCTTTGTTGCTTAAGCAGTATGTTTGGGATCATTGTCTTGCTGTAGAATGAACCGCCGGCCAATGAGTTTTGAGGCATTTGTTTGGACTTGAGCAGATAGGATGTGTCTATTCAGAATTAATTATGCTACTACCATCAGCAGTTGTATCATCAATGAAGATAAGTGAGCCAGTACCTTCAGCAGCAATACATGCCCAGGCCATAACAGCCTCACCACTTCTTGGTAAACTGTAACCTGGCCATCCTATTTTTGCAGCTAACCAGTGGTTTGCATCATGCAGCGTAGCCTCTGTATTTCTGTTCATGAAGTCTTCTGTGATTGCCGAGCCTGCGCTTGGTCTCACCGATGTTCAGAAGTTGACATCTGGAACAACGGATGCAGTAGATGAGGTTGGAGGAGGTGCAGGTGAACCTCTGCCTCACCTGGAAAGTGCTTGGGTCCTTGGATGGAGTCGAGGGGGGAGGTAAAGAGACAAGTGTAGCATTTCCTGCAATTGCAAGGGAATGTACCAGGAGAGGGTTGGTTTGGGTGGGAAGGGACAAATTGACCAGGGAGTTACGGAGGGAGCGGTCTCCGCGGAAAGCAGAAAGTGGAGGAGATGGGAAGATGTGGCCAGTGGTGGGATCCCGTTGGAGGTGGCGAAAATGTTTGAGGATTATATAATATATGCGACGGCTGGTAGGATAGAAGATGAGGGCAAGGGGGACTTTGTCCTTGTTTCGAGTAGGAGGATGTGGAGTGAGAGCGGAGCTGTGGGATATAGAGGAGACCCTGGTGAGACCATGCATCAGAGATCTAATTCTTTAGGGAATGGGGGTTCCCCTCCTCTATTATAGATGAGGCTCTCACCAGGGTTTCCTCTATATCCTGCAGCTCCGCTCTCACTCCCCATCCCCCTACTATTTGTGTGGCTTGTGCAGTTGAGTTTCTGGTCACTGGATACATCAACCTTTCATGGGTATCTAGGTAATGATAATTCAGTTAAATATCAAGAATAAGTGATTAAACTTTTTTAATGCCGATGAATATTATTTGCCATTCATCAGCATATGCTCAAATACCACCCAAGTTTTATTATTGTGAATTGCATCATTTCCCAATTAGTTGAGAACAGGATTGAGCCTGGCAGTTATCTACATTTTTAGACAATAGGTGCAGGAGTAGGCCATTCGGCCCTTTGAGCCAGCACTGCCATTCACTGTGATCATGGCTGATCATCCACAAATGTACCCTATTCCTGCCTTCTCCCAATATCCCTTCACTCCTCTATCTTTAAGAGCTCTATCTAACTCTCTCTTGAAAGCCTCCAGAGAATAGGCTTCCACTGCATTCTGAGGCAGAGAATTCAACAGATTCACACTCTGTGTGAAAAAGAATTTCCTCATCTTCGTTCTAAATGGCTTACCCCTTACTCTTAAACTGTGGCCCCTGGTTCTGGACTCCCCCAACATCGGGAACATGTTTCCTGCCTCTAGCGTGTCCAAACCCTTAATAATCTTTTATGTTTCAATAATATACCCTCTCATCCTTTTAAATTCCGGAGTATACTAGCCCAGCTGCTCCATTCCATCAACATATGACGGCCCCGCCATCCCGGGAATTAACCTCGCGAACCTAGGCTGCAGTCCCTCAGTAGCAAGAATGTCCTTCCTCAAATTAGGAGACCAAAATTGCACACAATACTCCAGGTGCAGTCTCACCAGGGCCCTGTACAACTGCAATAGGACCTCCTTGCTCCTAAGCACAAATCCTCTAGCAATGAAGGCCAACATACCATTAGCTTTCTTCACTGCCTGTTGTACCTGCATGCTTACTTTCAATGACTGATATACAAGCACACGCAGGTATTGTTGCACCTCCCAATTTTCTAATCTGACACCATTCAGATAATCCCGCTGAGTTACTCCAGCATTTTGTGTCCACCATTCAGATAATAAACTGCCTTCCTGTTCTTGCCACCAAAATGGATAACCTCACATGTATCCACATTATACTGCATCTGCCATGCATCTGTCCACTCACCCAACCTATCCAAGTCACCCTGCAGCCTTGTAGCATCCTCATCGCAGCTCACACTGCCACCCAGCTTTGTGTCATCCGCAAACTTGGAGATGTCACATTTAATTCCCTCGTCTAAATCGTTAATATATATATTGTAAATAGCTGCGGTCCCAGCACCAAGACTTGCGGAACCCCACTAGTCACTGCCTGCCATTTTGAAAAGAGCACGTCAATTCCGACTCACCAGGGCCCTGTACAACTGCAGTAGGACCTCCTTGCTCCTAAACACAAATCCTCCAGCAATGAAGGCCAACATGCCATTAGCTTTCTTCACTGCCTGCTGTACCTGCATGCTTACTTTCAATGACTGATATACAAGCATATACACAATATATATTTTACTTCGGAGTCACGTGAGTGACTACGTGAAGAAGCCCCGCCAGGCGCATGCTTGGCATTACAGCGACGCATTCGGTAGGGAAGGGCTGCAGATCGCAGCTCCACCAGCGGTAAGTAACAGACCCGCAGGTAAGTGAGTTGAAATTACTTCCTGGGTAGAAACTCCGTGACGCTGGCTGGAATAGCCAGGAGGAGTTTGGGGAAGTTTTAAAATGGACACGGTGAAAAAAATTGGCTCGGGAGGAAGCGCGCGTCCCGGGTGGAAACTCAGTTAAGATTGGGACCACTGATTAGTATGGAGCCAGTTCCGATACCGGTAGCCGTTGAAACTGCCGTAGTTCAGATTTTAGACGCTCCACAGCCACAGGCCACGGAGGAAACTCCAGTGAAGGGGAAAAATAAAAGGAAGTCTGCTAGGCCTGAAATATCAGGTGAATCTGATGAAGAAGAGGCAGGACCAGGCAGACGAGCCTGTGGCTCAGGATGGACCAAATGGGGAAAATGCTCCAAAAAATTATAAACCAAGGGTCAAAAGACCCAGAATATTCCCAGGCAGCCCCTGAGGGGGTTCCATATCATGATTATGGTGCCTTTACAACATGGGAATGTGAACCTCCAGAGCCTTGTTTAGGTCTGGAGGAAGTCTCCTTGAGAAAGTCTCAGGAGTACCAGGGCAGCAAAAGACTGACCCTGAAGGTGGTGTTTTTGGTGTTGAATACCCACCACAGCACAATAGTCAAAGTACAGGTGTACCGGATGTAGCACAATCCTTTGCTATACCAGAGGGAAGCGGTGAGGTCATGGAAGAAAACCTGGCGGCCAATATTAATTATTTGGTTCCTCACCAGCTTCAGGAGACTGTCATGATGGAGACATCAGGCCTCTATAAAACACCTATTAATTGTGCATCACTGTGGGTGCCGATGGTGAATCCAAGTATTTGGACACCTATGAGTTCAACAATGCGAGGGTCCTCAAGCTCATTGCAGCTGGCTTTACTGCTTTTGGGAGGCAGTTGGAAGGACATGCTATGTCCAAAATCCAAAAAGACATGTTGGCATTGTTGTAACTCTTAATTTGAGATTAATTGTATGAGTAAAATTGCCATTCGGTCCATCCTGCACCCAAGATTGCTGATTTGTGTAATCAAGCAATATTCAAACTGCAGGTTATTTATTTGGAGAAACCTGCGTAAACAAATTAAAGATATAGATGAGGAGGCAAAAACAATCAGCCTCGTGAAACCTTTTATATTTAGCCAAAGGAGACAATCTGGCTGGATGAGAAGGGGGTTTGATTCAGGAGCAGGAACAAGCAGAGGCAGGGGTATAGTAAGAAAATATTATCACCCATCACAGGCCAATGTCAATCCATATATTGGGAGAAGGAGACCATCAAGGTCATTTGCTGAGGTACAAAACTGTATTCTATCACAGAGGAAACTGTTGTAGAACCTCCGATTGGTGGTAGATTGCAATTGTTTTATGATGAATGGTATTGTATAACATCTGATCGGTTTATATTAGATACTGTGTCAGGTGTTACTATTGAATTTGTGGAAGGAGTTGATCCACCTGTACAGGATAAACCTAATCGGGATTTGGTGTTTTCTGCACCTGAACATTTTCAGGAAAAAGAAGTTAAAAAAAAAAAATAAAAATTAATAAATAAATGTTAAAAATTTACTTAAAAAAGGGGTAATTGAAAGTATGGGGTATCATCCGCAACAATTTGTGTCAAATATTTTCCCCAGACCAAAAAAGATGGGGGTTGTAGAGTCATTCTGGATCTCACAAAATTGAATTCATATGTCCAGTATAGACAATTAAAAAATGGACATCTTCAACACTGCAAAGGAGTTGTTGTCCATAGGATGTTACATGGCTACTATAGACTTAAAAGATGCGTATTATTCAGTGCCAATTCATCACCATTATCGTAGGTACTTGAAGTTTAATTGGATGGGTCAGCTGTGGCAATATAAAGCATTACCTAATGGGTTAAGTTCAGCTCCCAGGCTGTTCACAAAATTATTGAAACCAGCACTGGCATTGTTAAGGGCTCAAAATCACATTGTCATGGCTTTTCTTGATGATATTTTAATTGTTAATGCCACTCAGGAATCAGCTGAAGATTCAGTTTCAGCAACTATAAGCCTGTTGAAAAGGCTAGGGTTTCTGATCCATCCAACGAAATCTAAGCTACAGCCGTTGCAGACAATTGAGTATTTGGGGTTTGTCATTAATTCAGTTGCTATGTCAGTAACTTTACCAACAGATAAAATTGTGGATATTACAAATGAGTGTGAATTCCTTGTGACAAACCTTATCCCTCCATCCGAGAAGTAGCTAGGGTTATTGGTAAGATAGTAGCAGCGTTTCCTGCTGTTGAGTTTGGCCCTTTGCATTATCAAAATCTTCAAAGGGCAAAAGCACAAGCACTAAAAAAAGCGTGCAGGTCATTTTGACAGACCCATGCAGTTGCCAACAGAAGCTTTGGCTAAATTACAGTGGTGGATTGGGAATGTTGCACAAGCTACTAAAAACATTGTTATTCAGCAACCTACAGTAGTATTACAAACTGATGTTAGTGCTCTCGGATGGGGGGGGGGGGGCGGCTACGGACAATGACACCAGCTGTGGTGGTAGATGGACTGTCCAAGAGGAATTAATTCTCCAAACATATGGTATTAATTATTTGGAGTTATTGGGGGCATTTTTTGGATTAAAAGCTTATTGTTCTACTATGGAGGACTTGCATGTTCAATTACAAGTAGACAATACCACAGCTGTAGCATATATCAATCACATGGCTGGAGTAAGATCAGTAACATGTGATCATCTGGTCAACCAGATGTGGAATTGGTGTATATCTAGGAATATCTGGCTTTCAGCTATCTATCTCCCAGGGAAAGACAATGTTGTGGCAGACAACAGATCACGGGAGTTTAAAGACAATACAGAATGGATGTTAAATCCACAAATTTTCCACAAAAAAAAAAAATGTCAATCAGTTTGGTGTACCAGACATTGATTTGTTTGCATCCAGATTAAATCACAAATTGCCTAAATACGTGTCATGGGAGCCTGACCCAGGAGCTGTAGCGTTGGATGCATTCTCGCTACATTGGGGAAATATGTGTTTCTATGCTTTTTCCCCATTTAGCCTGATTAGGCAATATCTCAGTAAAATAGAGCAAGACTCTGCTAAGGGTGTTTTGGCGGTTCCAAACTGGCCTACACAGGCATGGTTCCCATTGATGCTTAGAATGATAATTGAACCTTTTATGACAATTCCCAGCTCCAGGGATTGTTGGTACAACCAGTGACAGAACGAGTTCATCCATTGCATGATCATATTAATTTGTTAATCTGCAGGTTCTGACCATTACAAGGGCTTGGACTGTCGGATAGGACCATGGATGTCATAACGTCAGCTTGGAGAGATAGCACTAAGAGACAATATATGTCTCACATAAAGAAATGGGAAGTTTTTTGTATTCAGTCAGAAGATATCTTATCATTCTGCAAACATTTCGGATGTATTGGAGTTCCTTGCCATGTAGCATTTGATCAGCACCTTAGTTATAGTGCTATTAATAGTGCTCGTAGAGCTTTGTCTTCCTATTTAGGACAATTTTCAGAACACCTATCTATCGGGTCATCCATTAATATCCCGATTTATGAGAGAGATTTTTTATAAAAATCCTCCCAAACCCAGATATACAGAAATTTGGGATGTTAGTATAGTCCTCACATTACTTCGGCAATGGGCTCCAATTATGTCACTGTCTTTTCAGAAGTTAACATTTAAGGTGGCAATGCTTATGGCATAAGTGTCGGCACAAAGGGTACAAACATTGCAAATGTTATGTTTAGATTGTATGCATTTGTCTGCAGATAACATTACTTTTTATGTTTATGATCTAATCAAACAGAGCAGACCGGGGAAGTCTGGAACCAAGGTAATCTTTAGAGCATATCCTGTCGACCAAACATTGTGTGTGGTTAAGCATCTGACTCAATATATTGAAGTAACCAAGAGTCTCCGAGGTTGTGAGACAACAATGCTTATTGCTCATAAAAAAACATACAAAAAAGTGTCAGTACAAACTATTTCTAGATGGTTAAAACAGGTTTTGAATTTAGCTGGAGTAGACACTGATGTGTTTAAATCTCACTCCACCAGGGCAGCGTCCACGTCCGCGGCGATGGCACAGGACGTGCCGCTCGACCAAATTTTAGAGGCCGCAGGATGGTGTAAAGAAGAAACTTTTTCCAAGTTTTACAATAAACCTGTTATCATGGTGCCAGAATTTGCACATGCAGTGTTGAGTTCTGTTTGATATTTGCTTTCTTTTATGTAATGATTCATATCTTTTGTTGTAATTTCCCCTATTATAAAGGGGTATTACTTTCTTCTATTATTATATATTAAAATACTTATTGCATTATTCAAGCAATGTTCAATAATATTATTTACTCACTACTGTGTCTATTGAAGCAGTGTGTCATATGGAATGAATCTACGTCATGAAAATCACAGAGCTTCAAAATCTTCACATAGTCACTCGCGTGACTCCGAAGTAAAATAGTAAGATTAAACGAGAACTTACCTGTTTGAAGTTTGATCTTTATTTTATGAGGAGTTACAATGAGGGTTACGTGCCCTCCGCTCCTGACCCTCATAATCTAAACGATCATCTGGTAGTTCTAGTCTTGTGTGAGCCTTACTATCTTACTTTAGCTATTGGTTCTGTGTTTTTCACGCCGCTGCTATGAAGTATGCCGAGCATGCACCTGGCGGGGCTTCTTCATGTAATCCCTCATCGTAACTCCTCATAAAATAAATATCAAACTTCGAACAGGTAAGTTCTCATTTAATCTTACTATTAGTCATGCATGACTACCCCTTAACAAATCCATGCTGACTGACCGATCCTGTCACTGCTTTCCAAATGCGCTTCTTCTTCTTGCGTATGGCGTGCACAGCCTAAAGTTGTAGGACAACTTGTTCTATTTGATCTTATTTGATTGTGCACGCCGGGTGGAATCCATTTGTCGAAAGAGGGCTGACCACTTGGAGGTTGCAGTCTTTCACCTCCCAAATGCACTGCTATTACATCTTTAATAATCAACTCGAACATCTTCCCCACTACCGATGTAAGGCGTGTCCCACTTAGGCTATTTTTTTGGCGACTACAGGCAACTAGGCTGTCACCGGGGTGTCACCTGTATGGTCATGAGTAGTCTCCTCAGTCGCCCAATGAGTCGTAGCGTCTTTCTGGTCGCCGTTGGATTTTCTACGTTAAAAAAATTTCTGTGACATTTGGTGACTGTCGGTTGGTGCCAGTAAGCGTAGCTTGACTTCTCCTGACGTAGGTGCTGTCGTAGGTTGTTGCCAGGAGACGTAGGTTGTCGCCGGTGCTGACTTTGGTGAATTCCATTGGTGACTACGTCAACCGGCGACTGAATTGTCTTCAGTTGTCGCCAACTGGATCATAGCTTGTCGTAACTTGTCGCGGGTGGACGTAGGTTGACTTTGGTTGCCGTAGGTTTTCGCCTGTGTGGTCATAGGTTGTCGTAGGTGTGGTCGTAGGTGGACGTCCTAATGACTTAGACTTGGTGGTAGGTTGTTGTAGCTTGTCGTCGGGGGGCGGGGGGGGGGGGGGGGTCAGTCGCCGGTATTTCTGCGACCTGCTACGACTATGACAGTCACTGGCAGTCACCTAAAAAATAGCCTAAGTGGGACAGGCCCTTAACTGGTCTATAATTCCCCATTTTCTCTCCCTCCTCTTTCTTAAAAAGTGGAGTTACATTAGCTACTCTCCAGTCCACAGGAACTGATCCAGAGTTGAGAGAACATTGGAAAATGATCACCAATGAATCCATGATTTCTAGGGCCACCTCCTTGAGTACTCTGGGATGCAGACCATCAGGCCTTGGGGATTTATCTGCCTTCAGTCCCAACAGTGTACCTAACACCATTTCCTGACTAATGTGGATTTCTTTCAGTTCCTCCCACTAGATCCTCAGTCCCCTAGTATTTCTGGGAGATTGTGTCTTCGACTGAAGACATAACCAAAGTAATCGTTTAACTGTTCTGCCATTTCCTTGTTTCCCATTATCAATTCGCCTGTCTCTGATTGTAAGGGACCTACATTTATCTTCACTAATCTTTTCTTTTTTACATATCCAAAGAACCTTTTACAGTCGGTTTTAATATTTCCCCACAAGCTTTCTGTTTTTCCATATTTCTCCCAGTCCGGTTTGCTTCTTCCTCTGGCCAATTTATATGTCTCTTCCTTGGATTTAACACTATCCTTGATTTAAATCTTTGCCATTGCATCTCCACCATCAATCCTTTAAGTATAATTTGCCAGTCTATCCTATCCTTTTCCATCTCATACCTTCAAGTTCAGGACCCTAGTCTCTGAATTAACCGTGTCGCTCTCCATCCTAATGCAGAATTCCACCATATTATTTTTTTAAAGAAGGAACTGCAGATGCTGGAGAATCGAGGGTACACAAAAAGCTGGAGAAACTCAGCGGGTGCAGCAGCATCTAAGGAGCGAAGGAGATAGGCGACGTTTCGGGGTCGAGACCCTTTCTCGACCCGAAACGTCGCCTATCTCCTTCGCTCCTTAGATGCTGCTGCACCCGCTGAGTTTCTCCAGCTTTTTGTGTACCCCCTTCCACCATATTATGGTCACTGTTGCCCAATGGGCTCTACACAACAAGATCGCTAACTATTCCTTCTTCATTACACATACCGATACCTAATCTAGGATGGCCTGCCCTTTACATATTAGTTTAAAATAAACACCCCGTATACATTCCAGGAAAATCCTCCTCCTCAACGCTGCTACCAATTTGGTTGGCCCAATCTATATGTAGATTAAAGTCGCCCTTTTGCTGTACCTTCACTACAAGCATCCCTAATTTCCTGCTTGTTGCTATCCCCAACCCCCCGACTGCTGTTTAGTGGTCTGTATATAACTCCAACAAGTGTTTTCTGCCCTTGGCTATTTCACAGTTCTACGCATACCAATTCTACAGCATCCAAGCTGTCTCTCCTTGCTATTGCATTAATCTCCTCTTTAACCAGAAATGCCACCCCACCTCCCCTTCCTTTCTGTCTATCCTTCCTGAATATCGAATACTCCTGCATGTGAATATCTGTAAAAGTTCAAAGAGCATTCATCAACATACCGAATCTCCCCAATCTTCTAAGGAAGTAGAGGCATTGATGGGCTTTCTTTATGATTGCATCAACGTACTGGATCCAGGACAGCTCTTCAGAGAGTTGCCCGCCCAGGAACTTGAAGCGTTGTCTCTCTTCACCACCGCCCTGTTGATAAATACAGGTTTGTGGATCTTTGGCCTTCCTCTCCGAAAGTTAACAATCAGTTCCATGGTTTTACTGACTCTGAGAGCAGGGTGGTTATTCTGCCACTATTCAATCAGTTGATCGATCTCCCTCCTTTACTCTTGATTCATTATCTGTAATTCGTTCAACACCGGAGGTGCCACCAATTAATTTAAAGATGGAGTTGGAACAGTATCCAGCTATACAATCATTGGTATAGAGTGGGTGAAGTGGGAAGTTGAGCACACATCTTTTGGGTGCCCCTGTGCTGATGGTTTTCAAGGAGGAAGTGTTTTTGCCAATTCATATAGATTGTGTTCTATTGATGAAGAAGTGGAAGATCCAGTTGCAAAGGGATGCATAGACATTAAATTGATTCATCAATCATTTCCTTCCATCCTTGTCATAAAACAGCATTCATTGCACATCTTCAGCTCTGTACATAATCCTCAGCAAATGAAGCCGTCTGTGACTGTATGCAACAGCTTATAATCCGTGGGCTGATAAATGGCAAACAACATTCTTAATACAAAAGTGCCAGCCAATAAATTACCATCTCCAACACACAAGGGTGCCCTTGCTATTCAATGACATTATCATTGCTGAGTTCCTCACCACCGGCATGCTGGGAATCACCATTGACCAGAACCCCAACTGCATCAGTCGCTAATATAAAGTTTGTACAACAACAGGTCAGGCACTGGGTAGCCTGTGGCAGACAATTTGCTGCTCCAGTCTTTCTGCCACCTGCTGTTCACAGGTCTGAGGTGTGATGGACACTTACTTGGATGAATGTACATCTCCTACAACAATCTAGGCAACAACAACAAGCTTCTAGAATATCATACAGAACAAAAAACACGTGATTAGAATGCTAAACATGAGACAACATATTAATTCTGTCCATTGTTGGTGCATTAGGCTCACAGTGTGTTTGGTCTGCACAATGCACTGTAATCACTCACTTAGCCTACTCGCTACGGAACATCCAAACCCACGAAAGATGAAGGTGACACCACCTGTTGGCTGATGATAAAAAGTGCAGATGCTGATAATCTAAAATGCTGGAAACACTCACCAGGAGAGAAGATAAGTTGGCATTCTCTCCTTCCCTGTTTCGATCAAGGCTCATCGACCAGAAATGTTAACACCGCTTTCCACAGGCTGCCTGTGCTGCTGAGCATTTCCAGCAGTGTCTATATTTATACCACCTGCAGATTCTCTACGTTGCATACCTTCCTGACACGGAAATAAGGTGGAGTTCCTTCATTGAGCCTAAATCCTGGAAGTTCCCAACTAGCAGTATTGTGGGCGTATCTTCAGAAGGACCACACTGGTTGAACAAGGTACCTTACCATCAGGGCTGGGGAATAATTGTTGGCTTTGCTAATGATACCTATACATTGTGGGAATTCATAAATAAATAGTAGTTCCAATGAACCTCTGCAGGGAATCAATGCCGTTAAAAAGGATATTTAAAATGGTACAAGTCCTCCCCAGGTTATGAACCACCAACCTCTGTACAGCCTGTACATACTGTATGTATGAGCACTTGGAATACTGGCGGGACATATTTGCCGGATGGCAGGGAAATCCTGCCTTATGAGATCTCGAGTTGTGGCAACGTCTGAATACTTGAGCTAATTGTCCTGGTTTAACCACACTTTGGCCTTGCATTGTTGTTATTTAAATAAATTGCCAGGCAGCTAAATTTTTGATTTCCGAACTGTTTGGGTTATGAAAAGTTCTTACGCATGGCACCTTGTAACTGGAGAGGACCTGCAATTGGGAAAAAAACAATAACTACGGATGCATGTAATCTGCACTAAAAATATTTCTGATCCCTGCTGCTGAAAATACTCAGCATTAACTGATAAATAGTCATTGACCTGAAATATTAACTCTCTCTTACTTTCTCCTCAGATATTACATGTCCTGATATATATTTCAAGCACTTTGTCTTTATTACAGAAGTGGGTGATGTAATACCCATTATGAAAATCTGCAGACTTGTATTTGATTAATAAAATTGGTTTGCTTCAGGTTCTGAATGGAATATTCATTTAGGGATGAATGTGAGAATAAATGATATTGAATATGGGTGTAGAATTTAAACATAGAACAATTGTTTCAAATCAAATGCCTCCTTTAATTTGTGGTCATATGATATTCATAAATTTGCCCGCATGAATTTAATATTTTTGACTGGCTGCATCACGCATTTTTGATCATTTACTCATTTGTAATAACATTGATACTTGTCTCTTCATTTGATCATTTAAATTTATGTTCGGACAATCTACTGAAACGTTTTCCTCTTGATTATTTGGAAAGCACTGGATATTCATTTTCTTCCTTGTGCATATTTTATCACTACCATGTCTTCTCTCATTGTACTCTCGCATGGTACACATTCCTATGACATCCTCACTGTTTTTCAAGTGGCATTTTCAAGTGAGCATGTAGTGCTTTCCAGTAGCACTTCTTCCTCCAATGTAGGAAGAAAATGGAGGATATGACACCTGCCCAATTTAACATTGTTGGAGACATGGATGGATGAATACTGTTTTCTTGTTGCATTGCGTTTGGAAATGCTGTTGTTATTGGGACAATTAAATGTTAATTTGCCAAGAAGATGATTCAGTCATTATTATAGGGCATTACATTGTGAAAGTGACAGCAACTTTTGCGGTATTTTTTTAAAAAGCAACCTTTTGTGGATTGTCATGCAGGATTAACTCATCACAATATAATGATCTAGAAATTTAATGAAAATTCATTCTTTCCAGCATTATGCTTTTGAATAATCTGTTGGAAATACCCAGCAGGCCTGCCAGCATCTGTGGAGAAACAGTTAACATTTCAGGATGATGATCCTCAGAATAGCAGTTTTTCTCTCCATTAATGCTAGGTATTCCGGCACCTTCTGTGGTAATTTCATATGTCTAGCAGCTACAATTTTTCATTTGCTTTTGATTACGCTTTTAAAAATGGACCTTTTCTGATTTGAAAAGCAATAACGATCATTTCTGGGTCACTTCATTTCACTCTAGATTACTCGACTGGTTATTTCTTAAAGTGATTTCTGCAAGAGCTGTGACTTCATTTCAGCTGTGGGGCTCTGATTGGAGGGGAAAATTGTGGGGGAAAGTATTAGTCTAACTTGTCCAGGATCATCTTTGTTGGCCTGGATAACCAGGTTTTAATAAAGTAGTATTGGATTAAATATAAATTAAAAGTTGTTTTATGAAAACTTTGCCTGAGAATTCTGTGGCTGGGTACCAATGAACAGGTTCATGACAGGTTTCGGCATTGGAAATAGGCAATAAAAATAGAAATTGCTCAATGTTTCTTAGTGTGCCAGGGGTGGGGACTGGGATTCTTGCCATAGAGTTTCTTAAATATTTATAGGTTTTGAGGTTAGCAGGGAGTTCTGTGGATGATTAACAGATAGAAATGGCTTCCCTGATGTTACCACCATAATCAAATAACGTTCCCACTGCCACTTTGAGTAGGAGAAGGCAAATTTGTGCAAGCATAAATTAATGTCCTCATTGAGTTTACATTAGTAAACTGTTTGACATAAGCATTCATTTTATCATAACAAGGTAAGTTCCTTCCAATCCCCAGACATTATTATCGTAGATAATCATTGAAAACAATGTTAATGAAATCAGCCATTGTAACCAAAATTCTACTTGCAGATTAGATCCTGTGAAGCTGCTTGCTTTAAATCTCCTTTGCCTGGTTATTACTTCATGCAAGGGAGAAGTGATGTTCAAAAATGTATACGTTTTTTAGCATCACCTCTCTTCACTTGGAATTATCTTGCATGTTTAGGAGCTTAATATTCTGGGTACATCATTTCCGGACAACAGTTTTCTGCACTGTTATAAAATATTTATAGAAAGTTTACTTTGAGGTCGGCAGGGATTTCTGCTGATTGGAAAATCTAGACTGGAATAAAAGTCTGTTAACTTTAATCAAGTTGCCTATTGGTTTATAATGTTGCTCTAAAAATACCCGTGACATAAGCCAAGCATGGCCTTGATGGCCATTTTGCTGACTACTTGCACTCGATCCACCAAGGCCCACTAGATCTCCTGATCGTTAACCGTTTTAACTCCCATTCCCATTCCCAAACTGACTTTCCTGTCCTGGGCCTCTTCCGTTGCCAGAGTGAGACCACATCAAACTGGAGGAACAGCACCTCACATTCTGCTTCTGTAGCTTACAACCCAACGGTATGAACAGTGAATTCTCCAAATTTTTGTTAACCAACCTACACCTCCCCACCCCCTTCCCTGTGCCCCATCTGGATATGCATCCACTTTCCCCCTTCCCCTCCACCTATATTTCGTCCTCTGGCTTCACAATCCTTATCTCACACCTATTTGTCCAACAGATCTGCCTATCAAACATTCCGCTTGCCTGATTCTACCTCTAATTTGCCAGGCTTTGTCCTGCTTATCCTCATCCAGTTTTCTCCTCTGCTCTCCTACCACAATCGGTGTGAAGAAGGGCTTCGACGCCGAAACGTCACCAATCCATGGATGTTGCCTAACTTGCGGAGCTACTCCAGCATTTTTTTTGTAAACTACCATCTGCATTTCATATACTGTATGTTCCTCAGCATTCCAACACATACTGATCATTGAGGAACTAGGAACATCGCAGCAATGACATACCCGTGGGAACTCGTATTACACACTTGATCATAAACTTGCAGTCTCGTGCACAGCCACGAGTCTGTCACTCGGGGTACCTCGTGGGTCAACTCGCACAGTGAGACAGGGCCATAATAATGCCCCTGTCTCACTGTGCGAGTTGACCCACGAGGTACCCCGAGTGATAGACTCGTGGCTGCCCACGAGACTGCAAGTGTATGATCAAGTGTGTGGCCGAGTTCCCACGGGTATGTAATTGCTGCGATGTTGCAAGTTCCTCTCCCGAGTTAGCAAGTTCCTCTCCCGAGTTAGCAAGTTCCTCTCCCGTTACTCTTGAGCCAACCGTGAATGAAGGTATGGTTTAATAAAGCAACAATGTTAAAATACATCTCCATCCTGTGGTTTTGAGTTATTTCAGCGCGGCCGCATCTATTGATATGACCTACAATGGGAAAATGCGCATTCTACCAAGCATTTCTTGTTTTTTTATGTTTTTAAATACTTTTTTGCAATGGATCTCTATTTTAAATAATTTTAAAAAAGGAAGCAGCCCGGGTGACTGACATTGAGCGGCCGTTGGGACCCGACAGCACACACACACACACACACACACACACACACACACACACACACACACACACACACACACACACACACACACACACACACACACACACACACACACACACACACACACACACACAGAGAGAGAGAGATACACACAGACAGCAGCTGGCCACCACTTTCAGAGGAATTAAGCAGCGCGGGTGACTGAGCGGCCGCCAGGACCCGACAGTACACACACACACACACACACACACACAGAGATAGACAGAGAGGGAGAGAGAGAGACACACACACACACACACACACACACACCACACACACAGATAGAGATACACACAGACAGCAGCTTCAGAGGAATTAAGCAGCGCGGGTGACTGAGCGGCCGCCAGGACCCGACAGTACACACACACACACACACACACACACAGATAGACAGAGAGGGAGAGAGAGAGACACACACACCACACACACACACACACAGATAGAGATACACACAGACAGCAGCTTCAGAGGAATTAAGCAGCGCGGGTGACTGAGCGGCCGCCAGGACCCGACAGTACACACACACACACACACACACACAGAGATAGACAGAGAGGGAGAGAGAGACACACACACACACACACACACACACACACACACACAGATAGAGATACACACAGACAGCAGCTTCAGAGGAATTAAGCAGCGCGGGTGACTGAGCGGCCGCCAGGACCCGACAGTACACACAAACACACACACACACACAGATAGACAGAGAGGGAGAGAGAGACACACACACACACACACACACACACACACACACACACACACAGACAGCAGCTTCAGAGGAATTAAGCAGCGCGGGTGACTGAGCGGCCGCCAGGACCCGACAGTACACACACACACACACACACACACACACACACACACACACAGATAGACAGAGAGGGAGAGAGAGAGAGACACACACACACACACACACACACACACACACACACAGAGATAGAGATACACACAGACAGCAGCTTCAGAGGAATTAAGCAGCGCGGGTGACTGAGCGGCCGCCAGGACCCGACAGTACACACACACACACACACACACACACACAGAGATAGACAGAGAGGGAGAGAGAGACACACACACACACACACACACACACACACACACACACACACACACACACACACACACACACACACACACACAGATAGAGATACACACAGACAGCAGCTGGCCACCACTTCAGAGGAATTAAGCAGCGCGGGTGACTGAGCGGCCGCCAGGACCCGACAGTACACACACACACACACACACACACACACACACACACACACACACAGATAGACAGAGAGGGAGAGAGAGAGACACACACACACACACACACACACAGATAGACAGAGAGGGAGAGAGAGAGACACACACACACACACACACACACACACACAGACAGCAGCTGGCCACCACTTCAGAGGAATCAAGCAGCTCGGGTGACTTTGAGCGGCCACCGGGACCCGACAGCAGACACACACACAGATACACACAGATAGACAGAGAGGGAGAGAGACACACACACACAACTCAGCGGACATGGCAGCATCTCTGGAGAGAAGGAATAGAGTCGAGACCCTTCTTCAGACTTACCCGAAATGCCACCCATTCCTTCGCTCCAGAGATGCTGCCTGTCCCGCCGAGTTACTCCAGCATTGTGTGTGTCTATCTCCGGTGTGAACCAGCATCTGCAGTTCCTTCCCAATCCCACACTCTCGGCCCCGGGGGGGTGGATGGAGCATCACACGTGGACACATCCCACCCACCACCCCAGACTTGCCCCTTCGGCAGGTCTTTAAGCCGTTCATTGAGACAGAGTGAAGCCACGGGGACAAGTGGCAGAAAGGCCGAAGATAGACACGAAATGCTGGAGTAACTCTGCGGGACAGGCTGCATCTCTGGAGGGAAGGAAAGTCTGAAGAAGGGTCTCGACTCTATTCCTTCTCTCCAGAGATGCTGCCTGGTCCGCTGAGTTATAAACTCCAGCATTTTGTGTCTATCTTTGGTTCAGTCTTACGAGCAAAAGAACAGATTATTAAAGTTCCCACGGTACACTCACGAGACACTAAGATAAACGCACGGGGCCACTACGTTATTGCAACGAGTTAAAATGTTTCCATTTTACACTTGAACAGTTAATTTGACTCGTGGAAAAAATCAAACATGTTTGATTTTTTTCACGAGTTAACAAGTTTCCCGAGTACCTGCCGTTAGCGCCACGAGTCGATAAGTTGCTCGTGCGAGTTCCGACGTTCCCGCTACGTGATCACCACGAGTGAAAACTCGGGGTCACTCGTGGGCCAACTCGCACAGTGAGACAGGGGTTTAACCAAACCGCCAAGTGTTCTATCGCAACAGCAAACAGGAGTGGTGATAATGGGCAACCCTGCCTGGTACCTCTCCGAAGGGGGAAGTGGGGCGACAGTGTGTCGTTTGTTTGTACTGAGGCCACCGGGGACGAGTATAACAAACTGACCCACAGAATGAAACTATTGCCGAGGCCAAACCTGTCCATCGCCTCATATAGGTACCTCCACTCGACCCTGTCGAAAGCTTTTTCGGCGTCGAGGTGGACCACTATCTCCGGGGTCTCACTACTTGGTGAATGGATGATGTTAAGGAGACGCGTAGTATTGTGGGCGGACTGTCGGCCTGGCATGAACCCTGTTTTGATATAACGAGATAACAGAGGGCATCATTTATATTCTTTTGTTAGCTTTGTAAACATTTTGCATTTTTCTCTAATGTTTCGTTTTGTTATTAAAATGAAGATAATAATTACAAAGTCCAGTTGGTCTGGCCACTGCAATATGTGAGTTTAAGACAACTTCTCATTTAAGTTCTAATTCTATGGAAATGAATTCCATGCTTGCATCTTTTACACATTTACTAATCTGCATCAATATTTTTTAACAGATTGCAAATTTGTGACCCATGAATCTTTGCACTTCTAACCCATTTAGGAGCCTTAATGTACAATGCAAAGCGTTCATGGCGTTATTGCTCTTGGCTCACTGCATCCCCTTGCATTTAGTTACATTGAACTTAATTTGCCATTTGTATCAATTGTATGAGTGGTTTTCAATATCTTATGAAATGTTATCACAGTATTCCTCAATTAATTAAACCCTATCATCTGCATCATCTGAAAAATGATATCCATGGTAGTTGGTTGGATAAATAGATGATTGGAAACAATATTTCTCCAATCATTTATTTACTATATAGTTTGTCGAATTATAACCATATAACCATATAACAATTACAGCACGGAAACAGGCCCTCTCGGCCCTTCCAGTCCGTGCCGACCATTTGTTTTCCCCTAGTCCCATCTACCTGCACTCGGACCATACCCCTCCATTCCCTTCACGTCCATATACCTATCCACTTTACTTTTAAATGTTAAAATCGATCCTGCCTCCACCACATCTGCTGGAAGCTCATTCCACACAGCCACCACCCTCTGAGTAAAGAAGTTCCCCCTCACGTTACCCCTAAACTTCTGTCCCTTAATGCTCATGTCATGCCCTCTTGTTTGAATCTTCCCTACCCTCAATGGGAAAAACGTATCCACGTCAACTCTGTCTATCCCTTTCATCATTTTAAAGACCTCAATCAAGTCCCCCCTTAACCTTCTGTGCTCCAAAGAATAAAGACCTAACTTGTTCAACCTTTCTCTGTAACATAGTTGCTGGAACCCTGGCAACATTCTAGTAAATCTCATCTGTACTCTCTCTATTTTGTTGACATCCTTCTTATAATTAGGCGACCAAAATTGTACACCATACTCCAGAATTGGTCTTACCAATGCCTTGTACAATTTTAACATTACTTTCCTACTCCTATATTCAATGCTCTGATTTATAAAGGCCAGCACACCAAAGGCTTTCTTTACCACCCTATCTACATGCGATTCCACCTTCAGGGAACAATGCACAGTTATTCCTAGATCCCTCTGTTCCACAGCATTCCTCAATTCCATACCATTTACCATGTATGTCCAATTTTGGTTTGTCCTGCCAAGATGTAGCACTTCACACTTAACAGCATTAAACTGCATCTGCCATCTTTCAGCCCACTTTTCCAAATGGCCCAAATCTCTCTGTAGACTTTGAAAATCTACTTCATTATCCACAACACCACCTATCTTAGTATCATCTGCATACTTACTTATCCAATTTTCCATCCCATCATCCAGATCATTGATGTACATGACAAACAACAGTGGACCCAACACAGATCCCTGAGGCACCCCACTGGTCACCGGCTTCCAACCTGACAAACAGCCATCCACCATTACTCTCTGACATCTCCCATTCAGCCACTGTTGAATCCATCTTGCTACTCCGCCATTAACACCCAAAGATTGAACCTTCTTAACCAACCTTCCATGGGGAACCTTGTCAAAGGCCCTTACTGAAATCCATATAGACAACATCCACTGCTTTACCCTCATCAATTTCCCTAGTTACCGCTTCAAAAAATTCAAGAAGGTTTGTCAAACATGACCTTCCAGGCACAAATCCATGTTGACTGTTCCTGATCAGACCCTGTTTATCCAGATGCTTATATATATTATCTCTAAGTATCCTTTCCATTAATTTGCCCACCACTGACGTCAAACTAATAGGTCTATAATTGCTCGGTTTATTCTTTGAACCCTTTTTAAACAATGGAACAACATGCGCAGTACGCCAATCCTCCGGCACTATTCCCGTTTCTAATGACATTTAAAATATTTCTGTCATAGCTCTTGCTATTTCTACACTAACTTCCCTCAATGTCCTAGGGAATATCCTGTCAGGACCTGGAGACTTATCCACTTTTATATTTTTCAAAAGTGTCAGTACTTCCTCCTCTTTGAATCTCATAGTTTCCATAGCTACCCTACTTTTTCCCCTTAACTCACAGAGTTCAATATCCTTCAGTCTGAAGGACTGAAGAAGTCTGAAGAAGGGTCTCGACCCGAAACGTCGCCTATCTCCTTCGCTCCTTAGATGCTGCTGCACCCGCTGAGTTTCTCCAGCTTTTTGTGTACCCTCAATATCCTTCTCCTTGGTGAATACCGAAGAAAAGAAATTGTTCAATATCTCCCCCATCTCTTTTGGCTCTGCAGATAGCTGTCCATTCTGGTTCTCTAATGGTCCAATTTTATCCCTCGTTATCCTTTTGCTATAAATATAGCTATAGAAACCCTTTGGGTTTACTTTCACCTTTCTTGCCAAAGCAACCTCATATCTTCTTTTAGCCTTCCTAATTTCTTTCTTAAGATTCTTTTTACATTCTTTATACTCCTCTAGCACGTCATTTACTCCATGCCTCCTATAATTATTGTAGATATCTCTCTTTTTTTGAAACGTGTCCAATTTCCCTTGAAAACCATGGCTCTTTCCAATTTTTACTATTTCCTTTCAACCTAACAGGGACATAAAGATTCTGTACTCTTACAATTTCCCCTTTAAATGTCCTCCATTTCTCTTCTACATCCTTCCCATGAAACAAACTGTCCCAATTCACTCCTTTAAAATCCTTACGCATTCCCTCAAAGTTAGCCTTTCTCCAATCAAAAATCTCCACCCTAGGTCCAGTTCTGACTCTCTCCATAATTATATTGAAAACTAATGGTATTGTGATCACTGGTCCGAAGTGCTCACAACACATACCTCCGTCACCTGACCTGCCTCATTTCCTAACAGAAGGTCCAGCACTGCCCTTCTCTGGTCGATACCTCTATGTACTGCTGCAAAAAACTATACTGCACACATTTTACAAACTCCAAACCATCCAGCCCATTTACAGAATGTGGTTCCCAGTCTATTTTTGGAAATTGAAATCTCCACAATCACTGCCTTGTGCTTACTACTAATATCTGCTATCTCCTTACATATTTGCTCTTCCAATTCTCGCTCCCCATTTGGCGGTCTATAATACACCCTAAAAGTGTTGCTACACCGTTCCCACTTCTCAGTTCCACCCAAATAGCCTCCCTAGACGAGCCTCTAATCTATCCTGCCAAAGCACTGCTGTAATATCTTCTCTGACAAGCAATGCAACACCTCCCCCTCTGGTCCCTCCAATTCTATCACACCTGAAGCAACGAAATCCTGGAATATTTAGTTTCCAATCACAGCCCTCCTGCAACCATGTTTCACTGATTGCCACAACATCATATTTCCAGGTGTCAATCCAGGCTCTAAGTTCATCCACCTTACTTACAATGCTCCTAGCATTAAAATATACACATTTAAGAAACCCACCGTCCCTTATTCTCAGTCTATTATCTTTTTCATCTTTCTCGCCTACATTTTGGGTCCGAGTGCTTCCCTTCTCTGCCTCTTGCCCCACACCCTGACCCCTAGCCCCCTCTACCCGAGTCCCTCCCCCCAGCCTTTCTAGTTTATTGGATGTGGCCCTTGTGGCTAAGGGGATCAGAGGGTATGGAGAGAAGGCAGGTACGGGATACTGAGTTGGATGATCAGCCATGATCATATTGAATGGCGGTGCAGGCTCGAAGGGCTGAATGGCCTACTCCTGCACCTAATTTCTATGTCTTCCCAGTAGCCTTTGCAAATCTCCCTGCCAGGATATTGGTCCCCCTCGGGTTCAAGTGCAACCCGTCCTTTGTGTACAGATCATGCCTTCCCCAAAAGAGGTCCCAGTGATCAAGAAACTTGAACCCCTGCCCACTGCACCAGTCCCTCAGCCACGCATTTATCCTCCACCTCATTTCATTCCTACTCTCACTGTCACGCGGCACAGGCAAAAATCCTGAAATCGTTACCCTTTTGGTCCTTCTCCTTAACTTTCCCCCCAACTCCCTAAATTCTCCCTTCAGGACCTCGTCACCTTTTCTGCCTATGTAATTGGTACCTATGTGTACCACAACATCAGGCTCCTCTCCCTCCCTTATCAGAATCTTTTGGACACATTCTGACACATGCGAGACCCTGGCACCAGGGAGGCAAACTACCATCCGGTCTCCCGACTGCGTCCACAGAATCGCCTATGTGACCCCCTAATTATAGAGTCCCCTATTACAATTGCCCTCCTCTTTTTGCTACCCTTCTGAGCATCAGGGCCGGTCTCTGTGTACTCAAACCCGAGTACCTATTTTCCAGGTGTACGGTCACAGGGGTACTCTCTAGCCCCTGCCTCTGCCCCTTGCCCTTCCTAACTGTGACCCACTTGTCTGCCTCCTGTGGTCTGGGAGTGACTACCTCCCTGTAGCTCCTCTCTATGACCTCCTCACTCTCCCTGACCAGACGGAGGTCATCGAGCTGCTGCTCCAGGTTCCTAACACGGTCCTTTAGGAGTCCCATCTCAACACACCTGGCGCAGATGTGGATGTCTGGAGGGCTATCAGATTCCCTGACCTCCCACATCTGACATCCACAACAGTACACTGCCCTGGCCTTCATACTGCCCCCCCTACACAGGATACAATATAAAGTACACAACAAACTGCTGGGATCTGACTGCCAATCAGCTGCTTACCCTTGTCCACTTCCCACCAATCAGCGGCTTCCTCAAAAAAAACCCACTTCTCCAAATGGAATGTTATGGATTTAGGTAAAAACAAGCCCCACGCTTGATTTTAAACCTTACCGGTCGGGTGTCGATCCTCCCCCTCCTCCTCTTCCAACGGCTCCTGTGGGTCTCTGAAAAAACAAGCCCCGTGCTTGATTTTAAACCTTACCGGTCGGGTGTCGCTCCTCCCCCTCCTCCTCTTCCAACGGCTCCTGTGGGCCTCTGAAAAAACAAGCCCCGCGCTTGATTTTAAACCTTACCGGTCGGGTGTCGCTCCTCCCCCTCCTCCTCTTCCAACGGCTCCTGTGGGAATTATTGAAGGTCTTTGATATTCAGAGACATTGAATAAGTATGAACAATGAAATAAATGACTCGAAGAACAAATTTATGAAAACATTTTAGCATGAGATGATTTGAAAATGTGAACAGGAGCTAGTTTATAATGGTGTGTATTTTGCATTCAATAAATGGTGAAGCTGTTTATTTTTCTCAAGACACGAGTCTGCAGAGGCTGAATTTTTTTCATTTTTGTGTCTTGAGGGATTATGTGCTGTAAAAAATATTTTGCCTACTATTCCGGCAAATTATACCATACACAATCTAACTATACATGAGTGCAACAGGTAGTGCAAAAACAAAAACAAGTGCAGAATATAACATGGCTTAGAGATACAGCATGGTAACAGGCCCCTTGGACCAAGTCCACTCCGATTATTAATCATCTGTTCATACTAGTTCCAAGTCGTCCTACCTTCTCATCCACTCCCTACACACTAGGGGCAATGTGCAGAGGGCATTTAAACAATGAATCTACGTCTTTGGGATGAGGGAGGAAACTGAACGACCCGGAGGAAGCCCACGCAGTCACAGGAAGAATAAGGAAACTCTACAGAGAGCACCTAAGGTCAGGATCGAACCCCGATCTTTGGAGCTGTGAGGCAGCAGCTCTACCAGCTACAGAGAAAGTGCAGGTAAAAAATGTGCAAGGGCTGCATTGAGGTTGATTAGGAGATCAGGAATATAAGCTTGGCTAATGAGACATATGTTCAAGAATCAATAACAACGGGGAAGAAGTTGTTCTTGAATCTAGTGATGTGTGCTGTCAAGCATTTGTGTCTTATTCCTCTTCAACTGGCTAAATTGATTGCAAATGTTGTAATGTACAAATCTGAAATGTAAAGGCTTCCTGCAATGAAACCAATTTATACGAATGGAAACATGAGGAAACTGGATTAAAACATTATTCGGAGCCCAAAGGTTACCTTGGAAATTCCTATTCTTAACGTGAAGTGATAAGAGCAGCAAGGACCAGAGGGAGCATGGTTGAGGTGAATAGTTGTTCCCAGATCAGATTAGAATCCTTTTTTTCTAAATATTTAATCAATGGTGAATGGTACTTTATTGTCACATGGACCTAGACACAGTGACATTCTGTGTACACAATTCAGTAAAATCATATATATATAAGCAAAATTTTAAATGTGTAAGATTGCAATGATTGCAACCCATACAAAAACATCTCCACATTACATATCAAAAATAAGGTGAATGTGGTTTGATTGCTCACAGCTGTGTACTATGCCAAAATATACAATCGAGCAGAGATCGCAGATAAGCAATTAGAAATGGCTCTCCTGATGTTTCCACCATAATCAAGTAATATTCCCACTGCCACTTTGTGACAAGGAAAATTTGTGCAAATGTGGCATGCAAAAATTAGCCAAATTAGCCATCCAATCCTGTTAAATCATGGTGAACAATGTCACTTCATTGTCATTTTATGAAATTTAGTTTAGCCTCTCATCTGTCCTCTGAGAATGTCATTGAGTTTACATGAATAAACTGCTTGACATGAGCATTCAATTTACCGAACCAGGTAGAGATGCGACCACGACAGTATGCTCTCCAACGGACACCTATAGAAACTCTGAATATTTGGATATGCCAAATCTCCTCAAATTGCTGAGGAAGTAGAGGTATTGGTGAGTTTTCTTTGTAATTGCATCATGCTGGGTTCCAGGAATATATCCATTGTCAGGAACTTGAAGCTGTTACCTCTTTCCACATAACTCTGCGGCTCAAAACATATATATCCACTTTGGTCTTTGAGGGCCCCTAACCTCTCACTAGTTATTATTTTAATATACTTACAAAATAACTTTGGATTCTCAATCGTCTCTATCACATGTCCCCTTTTTTGCCTTTCTGATATCCTTCTTAAGTACACTGCTGCATCCCCTATACTTTTGCAGCAATTTACTTGATCCCAGGTGCTTGTACCTGATCCATGCTTCCTATTTTCTGACAGAGGCTCAATATCTCATATTATTCAGGGTTCACTATTCCTGCTGGCCTTGGAACTGTTGCAAATGCACACTTAATAACCTCCCATTTGCCATACATTCCTTTGCCCGCATACAACTTATTCCAATCAATGTATGCAAGCTCCTATCTAATACCATCAAAATTTGCCTTGACCCAATTTAGAAATGTAACGTGGGTCAATTCTGTCATTTTCCATATCTATTTTAAACGTAATAGAAACATGGTCACCGGTCCTAAAGTGCCTCTTCATTCACACCTTAGTCACTGGCTTAAGAGTACGTCAAACTATGCCCTCTCCCTTGAAGGGTCCTCTATATATTGACTGAGGAAACTTTCCTGAATACACTACAAATTCCACCGCATTTAAGCACATAACACTATGGGCGTCCCAGTATATAGTACTAAAGTTAATATCTCCGACTTTGGCAACACTATTATTCTTGTAACTCTCCGCCATCTCCCTACATATTTCCTCTAATTTTAGTTGACTATTTGGGGGCCCATAGTACACTCCCAACAAGGTGATCATCTCCTTCTTATCACTCATAATAATTAACCTGCTTCAAAATAACTTTGACTTGCTCTGCAAATACCAGTGAAATAAAATGGTTTACATAAAGCCTTTTGAGCCCCGTGTCTTTTTGACTTTGCATGTCTAATTTGCATTAAATTATTTTGATTATAGTATGCTTAATGTTTTAAAGTTTAACTTATTTAACTTACTATGAATAATATGTTATTTTGTCTGAAAGAAACTATTAACCTAGAAATGCAATATCACTGAATTTAGAATCATTTAATCATTTGAATGTCGTCAAGTAAACATTTATTTGTAGAGCAATGAGCAAAGTTTGCATAAAAACTGCCAGGTGAAAATGTTGAAATGCATTCTCTAATGGCAAAAACTTTGGATGTCAAATGTTCTGAACTCTGGCAAATTCATAATGGCGACAAAGCACTTCAGTAACTTGGATTATTTAACAAAATAAATAATGGGATCAGCCAAGTGATCCAAAAGCAATGTGAACATATGCTGAAGAAGTGATACGACCCAAACCACTATCTATCCATGTTCTCCAGAGATTCTGCCTCATCCAATGAATAACTCCAGCATTTAGTGTTTTTTTTTGTTAACCAGTTCCTTGTTTCTTCATAAGCTATGGCATGCTACATTTAAAAATTATTATATAACAATAAATAATTAATATGTTCATGTTGACATGATGTAGATGGTTAGTTATTAATTATAAAATAAAGAAAATAGAGAATTTGGTATAAAAAGATACAAAGTGCAGGAGTAATTCAGCAGGTCAGGCATATCTGGAGAACTTGGATAGATGACATTCCGGATCAGGACCATTCTACAGTCCCGACCCGATACATCACCTACCCATGTTCTCCAGAGATGCTGCCTGTCCTGAGTTACTTCAGCACTTTGTGTCCTATTTTGTAAACCAGCGTCTGCAGTTCCTTGTGCGTCTTGTGTTTGCTACATGTTTTGTTAATCTGCAATTAAATAACAGAAATGGTGATAACGTGCCTTTTCTTTCCACCGTGATTGTTTATACACATTGCTCAGATGGGAAAGTACCACTGAAAGTACATTTCCTGCTCTGGTCTCACAACACTAACACCCATAATTAGATTGATATCCTGTTTTATAATTGAGACCTAAATAAGCCTTCCTGATAAACTAAATTATCATGATAAACAACCAAGCATTGGAATATATTTCTCATGCTTTAAATCCTTACTATTAATTTTAATGTGTTTAATTATTTTTCAGGCATCCACTGGCGACATTTTTTCATCTCTTTTTTCGTGTAAGTGCCATCATTGCGTACCTCTTCTGCGACTGGTTTAGCAGAAGCTTTGTTGCCTGCTTTGTGACAATACTCATCCTCTTGTCCTGTGATTTCTGGTCAGTAAAGGTAAGAAATTTATACCTGATGATATCAGATTTCAGTCTATATATGTTTTGAATAATTTCTAATGGGATAATTTGCTTTCCTTTAGAAGGAAATCATTGTCTAATTATTTCTCAATTCAATTGTCATGGATGGTTGTAAAACTGGTAAACAAAGAGCAAGGTTAAAAGTTAGATCTTTCAGCATGGGTAGACAAATACTTCAATTATTCTGTATGTGGAGCTTCGGGCAGAAATGTTTACCCACTATATAAAATTATTTGTTATAAGAGTCCAGCATTGTATTATATGAGCTCTACTCTTGCGCCTGTAAGGATAGTTGATGGGTTAATTGGTCATTGCAAATTGTCCCTTGTAAATGGACGAATGGTATAAACTGGGAGGAGTTTATGAGAACATAGGGAGAATGAGGAACTCTGCTTTTATTCGTCCAGAAACTACATTCAAAACAGATTAAAGACTCAGGAAAATCTTAGTTACTGTTTACAGACAAATTTCCTGCATGTGCTTGAAGCAATGTTGATCGTTTGTTGCCACTTGGATGGTCACCAGGTTGCATTCCGTTCCTTTGTGGGATGATAATATTTGATGAAGAGACACAAGGAATAAGCGAGTTCGGTATTCCGACTGCGCATACCCAGGTCATGGGTCACTCGCTATAAGCACTCTCGGCAGCTGTGCTGCTGCGTGCGTGCAGGCCTGCGTTTCGTCCGTGGTCGGGCACGGGTCTCCGGCGCTGTGGGCACAGTTAGGTTGCTGCTGAGTCATCCCTGTCCTCTCCTGGATGTCCCATCCATCCCTGTCCGGGGGCGGCCGGAGGTGTCCGGTGTGGCCCTGGGCTGGTGGCAGCCCCGGGCTTGCAGCCGGCATGGGTGGCAGGCGCTGACTCCAGCTCCGCTCTGCCTGTCCCGCCGGGTTGGCCGGCAGCCCAGGACTGGCGGGGTGGCGACCCTGGGCTTGCAGCCGGCGTGGAGAGGAGGCGCTGGCTCCGGCTCAGCTCTGCTCCGGCTCCCGGGGACCCCGTTCCCCGCGGGCCTCTCGCCTTGTCCGGTGGCTGTCGGTTGGCCCCCTCAGTGCCAGCAGGGGCCGAGTGCCGGTCACCGGCGGGGTTGCACACGAGGTGCTGCGATGGCTCGGTGGGTCAGGCAACATCTCCGGAGAATGGTCTCAACCGGAAACGTCACCCATTTTTCTCAGGGGATGCTGCCTGTCCCGCTGAGTTGCTGCAGCGTTTTGTGTGTGTATCCGTTGATGGCTGGTGCTCGGCTTTCGCCGGCGCCGGGGGGTTTGGCTGGCAGCCACTGGGTGGGGCGGGCAATGCAGCTGGCGTTCTCCAGCCCATCGATGAGCGGATTCCTCAGGAGTTGGAGTGGGGCTGGGCTGGAGTTGGTGCTTCTCCGCGCTGGCTATGGGTCTGGGACAGCCGTTGCTCCGGGCCGGTATCTTGTTGGTCCGGGGTTGTCAGTTGACCCGGCGGGCAGGCGGAGTTGAGCAGGTGTTGGCACTTCTTCTCCGAGCTGGCTGTGGGCCTGGAGCCGCCGCCATTCCGGGCCGTTGTCCCATTGGTCCGGGATGTCGCCCTGGACGTCTCCTGCCGCCCCCCCCGGGCGGAGATGGCACACTCGGGGTTGGGGGGAGGGGGGACCTGGGTTCGATCCTGGCTGCGGATGAGGCGGGGGCCTGTGTGCGCGCAGCTGCCGAGAATGTCTCTCCGCCGGTCCAGTCTCTCCCCGGCTCCCACTCGCATCTGACCCCTCTCTCACACTGTTACACCCCGCTCTCCCGCTACCTGGCACCCCAGTTCCTCAGATTAAATATATTTCTACACATAAATGATCAATAAAGATAAGAATTCATGCACAGTTTATACAGCCACGCTTCGTTCGCTATTTCTTTATCGCGAATGACGTTTGACAAATCCCATGATTCCTTGCGTTTTTCGGAATAGCGAACTCGCTTATTGCAAATGTCGGCATATAAACATAACACACAGTGCTGGATTAACTCAGTGGGTCAAACAGCATTTTGAGGATGTGGATAGGTGACGTTTTGGGCCAGGACTTTTCTTCAGACTGATTGTAGTAGGGGAAAGAAACCTGGAAAGGGTTGGACAATGCCTGGTAAGTGATGGGTGGATGCAGGTGAGGTGGGTTTGATTGACCGATGGGTGGACAAATGCTGGAGATGAAAAGGAGACAAAGTGGTGTCAGATAAGGAGAGGAGGAGTAGACAGTAAAGCAAGAGGGAGGGAGACAAGTGGAAGGGGACTGGTGGGGGGAGGGGGTGGAATAATGGGAGAGATGGGTGTCCACAGGAAAGAAAGGAGGGTTGAAAAAGAAAGGAGGATTTTACCTAATATTAGAAAATTCAGTGTTCATATCGTTGGGTTGTAAGCTACTCAAGCGGAATACGAGGTGCTGTTCCTCCATTTTGCCTGTAGCCTCTGGCAGTGCAGGAAGCCCAGGATAGAAAAGTCAGCATTTTTTTTTATGTTAGGTTTCTGTATTGCAAGTTTACCACCTACAGGCCAATCAACAAATTGCAATAATCAGTGATAAATGTAGACTTTTTGCACCCAAGGACAATTTAACTATTTAATCAGGGGATAGAAGTAATAAGATATTGTCCTTCCAATAGCTGACCAATAAACACATATTTTATTATCGTAACATTTTATTCCATATGTTCCAATGATTTGTTAAAGGAGAGTTAAATATAGTTTACTCTTTAAAATATTTAAATTCATTGTATTCTCTTATTGCCAACGCAAGAAAATTCATTCATTTTTTATAAAAGGAAAGGGAATTATTTTTATTTTGTGACTGTCTCAAAAAAATACTGTGTCCTGTTACCACCTACTTGATGATAGTTTCCAGCATTATCTTTCTTGAACTTAACAAAAATATATTGTTTGTTTCTTGCTGATGTTTTGATGAGCAAAAAAAGCAAAGACATGCATCGCACCCTCAAATATGCCAGTCTGCTTCCTATTGTGAAATGCAGCTGCTGTTTTGTGCATATCAAAATTCCATGAAAAATAATAGAGAAGGCTGCCAACATTGTTCTTCATCAGTTAACTTGTGTTTAGAATTGTCACCTGTCACAATCCATTTTGCTCACCCTCTTCCTTCATCGCTATCCTATCCCAATCTTTTACTTCTCTTCCCCCATTTTTTCCCATCTCCTTTTAACTAATAGAGCTGTTCCTCACAGCGCCAGAGACCCGGGTTCAATCGTACCTCGGTGCTGTCTGTGGGGAGTTTGCTCGTTCTCTCTGTCACCGCGTGGGTTTCCGCTGGATTCAGAAATGGCTTCCCCATAGAAGACAGACTGGTTCTGTTTCTCCAGCTCTTTGGACTTTGCTTTCAGAGTGAACAGACTGCTTTTACAGTTTTTCTTGCTGGAAGCATAGAAAGACGACTTCCAATTTATTAATTTTTAAGAAAGAACTGCAGATGCTGGAAAAATCGAAGGTAGACAAAAAAGCTGGAGAAACTCGGCGGGTGAGACAGCATCTATGGAGCGAAGGAATAGACGACGTTTAGGGTGGAGACCCTTCTTCAGACTAATGTCGGGGGGAGCAGAAAAAAGAAAGGAACAGGCGGAGACAGTAGGTTGTGGGGGAGCTCGGGAGGGGAATTTATTAATAGTACATTGCAAATATCAGTCTATACTTTTAATTTGGTTGATAATTATAGTGCAGAAAACAGTTGTCCAGAAATGACCCAGAAAATTAAGCTCCTAAACATGCAAGGTAATTCCAAGTGTGGAGAGGTAATTTTGATTAAACCAGCTAAAAAAAAACTTTTTTGAACATCAACATGTAGATGATATGTGTATACACCTTTAATTGATAGTAACGATGTCCATGCTAACCACTCCCCCACCAGTTAGTATAATTGTAACCCACACGCCCCTAGCTCGCTCTCTAGTGATCGTGACAGACCACGTACAGTCAGGGCTATATATAATGTATGCTTAATAAAGTAGTGAAGACTTTAAGGTGTCTGTGTACCTTCTCTACATGGTGTCAGAAGTGGGATAGGCGACAACGTTCCAACAATCCTTTAGCACTGCGGACCGCGCGCTCGGCCAGTCCATTGCTCTGCGGGTATTCCGGGCTGCTGGTGTAATGACGAAAGTTCCATCGTTCGGCAAAAGCGCGGAACTCGGCACTGGTGAACTGGCTGCCGTTGTCCGACTGCAGGCTGACCGGAGACCCGCAGGTGGCAAAGTGGCGGCGCAACTTCTCGATGACCGCAGAGGAAGAGAGGGAGTGGAGCTGGTCAACTTCAAACCAGCTGGAGTAAGAGTCGACAAGCACCAGGAAGTGCTTTCCGTGCCATTCGAAGATGTCGGTTGCTAGCGCAGACCATGGCAGGTCAGCAGCTGGCTGCTGCAGGAGCGGCTGCCGCTGTTGCTGTGGAGCGAGGCAGTTGCAGGTAGGGCACGCGGAGACCCTATCCCGGAAGTAGCGAGGCATGTCGGGCCAGAAAAACTGTCTCTGAGCGATGGAAAGGGTCGCCTCAGCCCCGGGATGGCCACGATGAGCGGTTTCGAAGTATTGTTCTCATAGTGCTTCGGGCACCACCACCTTGTGCCCCTTCACAATCACACCACCACGCAGCACCAACTCGTCACGAACCAAGAAGTAAGGCACTGCTGCGGCCGGCAGGGAAGAACGGCGGTCTGGCCAACCCTGCTTGATGATCGCGGCCAGCTGTTGTAGCGAAGCCTCTGCTGCCGTGTGCTTGGCCAAGGACTTCAACTGACCGGAGGGCACGAAGTTAACGTTTAGGACTATCAGATCGGACGTCTCGTACGGATGTCGGGTTGTGGATGAGAGAGGCACCCGAGACAGCGTGTCAGCAACAACCATGTCCTTGCCCTTGCGATAAACCACTGTGAAAGTGAAGCGTTGTAGCTGGAGCATCATGCGCTGGAGCCGGGAGGAGGCCATGTGTATCGGCTTGTTGAGGATGGTGACCAGAGGCTGGTGGTCCGTCTCGACAGTGAAGCAGTTGCCCAGGATATAGTCTTTGAATTTGGAACAGGCAAAGACAACCGCCAGCAGTTCTTTCTCAATCTGGGCATAGTGTTGTTCAGCGGTCGTCATTGTGCGGGATGCGTAGGACACAGGCAGTTGCACCCCGTCATGGATCTGCAGGCAGGCGGCCCCGAGGCCAAACTTGGATGCATCACACGTGAGAACGATGGGGCGCTGGAGGTCGAAGTACTTCAGCGTTGGCATGCTGATCAGCTTAGATTTGAGGGTGTCAAATGCTCGCTGTTGTTGCGGGGGAACCAGGCCAGGCAGTGTCCTTTTTCACCAGATCCCGCAGAGGGGCACTCAGTTCGCTCAGGTCGGGGATGAACTTTCCCAGGTAGTTGACCATGCCCAAGAAGCGCTGCAGGCCAGGCACGTCACCAGGTGCAGGCATCTCGGATATTGCGGCTGTCTTCTGCGGGTCGGGCTTCAGCCCCGATGCCGTGAAAACATGCCCCACGTAGGTGACCTCAGGGACCTGGAATCGGCACTTCTTTGGGTTGAGCTTCAGGTTGACCTCCCGGGCCCGCTGCAGCACCTGGCGAAGGTGGTGGTCGTGCTCAGCGACATTCTTCCCATAAACCAGGATGTCGTTAACAATGATGGCACACGGAAGTCCAGCAAACAGTTGTTCCATGGTCCTTTGGAACACCTCGCTGGCAGAGTTGATCCCAAACGGCATGTGGAGGAAGCAATACCTGCCGAAGGGCGTGCTGAATGTCGTCAGGTGCGAGGATTGCTCGTCTAGAGGTATCTGCCAGTCGCGGCCCTGTGCTTTGCCCGTTCCTCTGGGGCCAACCTCCCCTCATCCTCCTCCTGAACGCCTCCCGGCTGCAGTCCCGCTTTCTCCGGCTTCCTCGCCCTTCTCTTCACCGTCCCCCCCGATGCCTTCGTCGCCAAGGGGTTCTCCTGTCCGTAGCCCCCACCATGCCCCGGCATCCCCGCTTGTTCCCGTCGGGGAAGGAGGTGATGGCGAGGTGCGGACCCGGTCTGGTCGCCTGGTCAGGCCGCCGGTCCGTTATGGCGATTACGTGTGATCCTGTACTCCTGTGCTTTACTGTTTGCATTCACCCTAGCGCATGAGACGTGGTCGCCCTGTCACTCACTGTTTTGGTAGAGGAAGGATGTAGATGATATGTGTATACACCTTTAATTGATAGTAACGATGTCCATGCTAACCACTCCCCCACCAGTTAGTATAATTGTAACCCACACGCCTCCAGCTCGCTCTCTAGTGATCGTGACAGACCACGTACAGCCAGGGCTATATATAATGTATGCTTAATAAAGTAGTGAAAACTTTAAGGTGTCTGTGTACCTTCTCTACACTTCACACTCACAAAAAGGATGTCAGATAAGAAGATGAGGAGTGAAATATAAAGCCGGAGGAAGAGAGAAGGGGGAGGAAAAAGAGCGGGTGGGGGGGGGTTAATAAATGGAAATGGGGGAGTTACGAATGTACGATGGGTTTACGACAGAAGGAAAGGAGCAGGGTGATTTGGGTGGGAGTTGATGGGGGTAATTTTTGGCGGCAAGGGAAAGAGAGGGGAGGATAAGGGGATTATTACGTAAATTGCCGAATTCATGCTGTTTATGTGGAGGATCGAATACCCAGTATAGGCATAGACATATTCTGAAGAAGGGTCTCGACCTGAAACGTCACCCATTCCTTCTATCCGGAGATGCTGCCTGTCCCACTGAGTTACTCCAGCATTTTGTGCGTATCTTCATAGGCCTAATGGATGCAGAACAAACATTTCTAGCCATCTCAATATCTGATTATATGAACAGGCTAATTCCTTTGCTAGATAATCCAATGAGTAGTTCCCTCTAGCTGATTACCTAAACTACGGTTACAGGTCAAAAGAAAATATTGATGAAACTAATGTGCATTTAAAACATATTGATTGCAGAATGTAACGGGAAGGCTTTTGGTTGGCTTGCGTTGGTGGAATCAGATTGATGAAGATGGAAAAAGCCATTGGCTTTTTGAAGCTAGAAAGGTAGACTTTTTCCAACATATAAAACCCATTCAATGATATAATTATTTGCCCAAATTGTTTATAGTTGAAAATACTGTATATATTGCTGTGGGTGTTCATTGTCTTGTGTTTTTGCCAGTTATATTTAGTTTTCTTTCGTTAACCCAATTTTCAGTGTTTCATATTTACAATTAAATGTCGATTTGTTTTTTCATGCATCACCAACAATTGCACCTTAAACCATTTAAGAGCAGATTAGACTCTTGCTGATAAATTTTCTCTTTGAGATGGAGAAGTCCCTAATTATAAAATATCACCACTTGTGTAAATCCACGGTTTAGATGATTGTTGATAAAGCTGTGGCTAATACTGGATTATTAGTTAAAACAGTACAGGCTGCCGACAATGTACTTCTGCCATGTTTACTTCCCTCATGTTCAGGTAGAGTCATCTTATATATCAGGGCATGCACTTTTGGGACTATCTGCATCTGACTGGGTAGAAGGTGAGCAATGCTATGGATTCAAATATCGTTGTTGCCTTGGGAACTCGGCCGCTGCCCCCTCAGCATTAAAATTATCAACCAAATGAAAAAGCTGGTGAAATATGCACGTGACCCATGTTGTGTTTTCCATCAGGAGCAACCCAGTCTTTGCTTTTTATAATGGTGCACTTTATGCAATAAAACTCGATGAAATCGAAAATAAAGTTCCATTCTAGAGTCTCCATAATAAGCAATCTTTTTCTGAAGTGTGATTAGTTGGTTTGAGATGCTGCACGGAAACAGCCCTCGGGTCTGCGCTGACCAACGATCACCCGTACACGAGTTTTATGTTATCCCAGTTTTGCATTCTACACACTAGGGCATTTTACAGAAGCCAAGTAACCTACAAACACATCTTTGGAATGTGGAGGAAATTGGAGCACTCAGAGAAAACCCACATGGTCACAGGAAGAATGTACAAACTCTGTACAGATAGTTCCTGTAGTCGGGATCGAACCCTGGTCTCTGGTGCTATAAGGCAGCTACTGGACCGCTGTGCTACTGTACCTGTTTTTCATAAAAAGTTAAACCAGAACAAACAATGTTCTTATTTCCTCACAGACAACTACTAAGAATAGATTTATATCAATCAAAGCAGTCCTTCCATTCCTTGTAAGCTATCTTGATTTACAAATTATACGGCTTAAGCACTAAGTGTTCACTGGAGTGTAATGCCTCTCAACACTCTTGAAAAATCATCTCAAGGATTCTCACTAAAATAACACAATCCAGGTTTAAATCAGCATGATTTGAAACATTTCCATAATATCACTAATAGCTCGATATTTCTAATCAGATTTTGAACAAAAAAACTGTGAATTACATTCAAACTGTGGCTGGATATCACATCAATAGCAGGTACTCTCTCCATTTCCCCTCCCATTCCATTATCCGCGTCTTGTTAATCCATTTTCACCTTCTTCCCACCCCGTTTCTCACGCTCTTTTCATTTTTATATGTTATTTATTTTAATAATTGAATTCCAATAAACAAAATGTTGTCTTTCTGTTTACTTACAGACTACTGCAAAGAATAGAGCTATCTCTATTGAAGCAGAGGCTCAGATTTTCTGGCTTGGGCTCATTGTCTGCCCCCTCATTTGGACAGTCTTTCTTTTCAGTACTTTGTTTTCCCTGAAACTTAAGTGGCTGGTAAGAATTTTTAAACCGAAACGGAGTAGCAAAAAAGAACATTTATTTTGTTGGTTAAAATAAGATTATTTTCTTTTGTCTTCTGCAAGGAGGATCCTTACTGACAATTTAGCCAGGTCTCAATACCTGCTAGTTACAGGGTTTTAAGTTTCCTTCTTGCTGTTCCCAACCTTCAGTTGGTGCCTGGCCAGCGCTGTCTCCATTACATGGGTCAGGCTGAAATTATGAATTTAGTCTGTTCAATTTTTAAGGAACCTTATGTTGTCCAGTGTTTGTTATACTAGTTTTATCTATAATTTGTAATTTCCATTCGGGATATCAACTTGAGACGTAATCTTCCTGCCTTTGAAAATGTTTTTCCTCATTGAGATATACCAGTAGCAAATACCTTCCAAGGAATACATGAAATAATTGAAAACAATCCAGAAAGATACAACAGATCTTTGGAAATATAGAAATCATTAGTATTTTTCCGTTATCAAATAGAAACTAGTTGTATTGAACTTATAGAGATGCATGGAGATCTTATAGAGATGTGTCTTCTTATCGAGTCCACATCACAAGATCAGAAATTGTTCAGCCAGTGCTTCTTGTGCGTGGTGGTGGAAAGATTGGTGAAAACAGGGCCGTGAACGCTCTTTCCTTCACCCCATAGAGTTGTATAATATGATGAGAAGCATAGATAGGATCCTTGGTTAATTTGTCCCTTCCCACCCAAACCACCCCTCCCCTGGTACTTTTCCTTGCAACCACAGGAAATGCTACACTTGTCGCTTTACCTCCCCCCTCAACTCCAACTATCCAAAGACCCAAGCAATCTTTCCAGGTGAGGCAGAGGTTCACCTGCACCTCCTCCAACCTCATCTATTGCATCTGCTGTTCTAGGTGTGAACTACTCTACATCGGTGAGACCAAGCGCAGGCTTGGCGATCGCTTCGCACAACACCTCTGCTCAGATCCCATTAACCAAACTGATCTCCCGGTGGCTCAGCACTTCAACTCCCCCTCCCATTCTGAATCCATCCTTTCTGTCCTGGGCCTCCTCCATGGCCAGAGTGAGTCCCACCACAAATTGGAGGAGCAGCACCTCATATTTCGCTTAGGTAGTTTACACCCCAGCGGTATGAACATGAACTTCTCCAATATCAGGTAGTCCTTGCTTTCTCCCTCCTTCCCCTCCCCTTCTCAGCTCTCCCACAGCATACTGTCTCTGCCTTTTTCTTTCTTCTTCCCCCCCCCCACCCCCACCCCACATCAGTCTGAAGAAGGGTCTCGACCCGAAACGTCACCTACTCCTTCTCTCCAAAGATGCTGCCTCACGCACTGTGTTTCTCCAGCATTTTTGTCTACCTTCCATTTTTCCAGCATCTGCAGTTCTTTCTTAAACATAGATGGGATACATGCATATAGACTTTTTTTCCAGGTTGGGGAACCAACAACTAGAGTGCGTAGGTTTAAGGTGAGAGGGGAATGATTTAATAGGAACCCAAGGGTCAACATTTTCACCCAGCGGGTAGTATGTATGTGGAATGGGCTGCCAGAGGAAGTAGTTGAGGCAGGTACAATAACAATATTGAAGAGACATTTTGACAGGTACATGAATAGGAACATTTTAAGGGGTTATGGGACTAATGTGAGCAAATGGCATTGGTATTAGTTGATTATTATCACATGTACCAAGAAACAGTGAAAAACGATGTTTTGTGTGTTATCTAGGTAAATCATACATGCATGAATACATCAGGTATTAGTAAAGCAAAAAAATAAAAACTGAGCTCAGAATATAGGTTTACAGCAACAGGAAAACAGCAGATAAAAAAATATTCAAGGGCTGTTAGATTGGAAGATTGCTGATTGAACCTTGATATGTGAGAGGTGATGACAGTGAGGAAGAAGCTGTTCTTGAATATGGCGGTACATGCTTCCGAGCTTTTGTACATTCTGCTGAACAGGAGATGGCATTAATTTAGATGGGAATCTTGATCGGCATGGATGAGTTGGGGCAAAGGGCCCGTTTCGGTGCTGTATTGCTCTGAGTTTGCAGATTCCAATCAATTCTTAAGCAGGACCTCGTAGACCCTGTTTGTATTCTATATTTTCAGCCTTATATCTAAGTTTTAAATACTTCACTGTCTTTCACTTTCACTGTCTTCACGATCAGTGTGGTCTTTAGTTCCAAAATGCACCGCCAAAAAAACTCGGGGCTAAATCCTTGTATCTTTGTAGTGGTGATATTTGACAGTACCTTATTTTTAACATTATAATAATTGTTATCTCTTGAGAAGATTCAAAATGGAAACCCCATAAAAGTGCAATTATTAAACTGATTATGCTAAACGCAGAACTAGTCTCTCCACACTGCACGTTCTATGACAAATGTATTTGACATCCAAAGAGCATACACTAGTGCTTGGAAACTCAAGAGTCTGCAAATGTTGTAATCTGGAGCTACAGAATCTGCTGAAGCAACTCACGCAGAATTTAAGCATGGAAAGGAATGGTCGGTGTTTGGAATTGAACCCCTGTATTGTGTCCTGATGCAGGGTTTCGACTCAAAACGCCAAGCATTCCTTTCCAACCGTGGATGCTGTTTGACTTGCCGAGTTCCTCCAGCAGATTGTTTGATGCACTAGTGCTCTTTGAGTTTTAATTGTTCTATTCATTGGATATGACTAAATAATTTCCAGCAATCTTGTAGCACACAAGGGAAATAGGTATTTGGTGTAATTCTTTCATTCCTGTTTTTGAACATCAGATTTGTTATGATCCTTTCTAGAAAATCATGATATTGTTGCAAGTTTGATTTTTAGAAAATAATTTTTGATATGTACTTGCACTCACATACACCATTTGATATTAATTTATTTGGAGGAATAAAAAGTGTATCGATACATTTTATAAATGTACTTATTGTGTTTGAATCTATTTAGTGATCTTTGCCCCCCTAACGTATTGTCTTGCAGGCCTTGGTAATAGCAGGGCTTTCCTTGCAAGCAGCTAATCTGTATGGGTATATCCGCTGCAAGCTTGGAGGGAGCAAAAGCATCACGAGAGCAGCTTCAACGTATCTAGGTCAACAACTCTTTCAGAGGGTAAGTGTGAGACCATCTATAAATAACTAAAGCTCTGATCTTGTTATCTTCCGGTTTGCGCGGTCTCTCAATTTGCACAAAAATGGTACGCGATCGCACTACGAATTTTCGCCAGTTTACTCACTGTTCTCCTGTGCTGCAAATGCACCAAGCTTCGTTCCGATCAGTGTCTAATGTAAAAGGTAACGAGGTTTAAAAATCTTTAAAAACCGCATGTGCGCAGATCGATCTGCTCTCCTGCCAGTCAGCGTCACGTTGATTGGTCTTTTCTCCTGTCACTCCGCGGGACGGTCCGCACTTTCCTGGAGCTGAGGATGGCCGGCGGAGGTTTCCAACCGGACACAATTTTTGGTGGGACCGGAAGAGCGGCGCGGTGCGGGAGATGCCGCCAAACATAAAGCAGAAAATCTGATCCCGCCGGAGGAGAACATCCAGCGCCCGGGGCCGCTGTGCATTCCCATCGCACCGTCAGCTCCATCCCCTACCCCTCTGGTCCCCCACGCGGGCTCCTGCCCCCCTCCCCCACTGATACACCCTTCTCCCCCACAATCCCCGTCTTTTCTCCAAGCTCTCTCCCCCCCCGTCCCCACCCCCTCTTCCTCCACAACCCACCCCACCCACATCCCTTCCTCCCACAACCCCCTACCCACACAAACCCCTGTTTCCCCCTCCCCCTTGCCCACACAACCCCCAGCCCACACCATCCTCCGTTTCAGGACGCCCCCTCCCCCCCGAAGCCGTCCCCCTCCCCCGCTGCAGGACGCTCCCCCCACCCCCCCCACCAGCCATCGGCTGAGGCTCCCTCATCACCAGCTGCAGGACCCCCCCCCCCCCCTGACAGTCCCCTCCTGAAGCTGTCCCTCTCCCCTGGCTTTAGGACGCTTCCCCCCGGCCTCCTCCTGAAGCTGTCCCCCTCCCCCGCTGCAGGACGCTTCCCCCCCACCGGCCCCTGCCTGAAGCAGTCCCGTCACCAGCTGCAGGTCCCTGAGCTGGGGGGGGGGGGGCAGGAGTGATACAAGACAGTGCTTAGAATGTTAGATTTTACATCACATAAGCACATTTTACAATTTAAATTAAGCACTGTTGACCAGAAAATAAAGAGGAAATTAGATTGCTTAAATTGCTGGAGAAAGTACCTGTTTGTTTGTGCAGATATATGTACAATAGTAAGATTAAATGAGAATTTACCAGTTTGAAGTTTGATCTTTATTATATGAGGAGTTACGTTGAGGGATTACGTGAGGAACCCGCCAGCACGTTTGCACGCCAATCTTCAAAGCAGCGGTGTGAAATCACAGATGACAGTTGGTGAACTGAATATAGTAAGATTAGAGAACTAGCATACGAGCTGACCTTTATGATAGAGGGTTGGGAGTGGAGGGCACGTAATCCCTCAACGTAACTCCTCATAAAATAAAGATCAAACTTCAAACTGGTAAGTTCTCGTTTAATCTTACTATTTTACTTCGGAGTCACTTGAGTGACTACGTGAAGATTTCAAAGCTCTGTGATTTCATGCTGTGGAATGAGTCCATGCGTCACACACTGTAACAACTGACCAAGGAGGAGTAACTGTAGAATGCATTCAGACATGACATGCTATTTGAACATGCTGATGCTTTATTAACAAAGAAATTATAATGACCCCTTACACTCGGGGCAAATTATAATACATAGTTTAAAATCGACTCCGCAAACAACCCTATCCTGGCAATGGGTTTTTTATAAAATGTTTGAAAAGTTCTTTCACTAGACTATCCTGCCGTCGCAAGGATGTGGTCCTTAGGAACTTCCAACCGTTTTGCTGCGTAAGTCGATGCAGCCCTGGTGGAATGAGATTTAAAAACATCAGTATAGACACGTGCCAAAGCCAAAATCTGTCTTAGCCACCTAGAGATGATCTGCACAGACACCCTTTTGTGAGGTTCTTTATGACTGACAAAGCCATTTCAGAGTCCCTAAGGTTTTTTGTGACCCTGACATATTGAAGTAAATGGGTGATCATATCCAATGTTCGATCTGCCAGTCTGAGCTCCAAGAAAGGACTCCTCAGACTCTGCAAATTTACAAATTTAACCGGTCATGGCATGGGTGACTCTCACCTATAACAGGATGAGCCAATAAATTACGATTTTTGGGAATGGCCATACAAGGTTCTGATACGTTACCCAGAACCACGGGGAACCATGGCTGAGTAGGCCAGTCGGGTACTACCAAAATACCCGACGCGGAGTCTTGTTGGATTTTTTGCAAGACCCGACTGATGAGGCAGAAGGGAGGAAATGCATAGAAAAACAGTCCTCCCCAATGCAGGGAGAATGCATCCATCGCCACTGCCCCAGGGTCTGGCTCCCAAGCAACATATGTTGGCAATTGGTGATTGAGCCTGGATGCGAACAGGTCGATATCCAGTGTTCCATACCAAGCTACAATGTCGGTAAAAACTTTGTGGTCCAACATCCATTCAGTGTTGTCATTAAGTAGTCGTGACCTGGTGTCTGCCACTGTATTAAGCTTACCTGGAAGGTAAGTAGCTGATACCCAAATATTTCTCTTGATGCACCAGTGCCAAATAAGGTTAGCCAAATAATCACAAGGTATCGACTTAATTCCACCCATGTGACTGATATAAGCCACCGCAGTGGTGTTGTCAACCTGAAGTCGGACATGCAGATGACGCATGTCTGTGCAGTAGGCTCTTAGGCCATAGAACACACCCAACAATTCTAAACAATTAATACCGTGTGAATGAAGCAGACTCATGCATGTCCCATCTGCCACCACAACTAGAGACGGTATCAGTAGCACCCCAACCTAGAGCGCTAGCATCAGTCTGTAAAACAATTGAAGGACTACTGACTACAATGGTATTAGAAAAATGCCGAATTTTTAATATCTACCATTGCAATTCAGAAATAGCATTGGCTGGTAACCACATAGGTCTGTCAAAGTGACCAGCATGAATTTTGAGTGCTTGTACCTTTGCCCTCTGTAAATTTTGATAATGCAAAGGTCCAAACTGTGTGGCTAGAAATGCCGCCACTAGCTTGCCAATCACCCTAGCTACTTGTCGAATTGAGGGTTGCTTAACGACAATAAGGCTGTGACAGGCCTCTACTAATTCTGTGGCCTTGCCCCAGGCAAAGTCACAGACATGTGAACAGAGTTAATAGAAAATCCTAAATAATCCATATCCATGGAAGGTATCAATTTGGATTTATCTGGATGGATGAGAAACCCCAATTTCTCAAATAAGAGTTTGGTGGCTGCAACCGCTAATTTAGCTGATTCCAGAGTTTTTCCAATAGTTAAGATATCATCCAGATATGCCATGACAATATATTTCTGCGCCCGGAGAAGCACAAGTGCTGGTTTTAAGATTTTAGTAAACAATCTGGGGGCTGGTGTTAACCCATTAGGCTAAGCCTTAAACTGCCACAGTTGCCCCATCCAGTTAAATTTCAAATACCTTCGGTGATCCTTGTGTATGGGTACTGAATAATACGCATCCTTAAGATCGATGCAAGCCATAAAGTATCCTTTGGAAATCAAGTGTTTGGCAGTAACAAATGTGTCCATGTTAAAGTGTTTGTACTGCACAAAAGTATTAAGCTCTGTTAAATCAATGATGATGCGGCAACCGCCATCTTTTTCTTGTCAATATATTAGCTGCAATTCATGAGAGGCATGCTGGGATTTCTCAATTATCCCTTTCGAATGTAACCTCAAAATTTCTGTACGCACATCTAAACTTTCTTGCTGTGAGAGCACAAATGTCCGTTTAGGTGCATGCTTTGTGGGTGGAAATGAATTATGAAGGAACTCAATGTTATAGCCTTGAATACTGTGCCGTATAAAAGGGTCAGACGTTATGGAACTCCATGCACTCCAAAACAAGTGTAACCTACCACCAACCTGTGAATCGGTTTTACCCCTAAAGTCCCGGAAGAAGCCAGACCCACCTACCTCCATGGTTACCCATTGGTTTGTATTTACTTCTTCCGTCCCCGAGTCCTGAGGGGTAGGGGTCCTGGGATGTGGGATTGGCGCATTTTCCAAGAAGGCCGTTCTGGGCCTTGGCCGAAAAATGACCTTTGTCCAGAAAACACGGCCTTCGAGCTTTCACCAGCCTCCGGATATCGTTTCCTGCTGGTGGAAGCATAGGGGTGCTGCCACCGAGGTCTTGTCGGTTGACGGTGCCTTTATTTGCCCGACAGTCTTTGACTCCTCATCCGGGTCCTTGACCTGTTTTGACAGGTTCTCCCCAAATAGTAGACTTAGCGGCTGGGTCTTGCTGGTTTTGCAGAACCCCGCAAATTTAGGGTTCAGGGCAGGTCGGATGGCACTTTTCCTGAAGCAGTTGATCTCGTACTGAGCACTGCATAACAGTGCCAGGGCATCCTCCTGCTCATCCGATAGAGATGTTCCATCTATAGACCTGGCAAACACCGTAATGCCCGACACCAGCAATTTGAGGAACTTTTGTATTTTTACGTCTTGGGCTCTGATGCCCCCACCAATGTGTCCCCAAATTGAATTGTTCACCGCAGGAACATTTGGGGAAGCACAGTTTGCAGGTGCCAAGTACTTGGCAGCTGTATCCGTTATAACTTGCTCCTGCAGCTGGTGGGATGTGAAGTAATCAATACTAGCCGCCAGCTGTTCTTGTAATGGTTCCCCAGTTAGCGAGGGTATTGCGAATTTGGAGATCAAAGGCGATGATTTCTGAGCTACATGCACCCCCAGCACACTAGACGTACCTTCAGCCAAATCCCCGACTTCAGAGTCGGCCCAGTACTGACTCCGTATGCTCCCCTCCGAGGAGAGGGAGATACTATGCAGCCCTGTACCAGGTGCTGCCGTGGGTGTCCGAGGAGACCCGCGCTGACAAAGCTCTGTCAGCTGGAGCATGTCACATTGGAGCATCTGCTCCATCAAACGCTACATGCGAGACATACGCCCTAGGGCGCTATCCATCGCAGGAGGTGAATCTTCCCAGCCCGACTCATCGGATTCCACGGGCCTATCCGATTTGCGCTTGGCTTTACCCCCTTTCTGGGGAACCACTGCGGATTCTGGAGGGGCCAAGTGGGAGGTTACTGGCTCAGCTGCCAGCGACGCAGGAGATAAATTCGGCCACTGCAGACTGCCTGTACGTCCGAGGTTCGCAGCCTGTTCCATCGCGGTCCATTTGGACTTGGCCCTCGACTTATCCATTATACTGGAACACACCATTCTGTAAAGCAATTTACTATAACAAAAAACGACCTCAGAATAGGTAAGAACTTAACTATGGGTCTTTTTTAAACTTACCGCTGGAGCCCCACGCCAGCCGGCCAGTTTCTGTGCCATGCGTTCGACGATATGACGTGCATGCGTGCTGGCGGGTTCTTCACGTAGTCACTCACGTGACTCCGAAGTAAAATTATGTATTAGTATATTATGTATAGGATTTTCCATTTCAGTGCGTTTTCTTTGTACACTCAATGAAATTGGGTATTCGGGGTTGAGAGCTGATGATCTTGAAATGGAAATCAGCTGAAAGGTACCAGTAGATTCTAACTTGACAATATTTTCCAAAGGGCTGGGTAGCTGGAAAGAAATTCTAAACATTGTTTATATATCCAACGGGAAAGTAATTCTCGCACTAGGAGTAGAAAAAGAGAAAACCTACAAAGCTCTTTAGGTATCTCATTGGCAAGGACAAGTAAGCAACGTCAGGGACACTCATTGCATGATCACACCGAGTCTCCTTGAAGATGTTCACATATTGAACTTTACTTAATTTGGTAAGAGATGGCAGTTTCAAGCCAGAATGTTTTGCATCCGAAGTAGTAAACTTACTGGCGCACGGGCGCATGCAAACAGGTGCACACACTTACCTGTACTTGCTTGTGAAGCTGTACATGTGGGGATATTAACCCACCAGATAGTCATAATGGAGATAATGCATGCAGATGTCAAACCATTCTCTATTATGAACACAGATCTTGGCATAATATCCATAGGAAGATCCTCAGAAAATCAGAAGTGATTTTCTCATCTCCAGTACTTGTTATGGGTATCTGCCTGAAGACTTGCACATGTGGAATTTTAGAGCGGTGGTTTGCTGTTTCTGTGGTTTGTTGTCAGCAAAGATTTGGAAAAGTTGCAGTAATCATTGCCGTTTGTTCAGTTACTGGCAGCTTATTTGGCAGTTATTTAGATACATAAAAACGATTACATGGGAACTTTTTATACACTGAAGAGGTCATGAGAAAACAGCAGTCGCAAATAACTATCATATCAGGGCCAAAAGCCCTTTCTATGACACACAGTATCTGTTTTTCTTTGCTCAATGCGTGACTGAAGTTCCAATATGGGAGATGTGTGCTTGTGGTAAGCTGTAGATGTCATCAACCATCATAGAAACATAGAAAATAGGTGCAGGAGGAGGCCATTCGGCCCTTCGAGCCAGCATCGCCATTCATTGTGATCATGGCTGATCGTCCACTATCAATAACCCGTGCCTGCCTTCTCCCCATACCCTTGACTCCACTAGCTCCTAGAGCAATATCTAACTCTCTCTTAAATCCATCCAGTGACTTGGCCTCCACTGCCCTCTGTGGCAGGGAATTCCATAAATTCACAACTCTGGGTGAAAAAGATTTTTCTCACCTCAGTCTTAAATGACCTCCCCTTTATTCTAAGACTGTTTTCCCTGGTTCAGGATTCGCCCAAGATTGGGGGGAAAAATTCCTGCATCTAGCTTGTCCAGTCCTTTTATAATTTTATATGTTTCTATAAGATCCCCCTCATCCTTCTCAACTCCAGTGAATACAAGCCTAGTCTTTTCAATCTTTCCTCATATGACAGTCCCGCCATCCCAGGGATCAATCTCGTGGACCTATGCTGCACTGCCTCAATCACAAGGATGTCCTTCCTCAAATTAGGAGACCAAAATTGTATACAATACTCCAGATGTGGTTTCACCAGAGCCCTATACAACTGTAGAAGAACCTCTTTACTCCTATACTGAAATCCTCTTGTTACGAAGGCCAACATTGGGGTTATTATCTGCCCCCTTGTTTTTGCCAACAAAGTGGATAACCTCACATTCATCTATATTATACTGCATCTGCCACGCATCTGCCCACTCAACCTGTCCAGGTCACCCTGCAACCTCCTAACATCCTCTTCACAGTTCACACTGCCACCCAGCTTTGTGTCATCCGCTGACTTGCTAGTGTTGCTCCTAATTCCCTCTTCCAAATCATTAATATATATATATGGTAAACAGTTGCGGCCCCAACACCGAGCCTTGCGGCACTCCACTCGCCACTACCTGCCATTCTGAAAAGGAACCGTTCACTCCAACTCTTTGCTTCTGGTCTGCCAACCAATTTTCTACCCATGTCGTCACCCTACCCCCCAATACCATGTGCTCTAATTTTAGTCACCAGTCTCCCGTGCGGGACCTGATCAAAAGCTTTCTGAAAGTCTAGATACACTACATCCACTGGCACCCCTTCACCCATTTTACTTGTCACATCCTCAAAAAATTCCAGAAGATTAGTCAAGCATGTTTTCCCTTTCATAAATCCATGTTGACTTGGACTAATCCTTTTACTGCTATCCAAATGCCCCATTATTACCTCTTTAATAATTGACTCCAGCATCTTTCCCACCACCGAAGCCAGGCTAACTGGTCTGTGATTCCCCGTTTTCTCTCTCGCTTCTTTCTTGAAAAGTGGGATAACATTAGCTACCCTCCAATCTACAGGAACTGATCCTGAATCTATTGAACATTGGAAAATGATCACCAATATTTCTAGAGCCACCTCCCTGAGGACCCTGGGATACAGACCATCAGGCCCAGGGGATTTATCATCCTTCAGTCTCATTAGCCTACCCAATACTATTTCTCGCCTAATGAAAATTTCTTTCAGTTCCTCTACCCCCTTAGATCCTCTGTCCTCCAGTACATCTGGGAGATTGTTTGTGTCTTCCTTAGTGAAGACAGATTTGAGGTACCTATTCAACTCTTCTGCCATGTCCTTGTTGCCCATAATAATTTCACCCGTGTCTGCCTTCAAGGGACCCACATTTGACCATGCTACACTTTTTCCCTTAACATATCTAAAGAAACTTTTACTGTCCTTCTTTATATTCCTGGCCAGCTTCCCTTTGTACTTCATCTTTTCAGCCCGTATTGCCCGTTTTGTTTCCTTCTGTTGTCCTATGAAAGTTTCCCAATCCTCTGGCTTCCGGCTTCTCTTTGCTGTGTTATACACCTTTTCTTTTATTTTTATTCTATCCCTAACTTCTCTTGTCAGCCACGGTTGCCTCCTACTCCCTTTAGAATCTTTCTTCCTTTTTGGAATGAAATTATCCTGCATCTTCCGGATTATGCCCAGAAATTCCTGCCATTGCTGTTCCACCGTCATTCCTGCTAGGATCCCTTTCCAGTCTACCTTGGCCAGCTCCTCTCATGCCTTCATAGTCCCCTTTGTTCAACTGCATCACTGACACTTCCGATTTAACCTTCTCCTCAAATTGCAGATTAAAACAAATCATATTATGATCACTACCTCCATGTGGTTCCTTTACCTCGAGATCTCTTATCATATCTGGTTCATTGGTCAACACTAAATCCAGAATTGCCTTTTCTCTGGTCGGCTCCATTACAAGCTGCTCTAAGAATCCATCTCGGAGGCATTCTACAAACTCTCTTTCTCGGGGTCCTGAACCAACCTGATTATGCCCAACCTGCATATTGAAATCCCCCATCACCATAGTGGCATTACCTTTGTTACATGCCAGTTTTTACTCCTGCTGCAACTTACACCCAACATCCGGGCTACTATTTGGGGGTCTGTGGATAACACCAATTAGTGTCTTCTTGCCTTTACAATTCCTCAACTCAATCCACAGTGACTCTACCTCATCAGTCCCTATTTCTTCCCTCACAAGGGACTGAATTCCATTCCTCACCAGCAGAGCTGCCCACCTGCCTGTCCTTTCCATAGGATGTATAACCCTGAATGTTAAGTTCCCAGGCCCGATCCTCCTGCAGCCACATCTCAGTAATCCCCACAATGTCATATCTTCCAACCTCTAACTGAGCCTCAAGCTCACCTACTTTACTTCTTATACGTCGCGCATTCATATACAATACTTTTAATTCCTTACGCATTTCACCTTTCACGTCGATCCCTATTACACTTGGCCATACTCTCCTATCCCTTTGTGAGCTTCCTTTCCCATTAATTCTGGGGTCATTAACTCTCCCTTTACTCTTTCCCTTTAACTCCGTCCTCGACTATCCCATTTGACACACCCCCCCCCCCCCCCCCCCCCCCCCCCTTATTCAGTTTAAAACCACCCATGTAGCAATGGCAAATGCTGGTCCCCCACCTGTTAAGATGCAATCCATCCCTTTTGTACAGTTCCCCCTTACTCCAAAGATCCCAGTGATCTAAGAATCTAAATCCCTGCCCCTGCACCAGTTCCTCAGCCACACATTCAGGTCCCGTAGCTCCCTGTTCCTGCTCTTGCCAGCACGAGGAACTGGAAGCAAACTGGACATAACAACCCTGGAGGTCCAGCTTTTCAGTATTTTTCCGAGCTCTCTAAAGTCACGCTGCAGAATATTCATCCCCTACTTTCCGACATCGTTTGTGCCGACATGCACTACCACTTCCGGCTGTTCACCTTCGCCCTTGAGGATTTTCTGCACTCTGTCCGTGACATCCTGGATCCTGGCACCAGGAAGGCAGCACACCATCCTCGAATCCCGTCTGTTCCTGCAGAAACCCCTGTACGTACCTCTCACAATGGAGTCTCCAACTACAATGGTGACAATCATGTTGACAAAATGCCATCCTTGAACTGTACCTTCAAGGAGCTATACAGTCTTTCATATACTGGGGAATGCTAAGCACTCGGATGGCCTTAATAAGGTTTGTGAAGGATTATTGCTAGCTGTCAATATGCTTTTTGTTGATGGCCAGCTGGTAGAGAATTGATGTCAGCGTCTAGGTTTTTTTATTACTGTGGTTTGTGTTTTACAATTTTAATCCTAAAATTATTTCGGTTCTTAAGCAAAACTGGAATGATATTTACATCAGCATGTGAATTTGGTTGTTTTTTGTCTCTAACTCCTGGTCATTTGTTACAGTCGGACATCATATTTGGAGAGCTGTAAAGTACAGGTATGCAGCAAATAGCGTTCATGTCACCCTCTCCCAGTGTCGTAAATTGAGAAAAATAAGGTGAATCAGATGAATAATGACCTTGAAAATAAAAAAATCTTTATCAAACATAAGTTGTTCCAACATAAATTGAATTTTCTTTTATACAATCTGTGTAAGCATTTTAATCGTTCGGAAGTAACTATTTCCAATCTTTCTGCAGTGATGTAGAAATATTTGTAAAGTATGATATCTCCAATTAAAGAATAGTCACTTTTAATTTCTAAGAACCATTAATTGTTAAATGCACTTTACTTGTCCTTTGTCTTCTCATGATTTTGTTTTTCATTTTAAATAATGCTATCCTATCACTGATGTTAAGGTAAGGAACATTCATGTGGGTTCAAATTCTTAATAAATTAGTGGGATGCCTTCTTTAAGACTGTCCTGAGGTGCATGTAAAATGTCATTAAAATTTGAACTGGAGAGTTCTCCTCCGTGTTCTGAGCAATATTTAAAGCTCAACCATCACCAAAAATATATCATTATTACCACATTGTTTCTGAGGCCTTGGACAAATTGGCAGCTGCACTTCCTACATTGCACAATTGTCTACATCCCAAGGACTGTAAAGCAAATTGAGTTGTGACTCTATCCACCCCCAATGCCATTTGTGCTCCTAGTCTGACATCATGCATGAAGTAAAATGTAAAAGGACCTTAAAAACCTTGTGAGAGCATAGTATGTTTTTTTTTAAGCTGCCACCACTGGCACCACTGAATTGAAATGTGCTAACATTTGCTGATTTTTGTAGATTCCTTAATTTTCTTATCAGCAGCTTTCTCTCTGTTAACAACAATTTTTTTTAAAGAGATATTTTTAATTGGTCTGTTTGTGATCATAGTTTCATAATGAACATGCGCACTATTAAGACGTTCCCAGCTGGAAATTATTCACCAATATTGTAATACAATTGTAACAGTTTTATATCAGCTAAGCTGATTTTGCTGCATAGGCTGGTTTACACCAAAGATGTCTGAAGAAGGGTCTCGACCCGAAACGTCATCCATTCCTTCTATCCAGAGATGCTGCCTGTCCCGCTGAGTTACTCCAGCTTTTTGTGTCTAAGCTGATTTTACTTAATCAGTTCAATCTTTCTGGAGAACTTTATAGACTATACATTAGCCATATATCCTTTAACTCGGTGTGCGTTAGGGTCATTTTTTTTTAAATTGATACTATGCAGGTTTTAAATGAATGCAATTTTGAAATATTTAACAACAATTTTGAATTACAAATGTGTTCCGGCAGCTAAGATTGATTTAAATGGATTCATATTTCATGCCCAATTTGAACATAAGCCTATATGGTTATTTTATTTCTTATCCTGCATCCCCGCACTAGCCCTGCAGTTTGTAGATCTCTCCAGATTCTCCCAATAGCAACTTGAATCATGGGAACAAATGATTGAAATAATGCAATTATTAATGTTCAAGCTGTAATGCTCTAACTGTACATTTATAATCAAAATTACAACCCCTGTCCTTCCAGGTCTGTTCTTTTCAAGATTAGTTGTATTTGTTCTTCAATCATGTGAAATTAATGGGATAAATTGATTTTGTATGTGGAAAATAAATCATTTTGGTCCAAAGGCTTATATTTGCTTTTCATGTTACAATTGTGCCTGTGGTAAAACTAAAAAAAAAATGTTGGTTCTTTTTTAATTACATTTAAATTTGAAAAGTACCAACCTTTAGCCACATCTCCACTGTTCAACAGATCATATTAACTTTAACCCTTAAAATGCACCTTGGCTCCAATTGCATGACATTTTCTGAATGAAAATCAGTTTCATGGACTGTTTCCAGCTAGGTGTACCATCGGTTTAAGGGCATAAAGTGTAATTGTGTGATTGAGATTAAGTGGGAACCAGAAGATAAAAGGCAGATGGCTTTTGGAAAATGAGCAAGAAGGGGTAAAGGGCTAGTGCCAGAATGGAAATAGAGAGCAAATCCTCTCCTGACTTGAAGAATTGCATTAGCTCTTTACAGTCATGGCTGAAGTGTTTGTGGACAAGGCTAACACACTCCTTTCTTTCCCCCCCCCCCCACCCAATTTCCTTCTGGCTTCAGAGTCCGCAGTGGGCGAGCCAGGCCTACCACAAGTCCTCCATCGTTGGTACGTAGTGAGCAGTACCTCCGTCTTCGGTGAGCAAGTCCCTGGGCCGCAGTGGCGAGCCAGGGCTGCTGGTGGGCTTGGCCGCTGCTTGCTGGGACACTCCTGGCATAGTGCTTGTCAGGACAGAGTAGTTGTTCCTAAAACTACTGCCTGCTTATCCTTGAAAGGACTCTTAGCTCAGCAGTGAAAATTAGTTCAGTGCAGCCCAAACGTAGCTGTACTTAATATAACTAAATAATTTTCACAGAAAGTCATGCTATTTAATGTACTAGGTTAGATGATTGAATTTGTGATCCAGGAACAGAAGAACCATGACCATTGGCCAGCTGTCAATTTTCGCTGAAAGTAAGACAATCCCTGTTGTGCCATGTGAAGAAGCTCAAGTCACACAAGTAGAACACTTAGTAAAATTATGTAACTATGTGCAACAATGTTGAAATCCCCTTGTCAGTCTTCAACTACACAAGTACCCACAATGGCCTGAACTGTAAGCCCAAGGTGTGCAGAGTGCTAAATACTGATGCATTAGTCACAATGCTCTATCGCTGGACTCTACAGAGTCCCACACCAGAGCCTCAGTCTTAGATTCTCACACCAGGCGGGTGTGGTGTAGCAAAGATCCCCAATTATTTTTTATGAGAATTCTTTGCCTGAAAATTATAAACAAACATGAGTTTATATTCTAAGCATGTTGTAAATATCTAGTCATTACAAAATATTTATTTTATTTTCCCTCCCAGACATCGTGGATCACCGAATATGGGAAAAGAAAATAATTCAGATAAGTTTGGTTGGTGCTGAAGAATTAAGTATTGTATCAACGAAGTGGATTTATTTCCAAGCAGTTGCAATTGCATTTGAGTAAAGATGTCAGTTGAAGATGGTTTATTTATGTTGTATATTTTGTTCTGAAAGTACAGTGCCTTGCTTACAGTTGACGTTAACTTCAGTAATAAATTATTACTTTACATGATTGTTATTGTCTGATCTTAAATAATTCAATCTTATCATGCACTCTTGAACACAATATACTTTTGCACTCAAAGATATTGTAGTTTTACAGGTCACCATTTTTTCAGGCTGTGTTCCAGACTTCTGTTATTTTTGGTGAAGAATCAAAAAAATGTACAATTCCCTTTTCCATTGTTAGTTGGGGTAAATTGGAAGCACTGTGTGTCCTTATACCAGCCTCTGTTTCATACACATCAATTATCTTTACAAATACAAAAACTTAAACACCCACTCACCACTTTAGTTCAAATAAATTAGTTGAAATTATGGGCAAGAAAGGTAAGATGACTTTATTTCCAACTGGTAGAAACTACGGTTGGACGTCCAAAATCTTGAACCTTTGGCAAAACTGTCACCTGTATTATTTGCTGGTCATTTGAAAACAAATGCTCCTGTCCAGCAATGGTCCAGGTTTTCATTATTGTGGAGGTGGCCGGTGCTGGGAAAACACGTTTTTTGCAGTATAAACTGATGATCAGTCAAAGACTGTGATACCACTGCAACAGAACACATTTAAGATTTATGTGTTCCAATTAAATAGCATCTACTGTTGGGCTTTATTTTCTTCAAACCCAACCCAACAAAAAAAACATTCAATTTAGAGATTAATATCTTTTCTGGATATATCATTTAAATTCTTATCTGTTGCATCAAATGCTGTCAAAATGCAATGATTTATCAGAGTACAAAAACAATTTTGCGTCAATTGCTTGAACGTCCATTGTATATTGTTGTGCAGCCAAACAGAAATAAGTTTCTTTATTTAACTCCTGCTATCATAACTAAATCACCAAATCACAGTTCTCTTATTTCTCTACATTTACCTCTAATGTATTATGCAAAAATTGACATTACTACAGATCTTAACATTCATGGGTTATTTCTCTAAGCCATTGAAATATAAAAGCATAATTTTGTACAGAAATGGGATCAGGTGGCAAAGAGTCTGAGATTACGTACAAGGAATGATTAAGATTGACCAACGGAATTTGTTTGAGTGCCTTCACTGATGGATGCAAGTTGTTCAAATTCACTCAGCAGCTTACAGAGAATGTTCTTGTTCACATCAAGCATTCTTTTCCACTTCAGAACTGTGTGTGTCACAGTGTTCCTGGATTCCTATTTCAAAACAATTTTTTTTAAGCAATTAAAATGTGCATGTGGAAAAGTTAAAGGAAATGGTGCACACTGTAAGAACTTGAGAAATTTAGGGCACAAAATATAACTTGGAATTAAATACATGTTTTATATTTCTGAAGATATCCCAGGCAAACAGCACAGTTGAGCTAATGATCATTATCATGAGGGACAGATATTGGAAGGACTAAGGGCATATAAACACTAGATCATGCTGTGGTGAAGATATTTTAGACAGACTCAATACAATGCTATCCAGTTATTCCCAACCCATATTTGTTGACTACACAAAGTCCTGAATCATTTCTCTATTTAGCTTTGCAATGCACATCCCACAAGATAGAGGTGAACCTACTAAGTTCACAGACAATGTTTCCTGCTGATGTCTTTCATTTGGAATAGCCAACGTATTTGGACATTTTAGGCATTTATGATTTGTCCCGTGTCAATTAGGTTGGGTAGCATGCTTTAATTATTAGTGTTACATCTTCACAACAAGATGTACTGAACAAGTGGAATAGGCTTACTTCAACTTCTGATTTTTTGGGGGGAACTTGAGTTAACCCTTAGAGTATAGATGAAAATAATGAATAACCATGGTGAGAAACTGCAGGCAAAGCACAAGGCACCTGATGAAGAGAGAACACATAAACAAGTAGAAGCTGATTTTGATGTCAAATATCCAGCAGCTGGATAAAGAATGCTGAATATAATTTTAAAATATATGATTATGGAGAGTGGAATATTGGTACGTAAAAAGGTGCAGTTATATCCAGGATTAGAGCTTTTATAATAGTATGGTGAAGGAAACCCAGGAACCGCTTTAATACTAGAAAATTTGGTAGAGTATGATGAAAGGCCTAAGACAATTCATGTTGACAACTTTCGTTCAAGTAAAGGCTGTTTTTCATGGTTTAAATTGCAGCATATTCTCATCTACAAGTTGCTTTGCAGGGAAGTTTTATCTTGAAGACACCACAAAATCTGGAGGACTGGCAGAAGTATATCCAAGAAATGTTTCCAAATTTTAATTCTATTGATAGTTTTAATGCAGCAAGGTTGTCTTATTTAAATGTATACCAGTTAAAATTTACTGTGTGAAAGACCAAAATCCAATTGGTGGCTTGCAACCAAAAGATCTGGTATGTTTAAGAGGAAAATGCAGATGCTGGAAAAATTGAAAGTAGACAGAGAAGGGTCTTGACCCGAAACTTTGCCTACTTTTCTCCATAGATGCTGCCTCACCCGCTGAGTTTCTCCAGTATTTTTTGTCTACAAAAGATCTGGTATTAGATCTTTCGGTTGCAAAATCATCAAGAGCAGATATTCGGCAGGATTGAAAAGCCAAGATGCTTTAACTATGTCAACCATCCGCTAGTCAGCTACAGAGTTAAACAAACGGCTTCGATAACATCAACAATCCTTACTTCATTGATTCAGGAACAAAGATTGCTTGGCCACTGCCGCTATTGCTGATGCCAAACCTTGTGCTGCACCCGTGGACTAGGATGCCTTTGTGGAATATGTTACAAAGGCATGGAGGAAGAGGAGTTGCACACATAAATCAAACATCTCCATATTACCAATGATGGGATGTACAGTAATTTAGATTTGCTGTATAACTATTTTTAAATAGACTGCCGATACAAACTAAAAGTGCACTTGTTATTAGACAGGTTTTCAGTCTGGTAGAGAAAAATCAATTGTCAAGAATGAAGCAACTGCCATTGAAAACTTTATTTGTAACTAACTGATTATCACTTATGATTTATTACCAGTTTATCCAGGTTTGAAGTCTTCTCTTTGTGTATTTATGATTGGGTAGGGAATGGGGCCTGTCATTGTGAAATATTCTACAAATACATTTTTTTCTTTGTGCTTTTTTTTTGTTTTAACTTTCAAAACATTAAATTTCAAAATGTTTATCACAATGCTTGAAGGCGCTTGAGTTAAGGGGCTGTCCCCCTGCTGCGACCTAATCCATGAGTTCAGTAGAGTGTCTTCGACCTTCAAGCTCGAGGGCACTCGCCTGGAAAACCTCTAGCTGGATCGACCGTCTGCACACACACATCGCAAAGGCGGGGGCCAGGGAAAGTGGGGGAGCGCTGTCTGAAATTCACACCTGCGATTAAGAGGAAGGTAAAAGACGGCTGCACAGCATCTTGAACCAGTAATATCCACTATTTGTTATGCCAAATAATTACATGGGCTCAGAAGCTTTTACAATAACATTGTATTGTTCTGCTAGTCTATTAAGAGGTATCGTTTGTTTTAGTGGTGAGATATCAGATCATAGGATACCTGTTAGTTTTTAATGTGCGTGCGCAATGGAAAAGAGACCTAGCTGCTGAGTTAGGATTTCTTAGTTTAAACACTCAACCTATTCTTTTCATGTTCAGGAAGGCCATCATACACAGTGAATCAGTGTAACAACTCTTAGGTATTTTCTAAACATACAATTCTATATACAAAAAAGACTCCTGGAGGAATGTCTATCCACCTTGCAAAAATAGTCCTGTCCACAGAGAAGTTTATTTTATTTTTTTAATTTGAACAAGTTCCAAAATAAATCAATTCCAGACAAATGGAAGCTTTCACAAAACAATGAAACAATCAGTGAATGAGATGTTCTAGTTGATCTAATATCAGAAGGAATTATTCAAATAACCTTTGATTTGCATAACTACAATATAAAAGTTATATTTGGATGCCTTAATGACTTCCTTTAGAGAAGATATACAGTCTATGTTCAGATTGATACATTGCCATATTGTCACTTCCATGCAGTTAATACACCCCAGGTCAAATTATAATCTCTTAGTCTTTATTTGTTATGAATTTAAACACTACTTACGTTTAACAATATCCTTGTAGGCAACACTCGCAGAAGAATCGGGTATTTCTGATAAGAATGATTTGCCTTCGTCACAACTCTTTCCTGTAATGAAATTAAAATATATTTGAAATCTATTCAACAAAATTAAACATTTGAGAAGCAAACATTGGCCTCTAACTTCCTGAAGTGCAAAGATTGAAACAAACGTAGATCAAAATGCTGGAGAAACTCAGCGGGTGAGGCAGCATATATGAAGCGAAGGAAATGGGCAATGTTTCGGGTCGAGACACTTCTTCAGACTGATGTGAGGGGGGGGTCAAATCGTCCCTTCCCACCCAAACCACCCCCTCTCCGGGCACTTTCCAGGTGCGGCAGAGGTTCACCTGCACCTCCTCCAACCTCATCTATTGAATCTGCTGCTCTAGGTGTCAGCTACTCTACATCGGTGAGACCAAACGTAGGCTTGCCGATCGCTTTGCCCAACACCTCCGCTTGGTTCACATTAACCTACCTGATCTGGTTGCTCAGCACTTCAACTGCCCCTCCCATTCCGAATCCGACTTTTCTATCCTGGGCCTCCTCCATGGCCAGAGTGAGGACCACCATAAATTGGAGGAGTAGCACCTCATATTTCGCTTCGCCAGTTTACACCCCAGCGGTATGAACATTGACTTCTCTAATTTCAGGTAGTTCCTGCTTTCTCCTCCCCTTCTCAGCTCTCCCTCAACCCACTGTCTCCGCATCTTCCTCTCTTCTTTCCCCCCCCCCCCCCACCCTCACATAAGTCTGAACAAGGGTCTGGACCCAAAACGTTGCCTAATTCCTTTGTTTCATAGATGCTGCCTCACCCACTGAGTTTCTCCAGCATTTTTGTCTACCTTCGAATTTCCAGCATCTGCAGTTCCTTCTTAACTAAAAAGATTGAAACAATATCACCTACTTTGAATAAATGGTGTCATTTAAAATGTTTACTTCAGAAAGGGATAGCACTTCATTTACTCTTTAATTCCCAAAAAGGTCACAATCCACGTTAATATGTTCTGATCGGTGATCCAGATTTAGATCAGTTAACCTGCATTTGTTCAGAAATAATTCCTTGGCTGTGCTTTCAAGCAGCTGAAGGCCTATCCACCAAGAACGGGGGCAATAGAAATTGAGGATGCAGAAGAAGTTAAAAATAGATGAATCAGAAAGCCTTTGCATTAGCAATTTGGAAGCTAGTTTAGGAACTAATTGTGTAGATGTAAACTCTTATTGGTGACTAATGAACATTCACTATTCAGCCATTCTAGTGAAAAGGAACCTCAGGTCTCAAGAGCTGCTTTCCACATATGCAAAATGAACTTATGGAACTGGGAACAATAGTCAGAGATTAGAAAAAAAGACGGAAGGCAATTTAATTCTATTGAAAGAAAAAAAGAGACCATATAATGGATAAGAAAACGACAGATTTGTAAAGTAGGTTGATTCTATTTTCAGTTTTTCAACTCAGAAGCAAGCAATGGAATCTAGGGGGATTTAAGTTCAGTTTACACAAATCATTAAATTCATGTAATCAGAAAAGCTAATAGAATGTCAACTGTCATCTCAAGGGGAATGGAATTCAGGGTAAGCAAGCAAAAACATTTATTTTTCAAAACCCTGTACACTGCCTTCAGCTTAGCAGTGACTGGATAGGCTTAAAGACATGGCAGCTTATAATAAGAAAGCAGTAGTATTTGGGCTCCGGTCTTGGTAGTGGTTTATTGTTGTTAAGTGTACTGAGATACTGTGAACATTTTTGCATGCTATCCAGTCAAATCCTACACTGAGCTACAGGGAGAAATTGAGCAGGCTAGGACTTTATTCCTTGGAGCGGAGGATGAGGGGTGATCTTATAGAGGTGTGCAAAATCATGAAAGGAAGAGATCAGGTAAACAGAGAGACTTTTGCCCAGAGTGGGGGAAATGAGAACCAGAGGACATAGGTTTAAGGTGAAGGGGGAAGGATTTAATAGAAACACGAGAGGTAACTTTTTTTTTTTACACAAAGGATGGTGGGTTTATGGAACCAGCTTCCAGAGGAGGTAGTTGACGCAGGTACTATCACAATGTTTAAGAAGCATTTAAACATGTACATGGATAGGACAAGTTTAGAGGGATATGAGCCAAATGTAGGCAGGTGGGGCTCGTGTAGATGGCGCATGTTGGCTGGCGTGAGCAAGTTGGGTCGAAGGGCATGTTTCCACGCTCCATCACACAAGTACAATCACGTCACACAAGTAAACAGCAAATGCTACGAGAAAAATGCAAGAGTGCAGAATGTAATGTTAAAGTGTTGTCGAGTTAGAGTGCAGAGATTAAAAAAATGGAAGAAGATGGAATAACTAAGGATGAAAATGGTCCTTGATTATGTTGGCTGTTTTCTCCAGGCAGCACGAAGTTTAGATGGAGTCGATGAGAGGAGGCTAGTCTGTGTGATGGATAGTGCTACATCCACAACTCTCATTTCTTGCAATCTTGTGCAGAGCTGTTGCCAAGAGCAAGCACTGCTGCTCTTTGAGTGAGGTTCTTTGTGAGGTAGTTCTCGGACATACCTATCCTGGGATCCAAGGGTACTTTACCAAGAAAGGGAATGTTTAAATCTTTGCACATCTTCATGGCACCTCCTGTGGTTGGTGGAAAAATTTGTGATTCATGCTGTAAGCAGAAAAAACACAGAATAAGCAACTAACAGAATAACCAACGGTAACATTATACATCAACAACAAATAGAACTGATTTAACCCTTGATTTGTCCTTTTTGACAATTCAATCCTATGGAAGGCACCCTTCTGGAGGGGTTCTCAGATCTCACGCCTTAGTTGCTTGCATACAGAGCTGTACAACTAACTAACCATATTATTGGCGTCCTAAGCTGCTGCTTCAATGCAAAACTAGGATAAAGGCAGTCATAAATTTTCATCTAAAAATCATTATAAATCTCCCCACCACCCTTACCCACCCTTCAGCCTGATTGTAAAAAGCAAGCCGCGTTTAATTTCTGAAACTCACAAAGTCTGCCCTAGGAAATTATTATCTTGCCCAGTTCTATTTTATGTACAGTCATAGTCATACAACACGGATACAGGCCTATCAGACCAACTTGCCCAAGCCAACCAAGATACACCATCTAAGCTAGTCCCAATTCACCGAATTTGGCCCATAACTCTCTAAACCTTTCCTATCCATGTACCTATCTACGTGTCTTTTACTTGCTGCTATAGTATCTGTCTCAGGCAGCTCGTTCCATATACCCACCACCCCCTGAGTGAAAAAGTTGCCACTCCGGTTCTTATTAAATCTTACCTTTCTTAAGCCTATGTCCACTGATTTTTGATTCCCCTACCCTGGGAAAAAGACTTGCAGCATTCATGCTATCTATTCCTCTCAAGACGTTATACACCTCAGTAAGATCACCCCTCAGCCTCCTGTGCTCCGAGGAATAAAGTCCTTGCCTGCCCAACCTTTCCGTATAGCTCAGCCTCTCAGGTCCTGGCAATATTTTCACACAAATCTTCCCTGCACTCTTTCTAACTTAATGTCAAGATTGAAACTCAACAATAGTTGAATTACACACTTCCATCTACACTCCCAGCACTGGGAATTAGGAACTCTCCTGAAGAAGAATTTACTTTACTTATAAGTTTGAGCTAGATGTCAAGTGTAAGAACTACAAAAAGCCACAGGCAAGTCAATAGCCTGAACGCGAGATTGTGACTTGTTGCAACAAACACTGGAATAAACAAAGAGATAAAAAATGTTTGCACTTTTAAAATGTTAAATTCATCTATGTAAAGCACAGCTCACCTGGCACTTTGGGCACACAAAACCACTCATATTTTCAATAACTCCAATTATAGGCAGTTTCACTTTTTGGCAGAAGTTGATTTCCTTTCTAACATCCTGCAGTGAAACTTCCTATTAAAAAAAACGGAATAAAAATTACAGTACGACAGCAGATGGTAGAGTACAAATTATATTCTAAAGGCATTTAAGTTTTAGTTTAGTTTATTGTCATGTTTACCGAGGTGCAGTGAAAACCTATTGTTGCGTGCTAACCAGTCAGCCGAAAGACAATACATGATTACAATCTTCAAATGAGATATATAAAATAGTGATATAGAAAGATATAGAGCAAATGAATGAAAGACATGCAAAAAAGTAATGATGATAAAGGAAACAGGCCATTGTTAACCGTTTGCTAGATGAGAACTGGAACCTGGTGCAACTTGGATGGGGAAAGGATGGAGAGAGAGGGAGTGCAGGGATTACTTGAAGGTAGGGAAATCAATATTCATACCACTGAGTTGTAAGCTGCCCAAGCAGAATATGAGATGCTGTTATATTAAATGTCTGGACAACCCCAGAGGATAGGCAGCCTTGGTTTTCTGTTTATATTAGGCAGCCTACCTGGGGAGTGGTGATGATCACAGCACCATCCACCGGCGTGGCACTCAAGTACTGTACAATAGAGAGATGTTCATCCGAGGTACCAGGCGGTGTATCAACAATCAAGTAGTCAACTTCTCCCCAGTCCACATCACGCAGAAATTGTTTGATCAAACCTAAAGGAACCAATTAACATTTTGTCAGTAAATGCTTACCTAAGAAGGAAAACCAAAATAAATATTTTCAACAGGATGTCATAATATGTTTGAACACGATTGGATTCACCCTCATGATTCCTTGCTAGCCTCTGTCATAAATAAGAGATACACAAAGTTGCTGGGGAAACTGTAGGCACTTTACAATTGTAAAGCAGCATAAAGTCAGGAGGAAAACCATCTCAGGATCACACACATACCTCACGCTGTAAAGAATCATGACAATAATTCAGGGCGATCTAATTGTTGAGTGGGAAAGAAACTTAGTAGAGAGCATATTATTAATATATCAATGCAGACTCTGATATTGAAATGGTTAATCAAATGGGTTTTGTTAACTGTTTTATGTGAGGATGGCTTTTGGCATTTGGCCTTCATTAGTCAGAGCATTGAATATAGAGGTTGGGATGTTATGTTGCCGTTGTACAAGACTTTGTTCAAGACTGCACTTGGAGTATTACGTTCAATTTTGGACACACTGCCAGAGGAAAGATGTCATTAACATGGAAAGAGTGCTGAAAAAAAATTACAAGGATGTTGCTTGGACTCAACGGACTGAGATTTATAGGGAGAGGAGACAGGGGCGATTTTATAGAGGTTTTTACTTGATTAATAAATGGAGCAATATGAATAATTTTGAACACTTCTTCAACAGAAGCATAAAATATTGAAATAAATAAATAAATAATATAAATAGTATGGAAAGAGGTCTTTGCACGTATAAAGGAGAAGTTAAGGGGTGGCTCAGTAGAAAGATTTAGAGATTAGAATAAACACAATAAGATAAATAGCACTGGATTCTCTGCTGATGGGAGAGATTGCACTGGGATGCACAAATTTTTAATAATCTCAAAAGGGATCAGCAAGAACAAAAACATATTAGTTGCTGATGTTTCCAATTTAGAATTCCTTGTCACAAAATGTTAAAATACATTTCTAAAATTAAAATGTCAGAAATTAGATAATTGCATGAAAAAGATAAATGTTAAAGGATAACTATAAGGATCTCAGAGTGTGTGAATTGATAGGTTAAATGTCCAACTCCTGTGCTGTAACATCTTCTGAGTTACCAAAAGCCACCAGTAACAACTAAACATTTGGTGGCATTAGAAACCTTAACAAACTGAACATATAGCCAAAAATAGTAGAATACATGTCAGAGGAAGTCATGTTAATAATGTATTGAGATCTATTCTGACGACATATTTAATATTGCACAATCATCAAGGCATAAGGAAGCCATGCCAACCACTACAGATAGGAATCATAAAACTGATATGAACTGTTAATAATTAAGTAGAGGGAAAGCTGGAAAAGTTTGAACTGAAAGGTGTAATCTGATATAATACTGAAAATACAAGCTGCGAAATTTCTGGAAATACTCAATATGTCTGTCCGCATGTTTAGAGAAAAACAGTGTTAGCGTTTCAGGTCAATGAGTTTTATATCAATTCTAAAAATATAAACCTAGTAATGGAAGTCAAATTTACCAAGCAAGTCTGCTTTTTGCACTTGCAGTCAGTCTGATATGACATCAGGAAACCACAGCTTAGGTACATTCGGAAATGATTAACAGTTTCCCGAGTCTGGACTGCTTAAAAAAAATACACTCCTAAGAACCATGATTGCTGAATATCTAATAGTAACTCAATTTTCTACAGTGAAAATGTGCAAAGTTAGTTTCCTGTTTAAACTCCCAATCCCATAAATGCAACTACTGGGGTAGTTTAAAAAAGCCGGTTGAACATACCTTTAATTCAAAACCATTTTTTTCTGGCTGTGAAGTTGGCCACACAATCAACTTTTCAACCTCAGTCAATGAGCCTGTTAAGAAAATCTAATCTCTGGATTCCCCTTCATTGCTTGACGTGACTCAGTTTCTCTGGTACTTAACTGGCAATATTAAGGATGGACATCACAGCACATTATAAGGCCATAAGAGATAGGAGTAAAATTAGGCCATTCGGCCAATCAAGTCTACTCCGCCATCAGTCATGGCTGATCTATCTCTCCCACCTAACCCCATTCTCCTGCCTTCTCCCCATAACCTCTGACACCTGTACTAATCAAGAATCTATCTATCTCTGCCGTAAAAATGTCCACCGACGGCCTCCACAGTCTTCTGTGGCAAAGAATTCCACAGATTCACCACCCTCTGATTTTACTTCGGAGTCACGTGAGTGACTTCGTGAAGAACCCGCCAGCACGCTTGCGCAGCATATCGTCGCGCGCATTTGCAGCGGCAGCTGGGGGGGGGGAGTGCGCTCTCCCCACCGGCCTCCTTCACAAGACCGGCAGGTAAGTATTACCTTCCTTTACAGCATGGACAAGGGCCGCAGGACGACGCTGTCGGGGAGCTGAGTTGTGCTGCGGCCAGCCGACGGCCTTTGTCCCCGGAGCTGCACGGAACGCCGGCAGCTTCAGGAATGCGGAAGTCGGGCACGGAGCTGAGCTGCGGCCAGCCGACGGCCCTTGTCCCCGGAGCTGCACGGAACGCCGGCAGCTTTATCGCAACGGTGGGGGCAGGAATGAGGAAGTCGGGCGCGGAGCTGAGCTGCGGCCAGCCGACGGCCCTTGTCCCCGGAGCTGCACGGAACGCCGGCAGCTTCAACACAACGGTGGGGGCAGGAATGAGGAAGTCGGGCGCGGAGCTGAGCTGCGGCCAGCCGACGGCCCTTGTCCCCGGAGCTGCACGGAACGCCGGCAGCTTCAACGCAACGGTGGGGGCAGGAATGCGGAAGTCGGGCGCTCCCGCTAATACAGGGGCCGACTCACCCGAATGGGTTACCGCTACGGAGCTGCAAGCAACAGGTCCAGACTCCGAGCATCCCGTCCCCCAAGAGAATAAGGGGGGATACAGGTACGTGGCAAGGGGTCTTGTTTTCTTTTACAGGCAACCTCTCCCCGAGCTCCAGTAGACCCGAGGGGGCTGGGCCGGGGGACAGCCGCACGACAGGGGAGCCCTGCAAAGTGCATTGCGTACCGCAGCCAGGGATATCTGCCATCGTGCAGCCCGGGCATAACACTGCTGCGTCGTGTAGGCCTGCTGGAGCAGATACCGCTGACAACACACCCCGTCAGGCTGTGGTCAAGGGCGAAGGTGACAGCAGGAAGCGGTCGGTCAGCTCAGCGCTGCGAGCGGCCGACCATGCGCCTCCACGCCAAGTAATGGTGTAAGTGTGGAGGTAAGCTTGCACGGACTCCGGGGAGCCAGGTTCCGGGGGCCGGCGCCGAGTCAACTCACCTGCCTTCTTATTTGCCAGGTGGGCCGCCACAGTCTGGGAGAAGACAGACTAGCGGAGAGTCCGTATGACCCTACTTGGGCTGTAGGTCACGACGACCTGCCATTGGACCATAGACCCTAAGGGGGTGAGGTCCGATGGTGGAAGCCCCAGTGAATTCGCAGGGCCTGGGGAAGTCGGCTTGTCCGCTGCATATAGCAGGGACGGTCGCATTGAGCGGTTGGAGCTCTTAAATGGTACAACATCTCCAGCGGGACCGAGAACGAGAAGAACGGCATCCACTAGCCGTGCAAGGACTCCGCTCAGCTCCTCATCGTCTCCAGCCAGAAGCATTAATGATTGCCCAGCTGCTGAGTTTGACGACGACCAGGGACAGCCAGTGACCGCTGAACCAGAGTGAGGAGGATGCTGGATGTGGTGAGTGAAGTTTGCCGTTTCTACCCAGACAGGTGAACCCTGCACCACGAATTGGCGGGCACCATTGATTGCCTACGTATGCACCAACTCTGGAGTCAGATTCTCAATAATACCTTGGAGAAAGGTTCTCCACGGGCATAACGGCGTTCTGGAAAAACCCTGATCGGGGATAATGTGTCCAGTAAATAGCATGATGCGCTAGCACTCCTATGCAACGCCCAGTATGAGATATATTGCCTGCGTAAGAGCTCCATATAGCCCACACTAAACCTCAAATTCGCGGGGGTTGTGCCGACCATTACCGCTCCACCGCCGCATCAGTTGCTTGGAGACCTGTACAAACAGGTGAAGGGACTGGACAAAGGAGGCCAAAACAGTGGGCCTCATGAAACTCCATCGGCCAGAGTTCACCCATATCACCGGCAACAGCCTAATACAACCTGTGAACCAAGGTTGCCGGATAGGGCACAAAGATTCTACCTACCTCCATCTCAATAAATACAACGACCATTTAGGGCAAGGCCAACAGCGGCCTGCATGGGAAATGCGGCCGCCGGGCCGTCAACCTCCATAACGTCCACCCGAAGCACCGTATGTATGGAACCGCCGTTCACTATGGAGGTAAGGGGGTCTGGCTCCTCTCACGCCGTAGTATCCCTCCTGTACGAATAGGTGGGCGATTGCGGACGGCCTTGGACATATGGGGAAAACTGTAACCACAGATGAGTTCATTTTACAAAGTGTTCAAGGGTATATATAATTCGTGGGAGGTATAGATTCCCATACCCAGCATTCGCCTCGTAGGAATTTACTCTATCCCGAAAATAGGTGGAGGCAGGGCATGCTGAAATTATATGTCGAGCAGGGAAAAGTGGTAATTAGCATAACCAAGCATGGACATATTGAGTTGAGCCTAATATGTTTCACCAGCAGTAAAAATAAGAGGAATGTCGGGTTATAATCGATTTAGCTGAGTTGAACACTTTTGTACAATGTACCCATGTCAAAATGGATGCTTTTGGAATAGTTAGGTGGAAGCTTTACTAAGGGTACTTTATGGCATGTATCAGTTTGAAAGAAGCATGCTATACGGTACCCATCGCTGAGGCTCACAGGGAATTCTGAAGTTGTCTGGAAGGGTGCATTGCCTAATGGAACCATCACAGCTTAGGCTGTTTACCAAGTTGGTATTTACCTGTATTGGCTTTCTCCGACAACAAGATTATAGTGATGGCATGTTGGAGGAAATCCTTATAATGGGGCAGACCCTCCAATTGGCAATTCAAGGAGTGGCTGCAACCAAGGCTCTGCTTAAGAACCTGGGAGTGTAATCCATCCAGACAAATCAAAAACTGCACCCGCTACGGGTTATGGATTTGGTGTTCACCTTAGACACTAATTTAATGAAGTTTATCATCCCCACTAATAAAGCTACTGCTATATCCGAAGAGTGCCACAATCTTGCTTGCGCCAGGGTATCGACCATGTGGCAAACAGCGAAAGTTATTGGTATTGGTAACTCTAAATTGGTAACTACATTCCCAGCTGTACGATTCGGACCGCTACACTACCGAAATTCACAAAGGTCACAAATCACAGCTTTAAAAAACAAATGCTGGCTGCTTTTGATCGGCCACTTTGGTTACCACCGGAAGCTAGAAACAAGCTATAATGGTGGGTAGATAATATTAAAGAATGTCATTGACCTATTATATGGAGCAACCTTGATGTTGTGCTACTAACTGACGCAAGTGCACCAGGCTGGGGAGCAACTGGTACGATGTCCAGTTGTGGTGGCAGATGGAACTCTCATGAGTCTACATTCCTGGAGTCACATGGGATAAACTATATAGTAATGCTAGGGGTATTTCATGGACTGCGGGCTTCTGTACTAATTCATGGGATTACATGTCCGCTTTCGAATAGATAATGCTACAATAATGGTTTACATCAATCATATGGGTAGTATTAGGTCGCTAGTTTGCAATGAATTGGCTAATACAATTTGGCACTGGTACATTGAAAGAAATATTTGGATTACTGCGACCTATTTGCCTGGGAAGCTTAATTCAGTGGCGGACACCAGGTCACGTGTCTTCAATGACAACATTGAGTGGATGTTGAACCCCCAGATTTTGGAGATATTATAGCTCAAATTGGGGACACCAGATATTGACCTATTTGCGTCCAGGCTGAACCATCGAATACCAACGTATGTGTTGTGGGAACCAGACCCTGGGGTAATAGCATTGGATGCATTTTTATCCATTGGGGGAAATGGGTTGCTACGCGTTTCCCCATGCTGCCTCACCAGTCGGGTATTGCAGAAAATTAAACTAGACTCTGCAACTGACATATTGATCATTCCGACTGGCCTACACAACCATGGTACCCGATGGTTGTAGAAATGTACAACAACCATGGATTGCGATTGGGAAACATCCCAAATTGATTACTCACTCCATTACAGGGGGGTCAGTCATCCTTGCCATGGTCATTAATCTTGTTGGCTTGCAGGTTCTGAAAAGACCGCTCAACCGGGCAGGAATCTCGTCAAGAGCCATGAACCTTATTGCAGCATCGTGTCGGGAATCCACCCGCAAACAATATCTCTCTCAAATCAGAAAGTGGGAGGTTTCTGTGCCCGGAACAACAAGTCCTCCAACTCGGCAACAATACTGGATATGTTGGAGTTCTAGCAGGCCTCCATTTTGATGCAGGCCTCAGCTACAGTGCCATCAACAGCGACAGGAGTACGCTGTATTCATACCTGGATATAAGTATCAGCTCCCACCACCTGGTGTCTAAACTAATGAGGGGAGTATTCAATACCAATCCCTCCACGACCCAGATATACAGTAACGTGGGATGTGGGGATCATGCTGACCCTACTGAGGAGCTGGGCTCCAATAGATGAGCTACCATTTGAAACAGCTCACCCTTAAGGTGGTGATGCTCATGGCACTGGCGACAGCCCAACGAGCCCAGATGTTACAAAAACTGCGACTGGACACCATGGTGGCCAACCTGGTCAAATAAAATTCTTTGGTAAAGAGTTATTAAAACAGGAGTTGCTACTAACGTTTTTTAAGTCTTATTCCACCAGGGCTGCAGCGAGAGCCATGAAGGTGCCCATGGACCACATTTTCGCCACTGCGGGCTGGGCCAGTGGGGGAAAAACCTTTCAACGGTTCTATAACAAGTCTCTGGCTGTTCCTGCGACATTCGCAGAAGCTATCCTGGGTACCGCTCAGTAAATGTCTGGCCCCGAATTAGGGGTTGTTGTTTAGTTGATTAATAAATTGTGTTGATTTTTCAGCCGCTGTCAACTGAACTCCATTAACAGTCTTACTCCATCAGAATGGCGGCAGGTGTGATAAGCATGGACGTTGTTCAGGGCGTGAAATCACAGAGCTTTGAAATCTTCACGAAGTCACTCACGTGACTCCGAAGTAAAAATAGTAAGATTAAACGAGAACTTACCAAGTTTGAAGTTTGATCTGTATTTTACGAGGAGTCGCGGTGAGGGATTTCGTGCCCACCGCTCCCACCCTCTATCATCAGGTCAAACAGGTAGTTCTACGGTTTTCATCTTACTATTTTCAGTCATGGTTGGTTCTGTGATTCCACACCGCTGCTTTGAAGGATGCTGCGCAGGCGTGCTGGCGGGGTCTTCACGAAATCCCTCACCGCGACTCCTCGTAAAATACAGATCAAACTTCAAACTTGGTAAGTTCTCGTTTAATCTTACTCTGATTAAAGACATTTCTCCTCATCCCCTTAATAGAACATCCTTTAATTCTGAGGCTATGAACTCTAGTCCTAGACTCTCCCACTAGTAAAAACATCCTCTCCACATCCACTCTATCCAAGCCTTTCACTATTCTCTATGTTTCAATGAGGTCCCCCCTCATTCTTCTAAACTCAACCGAGTACATGCTCAGTGCAGATAAACCCTCTTCTTAGGTTAACCTGCTCATTCCTGGGATCATTCTTGTAAACCTCATCTGGACACTCTCCAGAGCCAGCACATCCTTCCTCAGATATGGTGCCCAAAATTGCTCACAATACTCCAAATGTGGCCTTACCAGTGCCTTACAGAGCCTCAGCATTACTTCCCTGTTTTTGTATACAAGCCCTCTTGAAATAAATGCTAACGGCAGGTACTCAGGAAGACTCGCTAACGGCAGGTAAGCACGGGAAGACTCGTGAAGATTATTCAACATGTTGAAAAATGTCCACGAGAGCCCCGAGTACCGACTCGCGGCCATTACCGTAAATCTCCGAGTTCGAATCAGGGCAAACTCGGGAGAGCTCTTGGAATGAACTCGTACCGTGGGACAGGGCCATGAGTTTGTTTTCTTTACTACTGATTTGACTTGCAGATGAACTTTTTGGGAATCCTGGACTAGTACTCTCAAGTCCCTTTGCACCTCCAATTTCTGGATTCTCACCCTAATTAGAAAATAGTCACTGCCTTTATTCCTACTACCAAAACGCATGACTCCACATTTTGCTACACTATATTCCATCTGCCACTTCTCTGCCCACTCTCCCAACCTGTTCAAGTCCTTCTGCAGAGTCCCTGCTTTCTCCACACTACCTGCCCCTCCACCTAATTTTGTATCATCCGCAAATTTGGCCACAAAGCTTTCAATCCCCTCGTCCAAATCATTAATATACAACGCGAAGAGTAGCGGCCCCAGCACCGCCCCTTGCGGAACTCCACAGTCACTGGCAGCCAACCAGAAAAAGCCCCCTTTACTGCCACTCTTTGTCTTCTGCCATCCAGCCAACCTGCTATCCATGCTGGTATCTGCCCTCTCATCTTCCTTAGCAGCCTAACGTATGGCAGCTTATCAAAGGCTTTCTGAAAATGTAAGTAAACAACATCTACTGACTCTCCTTTGTCTGTTCTGCTATTTACTTCTTCAAAGAATTCCCACAAATTTGTAAATCAAGACCTCCCCTTCACAAAGCCATGCTGACTTTGCCCTATTTTATCGTGAACTTCTAAGTACTCCATAACCTCATCCTTTATAATGGACTCTAAAATCTTACCAACCACAGAAGTCAGACTAACCATCCTACGGGTCCCATTATTCTGCCTTGCTCCCTTTTTGTGCAACGGGGTAATATTGGCAATTTTCCAATCATTTGGAACCACTCCTGACTCCAGTGATTCTTGAAATATCACCTATCGATGCTTCCACAATCTCTAAAGCCAATAAAGACCATTGAAGGTCCTCACTGCTGCATTAATCAGTACACTCACTGGACTGAGTGCTCACCTCATCAAAACTAGCTTTCCCTCATACCATGTTTAAGAAGAAACTGCAAATGCTGGAAAATCGAAGGTAGACAAAAATGTTGGAGAAACTCAGCGGGTGCAGCAGCATCTATGGAGCGAAGGAAATAGGCAACGTTTCGGGCCAAAACCCTTCTTCAGACTGAGATTCTCCAGCGCTTTTGTCGACCTTCCTCCATACCATGGTTCCTGTATTTTCTTGTATATTGTAATATTGCATTAATGATTAAAGAAATTATTCTGACGAAGATTCATTGAACTGAAACACAGATGCTACTTGAAATTGCTTCCCATGTTGTTACGCATTTGAAACCTTCCAATGACGGAAAGGGCATTAGTTAAATCAGAAAGGGTTAAGTCAACAAAAGAATACCAACCATTTTTCTTGGGTCCTCTCCAAATGATAGCATCATCAAGACTGCTGAGCAAAAATCCCACTGACATTACACCCAGATTTTCTTCTACATACTGTGAGAGACAAAAAAGATAAACCAGAGAAAATACCACTGTAACCACAATGTGCAGAGAAAAACAGTTGCTTCATAAAATGGGAGAAGTTATAAAATGGGGTCTTTAATGAAAAAACAAAAGAGGATCAGAATGATTGAAAGACACACCATAGAAACAGGTCCTTCGGTACACCGAGTCCATGCTGACTATCCATCGTCCGTTCACATTGTTCCATGTTATCCTACTTTCGCATCCACTGCCTCCACAAGAGGGGCAATTTACAGAGACCAATTAACCTACAAACCTGTTTAGCTTTGGGATGTGGGAAGAAACCGGAGCACCCAGAAGAAACCCATGCAGTCACAGGGAAGACTGTGTAAAAACTCTACACTGACAGTACCCAAGGTCAGGATGGAACCCGGGTCTCTGACACTGTGAAGCAGCAGCTCTACCAGCTGCACCACTGTGTCGCCCCAAAATATAGAGTTTGTGTGTCTCTGAGGCAACAGAGCTTCAACAAATGGGAGAGGGAGGTGGCCAATGAACCCTGTGGGAAACCAACTTTTAGAAATTCACTATGAATAGCATTTATCATTCTCAAAGAAATTTTTCAAGTATTTTGGGTGCCATTGTTTTCACTATGAACTCACGTAACATGCCTCGAGCATCTCTCTTAGTATAATAAGCAGTGAGCAAACAAAAACACTTTTCCTAGAAAATTACTTTTTTAATCTTCCACACCCTGCACTGTGCAGCATAACCGATAAAAGTGAACCTATTGTTCATCAATGGATTTGTGCCATTAGACTACAATAACTCTGAGCAGATTTCCAGTGACTAATGGTTCATTTAAAATAAGGATGCTGTACAACTAGAAAGATTTGTTGATTGTGGGTTGAATCAGTCCCTTCACCCACTTGCGACGAGAGCTTCTCCCTTTCACCTGCTGCGTCAGATAACCTGGCATTAAAATGAAGAAATACGTACCACAGGAGACCATCCTGACCCACTCTGATGTACCTGTACGAGCAGAAGGAAAGAAAAGGTTTAATTACTTGCTGTTAAATCATTGGGATTAATGTTCTGATAATCATTTACATTCCTAACATTAAAGTTTGAGATTATAAAAAACGTGCAGTTGTAACTCATGCTTGACTTATTTTATACCTATTTAATCCAATGGGGGACACCTTAACATATACTTTTCTTTACCGATATTAGCTGTGATAGCTAAGGAGAAGCTTCCTTGTAGTCCAGTGGAGAAAGTAAATATGTAATGGGATAAACCAACACAAGCCAAATAAATGGACTCCCACATTCCAGCAGTCAGGAATGTGAAAGCAGGTACCACAGGGTCGATCCATGCAGTGTTACACAGAACATTGCAAGCACAAACATTCACAAGAAAATAAACACTAGTGCCAGCTAGTTTACACATGTGGCACTTTAGTTAGAAGCCCAAAGGGCAAACTTCAGTGTCATGGATTCTTTCTAATTTAATCAATCAGAGTAAACCAAAGTACAGAAATAGTGCATTCCCATGCAACCTACAACTGACTAAATAAAAGATGTTTCAGGTTTACAATCGAAAGTTGGTTGGTCCTAATCTAGTAGAATACTGGGATAATATTCCTTCACTTTACATTTATTCTTGGCACACGAGTGATGCCAGAAAAGAACAAATTGCTCACTCATAGTGGATCTGAGATGGAGACAGTCAGGATTACGGTTTCTGAGGCTACCTGAATTTCTGGCATAACTATGATAGTGACGCTGCCACGGTGTTGTCAGACAATTCAACCCAACAGAAATGATTCAAGTTTGCCACATCTCATCGGGATGACATCTAACTTGGGGAGGAAACCAGATGGTGCCTCTTTTATACCCACAGTGATTACCTCTTAAAACAGGCAAGATATTGGTGAGCAGAAGTTTACAGCAATGATTATGCCAAGACTGCTGAAATGCAGAGCTTGCATGCTGCTGTGATCATAGGCATTAAAGCACATCTGATAATTCCTCATTAACTTGCCTTGCAATGAATAGATTTATTACCCAAAAGCTGTTGAGGTTATTTCAATGGGCATTTAGAATCAACCACAAACTGCCAGACTGCTGTCATTATAGGCCGTTTGAAGTAAGAGTATCAGGATCTTTCTTGAAGGGCATTCATTAACTCTTCTTCACGTCTCAGTGATAAATATCATAGGTGCTCCAGTTTCTCACTGATTAAAAACTAAACTGCCTTGCACCTGTTGTAGATTATTAGGTTAAGATCACAGCATGCATACCACAATGATGCAGATGCTCCTCTGTACCTAGCCACATTTGAGAAGGATACTTTTAAGCTTATCGTGAGGTCATGGAATTAAGGATATGGGGCTGGTGCATTAAACTGCCAGTGGAATAAATGTCACAGTGAGCACCACAGTCTTAATAGTTGACCCCCGCTTATGTTTCTTAAGCAATAACGCTGCTTCCTGCAATAACTTAGCAGCAGGCTTCACCTGTAACATTTCACAAGTACAAAACAAATTCAGTGCCATATTACTGGACATTTGGTGCTGCGAACTTGCAACTTAATTAAAACCACAATGAAAATGTATACATTTCTGCAGACTGTTTAATGAGAAGTGAAAGCAAGTTTGTTCTCCTTTAAATGGCTAGTGGCTATACTTCATAATGCAAATGAATTACGGTAATAAACCCTTATTTTTCTCAATGTATTCCTCTCATTAATATGGCATCCACTTATCATAATGAAGGGATCCAACCCAAAACGTCACCTATCGACGTTCTCCAGAGATGCTGCCTGACCTGCTGAGTTACTCCAGCACCATGTGTCTTTTGTTTTTAAACCTGATTCTTTATGTTTTGCTTCAATTCTAGATCTCTGGCAAAGCAGCCAAATGAACCAAGATGCAGGCATGAAACTAGAAGTTCATTGTTTCTCCTACCAATATTATTCATAAATACAAAGTGCTGGAGTAACTCAGTAAAGATAGACAATGTTTTAGGTTGGGATCATTTTCCAGTCCGAAGGACCCCCTAAAATGTTACCCATCCCAAGATTACCTGTCCAAGATACTCCAGCACTTTATGTTTTTTGCAAGATTCCGGCAGCTGCAGTTCCATGAGTCTCCCTCAACGATAAACACAAAATGCTGGAGTAACTCAACGGTAACAGGCAGCATCTCTGGAGAGAAGGAATGGATGACGTTTCAGGTCAAGACCCTTCTTCAGACTGTCTCCCTCAAAGATCAGGTTTCTTCCTCAATTTTTGCTGGTTTGGTTTTCATTGATGGGAAAGTTTTTGTTTCGTAAGAAGGAAACAGGAAATTGTTCCTGTTTATAAACAAGAACCAAAAGCTCATCCCTGAGTGGACATGTGAGGACACCAGTGAGACGGGGATTTTGCCATCTGTCTTGCTTGCCAAAGGTTTTAAACATCCATGATCCATTGAATAAAAACAGATAATCAAGCAAAGAATTAAGGGCCACTGTTAATTGCTACAGAATATATTAGTGAGGGGACCCGATCTGCAAAGAGGTGGAAATGGAGGAGTTAGAAAATGGATTTGCATTGAAAGATTTCAGTAAACCCTTGTTAATGTTCAATAGCTCTGAAATCCAGTTCCTTTAATGTGAATAATAAAGATTAGCCTGACTGGCATAAATAAGTAATACTAAATGGATTATAGTAAGGCACTTGAGAAAGTTCCCAATGGTAGGCTGATTCAGAAGATTACATTGCAGGTGATTAAGAGTTTTAATAGGCACGTGGACATGCATGGAATGCAGGTATATGGATCATGTGCAGGCAGATGAGAGTAGCGTTTCTAGGCATTACATTCAGTAAGTAAGTAAGTAAGTTTATTGGCCAAGTATTCACATACAAGGAATTTGCCTTTGTTCTCCACCCACAAATAACAACATGACATACAGTGACAGCTACGCACAGTTCAGCACAGGCGTTGTGGGCCAAAGGGCCTGTTTTATTGATAAAAGGAATAGGTGGAAGGACAATATTCCGTGTGTGTGTGTGTAGCCTCACACTGCCCTTGTGTGTGGGAATTGTCACACCATCCTTGTTGGTGTGTGAGAGTGAGCAGCATCCCACTGCCCTTTGTGTGTGTGTGTGTGTGTGTGTGTATGAGCAGCATCACATTGCGATGTGTGTGTGTGTGTGTGTGTGTGTGTGTGTGTGTGTGTGTGTGTGTGTGTGTGTGTGTGTGTGTGTGTGTGTGTGTGTGTGAGAGTAGCATCACACTGCCCTTCGTGTGTGAATGTGAGGATCATCACATTGCCCTTGTGAGTGACTGTGTGAGAGAGAGAGCATCATCACACTGCCTGCATGTGTGTGACACAAACATTGTGGGCTGCAGGGCCCATTTCTATGTTGTACTGTTGTGAGTTCGATTATCTTAAAAGCATCAATTTTGCATAAATATTATCACTTTCCTCTTAGCTGCAGGGGCTTCTTGTATGACATTTTTGTCAAATGTTATTCAAGTCCACAGAAATATTACACATATTTTGCAAATGCAAACACTGGTCTACTCAAAAAAAAACAGTACTGAAGCAGCTCAGGCAGCATCTCTGAAAAGCACGGATAGTTTGTTTGGAATAAACAATTAATTATGACAATTCTTTAATTATTATCATTCTATTTAGTGCTATCTTCAAATCAGCTTCCTCTTTTGTGAAGAATCAAAGTTCTAGTCTGAGGTTCAATTAACAAGCCAACCACCAACCACTGGTATGTTACCCCCTCCCCCTCTCTGCTTCTCGTCCTCCCCCACCCTAGTGGTCCTACAAGTTCCACTGGTCACATCCTTGTATCCCTTCGTAATCACCTCTTCCCCAGCCAACAATGGGCCATTATGGACTCCACGCTTCCTTGGTCATCTGTTGCCAGCCCTAATTTGTTCTGGCCTTTTCCCACCTCTAGTTCCCTCCCTACTTTTAGTTTGAAGAAGGGTTCCGACCCGAAATGTCACTCATCGTTTTTCTCCACAGATGCTGTCTAACCTGCTGAGTTACTCCAGCAATTTGTGTCTTTCAATGGTATGTCATACATTACTTCAGAAGTGTATACACTTTGGGACACACCAAAGTTATGACCAGTGCTGTGTGAATGCAAACTTATCTTTCTGAGTCTTTGTCCGTTTCAGTACTGGTCACTTATTCCTTGTTCAAAACGTGCCAAAAGAGCTTCCCAGAGAGTAGAGCTAACCCAATCAATTCACTCCTTTTGCTTTGTATCAATCCAAGCTCACCTATGCCCAGTTGCTGTCACTTTATTTAATAACATATTTAATAACACATGCTTAGAAAGTAAAAGTACACTGTGGTAAATAAATCACATTTTTAACAGTCACTTTTCTTCACCAGGATCATTATTGTGGTAACACACCGTTTACGAAAGAAAGTGTTCTAAAGTCTAACTTGATTTAATTGGTAATTACCAAGCTCCTACTAGAATTTTAAGATGCTGTTTCAACGAGTGAGATGAATCAATATGAATTTAAAAATTTCCAATTACTCGCAACTGTTGCATTTTATTCTTACCTGTTCACCTTCTACTCCCATCATTTTTGGAATTGATGGACCACATATATCAACATCCAAGAGAGCAACCTGCCAACCAAAAAATGCCAAGAATGTCAATTGTAAGCTTAATATATCAGAATTGCCAAGAACAGTATAACCTTAATACATTTATGTAACTGCACAATAAATGGACAATACTGCAAGAATAAACATGTCAGCATGAATGGATGAACGAAGTCCAGAGAGTGCCAGAAGGCAGACAAAGCAACGCAAGGAACTTTCTAACAAGCATTATTATATCTCCCTTTACCTCATCCCACCCAAACTTGGAATCTGCTAAAAACCTAGTTGTGATTTGTTCCCGGGATGTGATGTATTTATAAGATTTAAAAAATAATCACATAAACATTTCTAGATTAATTGTTTTTCCATCCCCTTCAACCTCGGGAATGTATTATTCATGCTGATTATTCAACAACAACAAATTATAGCTGTGAATTTTCCCATGACTGTATTACTGTAATGGATGATGGAAAAAATCTATTAGTAAATCTTCAGTAAATCTGCAAGTTTCATAAGAAATTTGAACAACAGATGGCGCTGGCAACACCAGGACATTTCACCAGAGGCATTGTTTGTCAAGAATCATAAAAATAATTGTCAAGAATTATCCTTAAGCACGACATGCACAAGCACAATCGCTGTCGATCTATGATTCCACCATCGTCACAGAACACCATTTTGCCACACAATGCTGGAGAATATTACATAAAGCTGTCATATATGGAAATCTAGGTGTAACCTTTGCAAAGCTATCAAGGTTCAAGGTCAATGTCAGTTTATTGTCACGTGCACCAATTAAGGTACAGAGAAATTCAAATTACCATACAGCCATACTAAAAAAAGCAACAAGACACACAACTACATAAAAATTAACATAAACACCCACCACAGCGGATTCCCCACGTTCCTTACTGTGATGTCATCAGGGACAGCAAGAGGGGATTCGGGACCAAGTTAGAGTACCAGACTGACCATTGATTGTGACAAGGCTTGCAGGCTATAACAGGCCACAAAGCGAAGTTGGGAAGGTTTGCTGGCAGCAACGCAACCCTCTCTGACAAGCTTGATGCATTCTATGCTCTTTTTGAGGACGTCAGTGGAATGACATCATCCACGCTGACAGCCATCGGTGGTTGTGTACCCATGGTCACTATTTCAATCATCAGCTCGGCCTTCCTAAGAATGAACCCACAGAAAGGGACAGGCCCGGATGGAGCCACCGCCTGTATTCTGAGGACCATCTGCAGGGAATATTCGTGGATATCTTTAACCTCTCCCTTCTCCCATACACATTATCATCCCAGTGCTTAAAAAAAAACCAAGGGAGCATGCTTTAATGATAATGATCAGGTTACGCTGACATTCATCATCATGAAGTGCTTCGAGAGACCTGTCATGGTGTACGTCAACTCTAGCCTCCCAGATAGCCCAGATCCACTGTAATAAATTTACCGCTGCAACAGGTCCACGACACATGCTATCTCCCTGGCCCTATACTCATCCTGGTACATCTGGATAACAAGACCGCATACATCAGCCTCCTATGTATTGACAATAGCTCCAACTTCACCACCATAAATCCAACCAAACACATCTCTAATCCCTTGGATCCCAAGACTCAGCAATCCCCTCAGTACATGGATCCTTGACTTCCTGACCCATAGACTGCAATCAATAAGGATGAGCGACAAAATATGTTCCATGATAATTCTCAACACAGGTGACCTCCAAGGCTGTGTACTCAGCCTCCTACTATACTCCCTATAGGCTTGGATTCTGCTCTAACTACATTTACAAGCTTGCAGGTCTACAGCACCATTGTATTGTAATTTATTAGCCAAGTATGTAAACATACAAGGAATTTGATTTCCCAACTCGTAAAAAAGCAACAAAATACATAACCACATAAAAATTAAACATAGACTTAAACAGCCACCACAGTGGTGTGTGAGAATCCCCAGGGCACACAGCATAAGCGGAGACCCACAGCCATCATGTTGTTAAAGAAGGAACTGCAGATGCTGGAGAATCGAGGGTTACACAAAAAGCTGGAGAAACTCAGCGGGTGCAGCAGCATCCGCTGAGTTTCTCCTGCTTTTTGTGTAACCCACAGCCATCAGTTCAAAGTCCAGGCCACACACATGCTCCTTCACCCGTGATGTGACCAGAGTTGTACTGACCGCTGTCACTCTCCCTGCAGTCCCTGTCCGCCCAGTCAGAAACCCGCTCACACTCGTACTAGACTCCGGGATGTCCTCATGGAGCCACGTCCCCGCAAAACACCTAGCTCACTGCACTCAAGGCACTCCCTCCGAATCCTCACCAGCGCAGGCAGCACGTCCATCTTGTTTTGTTCAGCGACCTCACATTTCCCACTTAATGTCATGGCGTGAATACAACAAACTCTCTCAATCTTAGTAACACAAAGGTATGGCATCAACCTTAGGAAGCAGTTTAGAGTACAGGCCCCTATCTGCATATGTGAGATGGTTGAGAGCTTCAAGTTCCTAACTTTAAATATCACTAATGATTCATCCTGGTCCAACTACATTGACACTATAACCAACAAAGCACAAAAACACCTCTACTTCCTCACAGTCCAAGAACATTTGTCATGTTTGCAATGGCTCTTACAAGTTTATCCAGATGAACCAGAGAAAGCATCTGTTCCCAATATATCACAGCTTGGTGCAGCAACTGCTGTCCAAGACCACAAAACATTGCAGAGTTGCGAGTGCAGCCTAGTACATCATGTAAACCAGTCTATTCCAATAATACTGAGCTGCCATGGGAAGCGACAAAGTCAAAGACCATCCCTATCCCTGCCATTTTCTCCACTCCAGCCTGGAAAGAGATACATACGTTTAGAAACGCACACACCATCAGATTCACAAACAGCTTCTTTCCCGCTGTTATCAGTCTTGAACGGACCTACCTCTCATAAGCTACGAGTGTATTCTCAATCTCCAAATCTATCTCGCTGTGGCCCTTGCACTTCCTTTGTAATCACACTTTCTTTGTATTGGTTATTAATATTGGTTTATTGTTGTCACGTGCACCAAATTACAGTAAAATGTTGAGTTTGCATGCTATCCAGTTAAATCACACGATACACAAGTAAAATAAAGCCATACACAGTACAACAGAAAGAAGAAAATGATCAGTGTAAAGCCATTATAGGGTTAAACCCGTCTCACGGTGCGAGTTGGCCCACGAGTGACCCTGAGTGACTCGTGGTGATCAAGTACCAGGAACGTAGCGGCAACATCGGAACTCGCGCGATCAACTTGTCCACTCGTGGCGCTAACGGCAGGTACCCGTGAAACTTGATCTCGTGAAAAAAATCAAACATGTGTGATTTTTTCCATGAGTCAAATTCACTGTTCAAGATAAAAATTGAAACATTTTAACTCGTTGTAATAACGTAGGGCCCGTGTATTGACCTTAGTGTCTCATGAGTCTAACGTGTTAACCCGTGGACAATCTTAAATCGGCAGCTGGACAGAGTAAAAAACGGCCGAACCGCAGAATGCTTCATATTTCCTTATGACACGGGACCTGTTCGGCCCATCGAGTCTATGGTGGCCTGGGCCGGCCTTAGGAGGTGCGGGGCCCGATTGGGAAATTTTTTTCGGGGATATATAAATAAATAAGTATAAATGAGTCACGTGTCGTGAGTAACATGACAATTGGGGGGAGAGTTCCTTTCACAGCGTGTGGGGAGACTAGCCAGGGGTAACGTTGCGAGGAGGGAAGGAGCGTTGAGAAGGAGAGGGTCGGGTTCATGCCTGTAACTCACTCACTGCTGCCGCGGCGCTCCGGGCGTGGAGCTACTGCATTGTGGCCGGGGAGGGAAGCAGCTCGCGTGGCTACGAGCAGCCTCCATCACCGGACAGCGGAACCGACTGCCATCTCAGCGGCTTCTGGCGGCCCGCCCACCTCTGGCAGTGCTCTCCGTCTGAACAGTGAGGGGACCAGCTCAAGCAAAGATCATAGAGCGGAGTGGGTCAGCGGGTGATGGATAACATCACAGCGGGCGGTGGAGCTTACTCCTGTGTCAGCGCGATCAAGGGATCAATTGAGGTTACTCGCACTGACATATGGAGTAAGCTCCACCGCCCACTGTCCTGTTATCCATCGCACGCTGACCCGCTCTTGAGCTGGATGGCCCTCTCCCCAGAGCCCCTGCCCGTCCCGCTGAGCCACCACAGACAGGGAGTTGAACGTAGAATTGGGGGGGGGGGGGGGGTCCACCTTCAATTTCAGAGCCAAACAAAAAACACAGTGCTGGAGGATCTCAGCGGGCAAGGCAGCACCCGAGGGGGGAACATATCACTTATCAGGAGCCGCCACGGGCCAGGACTCTTCCCCCCAACAGAAAGGAAGCGCAGATGCAGCCATCACTGTAGCATCTCTGTCCCTATCTTCCAATTCCCACTTTGAAATAAAATAAAACATTCCGACAAAAATTTCGCAATTGTAATGTACTGTATCTTTAAAAAAAACTACATCAACCAGGTGTGAAAATTACACCGAATCGAACGATGATTGAAAATGCGTGGGAATCGACGAATCGCGATCCTGCTGCGAAATGTTTAAGTCGAAAACTGTATTTTATTTCAAAATGGGAATTTGAAAATAGGAACAGAGATGCTACACAGAGATTTGAAGCTCTTGGGTGAAGTCGCACAGTGGGGCAGGGCTTGAGGCAGCATCTATGGAGCGAAGGAAATAGCCGGGTCTGAAGAAGGGTTTCGACCCGAAACGTTGCATATTTCCTTCGCTCCATAGATGCTGCCTCACCCGCTAAGTTTCTCCAGCATTTTTGTCTACCGCAAAACGTCAATGATTCCGGGAATGCCGAGAGAGCTAGAGAGAGAGGTGGGGAACGGGCGAGAGAGAGCGCGCGCGAGAGAGAGAGAGAGAGGGAGGGAGAGAGCGAAAGACAGAGAGACACAACGTGGGTCGGTAGGTAAATTGAATGACTAACCTGCACACCAAGAACTTCACCAAAACGTTCATACTCGTGATGATGAGTTTTAAGAAAATCTCAATGTGTCATCAATGCATCAATCTACATTCCAGAGTAAAATGTAATTATGTTTTGAAGAAGTATTAATGACGCCTCGTGAATTGTATTCAAAGGAACGCAGCGTCATTAATACTTCGTCTAAAACACAATTACACATTTACTCATTGTTAACTACTAGCTCTTAACACAACTGGCTGTTAACACCACAGCGGTTAACACATCGTTTGTGTCTGATGACCGTACAGCGCTTGTATTCCATGTAAAAAAATCCATATGGGGAATGTTTAAAAAAAAAATCTTTATTTGACAAAGCGAATTGGTATTTCCATATGAAAGACGGAAAATTAACGCGAGGCCCCCCTTGGGTGCGGGGCCAAATTTGGAAAAATCGGTCCAATCGGCCTAGGATATAGTAGACTTAGTCTAGATTGCGCGTAAAGGGGGGGAGGAGACTCAGATACTTGGAAGTTATCCAAGGGTCTGAATCTGGTTAACCCCTTGGAACCTGCTGTTGTCTGATACAAAAGTTTGAGACTTAATTGTAATAAATCTAGGCATATTGATAAATATGGATATATAATTAACATAATTACTGTTATATCTAAGTATATACTTAATGTTGGAAACTATTCTTTATTTTGTTTTTCCTCTTTGAAGATACATTTCTAATCTAGTTATTGGAGTGCGTTTTATTTTATATATATATATTTGAACTTTGTATCGCTCTCTCTTCCAATTAATAATAATTGGTCAAGGGGGCAGAGCGAAACATATAAAAACATCTACGGAAGTCAATAAGAATTTTTCTACCACCTGTTGGTTTGTTTTTAATTATAATATCTTTATTTTTGGATATTATAATATCACTTCTTATTTGTTAATTATCTTTTCATGACTCTACACTTTCTGGTCTTTTTCAAGGTTTATTCTGAAGGGGAGATGCCAACAAAACTAAACAGCTGGGGATGACCATCCTTCTTCTGGAGTTATAAGATTCTTGGTTGCACCATATGAAGTAAAGGTATTAACATGATTCATAATGCAAGACAATAAACAAAAGAAAACTGGAGGAATCACATTTTGTAGTTGGAATATAAGGGGCATTAATGAACCAATTAAAAGGGGTAAGATCTTTGCCCAATTAAAAGCCTTAAACAGTGACATCATTTTCTTACAAGAGACGCATCTGAAATATCAAACACAGATAAGATTGAAGGCAAATTGGATTGGGCAAACATACTACTCTTCATTTACTTCTAAATCTAGAGGCACGGCTATTATCATTCGTAAAGGTATACCATTTAAATTTAAAAATACCATAGCAGATAAAGAGGGGAGGTACGTCATAGTCACGGGAGAAATTTATTCTACTCCACTTACTTTGATAAATATTTATGCTCCTAATTTTGACAACCCCCAATTCTTTAGTAAAATTTTGAATATAATTTCAGAACTTAATCATCAAAATGTGATAATAGGGGGAGATTTGAATTGTGTTTTAGATCCATATTTGGATAAATCAGCAAAATTAAAAAGGACTAACATAAAATCTAAAACTAGTGAACTCCTAAATACATACATGAAAAATACTAATATAACAGATGTATGGAGGATCGCTAACCCAGTAGGTAGGGAATATTCATTTTATTCAACGGTACATAAAACATATTCACGTATTGATTATTTCTTAGTAGACACAAAACTAATTCCATATACATATAATTCTAAATATCATAATAGTATTATTTCTGATCATTCCAAGTTAACTTTTTCTTTAAAATTAGAGGGAATGCCTGATAAAAATTTGTTTTGGAGGTTTAACCGCCAAATCTTAAACAACTCACAAGGTTGTACATATTTAAAAGAGCAGATGATGTTCTTCTTTGAGACAAATGATACACCAGATATTTCACCCTCCTTATTATGGGAAACATTTAAGGCATTTATTAGACGAACTATAATCTCATATCAAGCTTTCCAAAATAAAAAGAATAATACTGAACAATTGCAGTTAGAACAAGAAATTAGACAATTAGATTTAGAAAATGCCAAAGAACCAACTATAGATAAACATAATAAGATAACAATACTAAAATATAAATTTAATAACATTTTATCGGCCAGAATAATAAGATTATTTCAAATTACAAAACAAGAACATTTCGAATTTGGTGATAAATCTCATAAACTCCTAGCACGCCAACTGAAAAAACTGGAAACAGAAAATACAATTACTAAAATTAAATCGGATAAAGGGGAATTACTAACACTACCTAAAGATATTAATAAAAGATTTGCTCAATTTTATCAAAACTTATATACATCGAAAACCTCTGCAAATAATACTCAAATTACAAATTTCTTAGACAATTGTAATCTTCCAAAATTAAATATGGTGGAACAAGAGGGATTAGGAGCTCAGATTACACTACAGGAAATAGAAGAAACAATAAGTTCGTGGAAGAATGGCAAAACGCCTGGACCAGAAGGCTTTAGTAATGAATTCTATAAAAGATTCTCGGAGATAATTTCTCCACGGTTGCAAGATTTATATATACACACTTTTAAAGAAAATAAACTACCAGAAACACTAACTGTGTCAACTATTACACTTATACCAAAAAAGGATAAAGATCTAGAAGACCCAGGCTCATATAGAGCTATTGCACTCCTAAATACAGACCAAAAAATATTAGCAAAGACCCTAGTGAGAAGATTGAGTAAATAATGGGGCAATAGGCAGGGGTGCGCGTTTTCGTCCCTGCTATTTGCACTAGTGATAGAGCCTTTAGCTGAAAGTATAAGAAGTCATCCGAATATTCATGGATATAATACCAAACACTCAAATAATAACATTTCATAATATGCAGACGACATATTATTATATATTACAAATTCGTAAATTAGCATACCAAATATACTAAATTTAATAGAGAAATTTGGTTCTTTTTCAGGATATAGAATAAATTGGAACAAAAGCGAAATTATGACGATAAAACCTCAAGAGTCGACACATCTGTTGAAATTCCCTTTTAGAATTACAACAGAAAAATTTAAGTATTTGGGCATCCAAAATTACTACGAACTATAAATCATTACTCAACGCAAACTATATGCCTTTATTAACTAAATTAAATGGGTTGATTAAATTTTGGAAAACACTGCCGATGTCTTTAATAGGCAGAATAAACGCGATAAAGATGATCTTATTACCACAAATATTGTACCTATTTCAATCAATACCAATATACTTACCTAAAAAAACTTTAAAAAACTAGATTATGATATTATAAATTTCATATGGGATTATAAATCACACAGAATTAAAAAAATAAAACACTTGTGTAAATCTAAAGAATCAGGGGGACTGACACTCCCTAACTTATTATATTATTATTGGGCAGTGAATATTAAAAATATAATCTACTGGTTGGACAGTTCTGCCCAACAGGTAGATTGGATAAGAATGGAGAAAGAGGATTGTTCCCCTTATAATATAGGAGCGATCCTTCTTTCCCCGATAAAACTGAACAATATAATATATAAGAATCCAATTATTCATAGTATAATACGAATTTGGAAACAAATAAAACTAACTTTAAAATTAAGAAAATTATCGTTTCTTTCTCCAATAACTAATAATCCCTCATTCAAACCATCCATTATTGACAAAACGTTTATCCATTGGGAAAGAATAGGAATTAAAACGATGGGAGATATGTATGAAATGGGAACATTTTTATAATTCCAACAATTACAACTAAAATATAACTTTAAAAGTAATCAATATTTCAAATACCTTCAAATTCAAGATTATTTGAAAAAGTATATACAAGGATATCAAACTTTAACCCCAGATTTATTGGAGGAAGGAATGAATAGAAAGGCAGAATCAAGCAATTTAATATCCTACTTATATAATATAATTCTAAATATAGAAACACCAACGACAGAGGCAATTAGAAGGGACTGGGAACAAGAGTTATTGATAAAAAATCCGAACGATAGATGGGATAAAAATTTATTATATGTAAACAAATGTTCAATGAATGTAAGACATAACCTAATTCAATTTAAAATTTTACATAGATTATATTATTCAAAAACTAGATTGAATAAAATATTTTCAAATATTTCCTCCATCTGCGACAAATGTCTAACTCAAAATGCCACTATAGCACATTCCTTTGTCTCTTGTACAAATCTGTCTACATTTTGAATGAAATTTTTGGAATTTTTACAAAACTATTTAACACAAAATTGAACCCTAAACAGAACTGATTATCTTTGGATCAATGGAAGAGGGACGTAAACTAACTATATTCCAAGAAGCTTTTCTTAATAACGGTCTAATAATAGCAAAAAAACTTATACTCAAATTTTGGAAAAACGTACCTACGCCAACATTCAAAATGTGGATTTCAAGCATGTCTGAAATGCTACATCTTGAATAAATGAGATTCCTCCTACTAGGCAAAGTAGACCTATTCTTAAAGATTTGGTCTCCTTTTATCAACTTTTTACAAGCATATGGTGCAACATAACATAACCTTAGAAATTAAATGGTTTAGAACCGGGTGATGGATGGGCAAAAATACGAGATAGGTAGATCTCTCCTAATCTTTCTTTTCTTTACTTTCTCCTTTTCTTTCAATCTTTTAACTTCTCATCTCTATCCTTTATTTCTCTTGCTTTCTGTTTCTACTCGCTTGACTATCTATTCCGACACTCTTTATTTATTTTTTCTCTCACTGTTCCTTTATTATTAAATCAAAAGTATGAAGTTGTACAAGAATGGAAATATGTATGTATGTATTAGGTACTTAAGTACCACATTATTGTACTTCTAACAAAAATAAACAAAAATTAAAAAAAACACCATAGCGGTTAACACATCGTTTGTGTCTGATAACCGTACAGCGCTTGTAGTCCATGTAAAAAAATCCGTATGGGGAATGTTTAAAAAAAATGTTTATTTGACAAAGCGAATTGGTATTTCCATATGAAATACGGAAAATTAACGCGGGCCCCCCCTTGGGCGCGGGGCCCAATTTGGAAAAATCGGTCCAATCAGCCTAGGACCGGCCCTGATGGTGGCTATCAGAGCAATCCTACCAATTCCACTCAAAACCCAAAATGTTGGAGGAACTCAGTGGGCCCGGCTAGAATATGGGCAGGAGACGTTTCGGACAATTCTTCAAATCTTTGATTTTTTTCTGAAGAAGGCTAATTGGCTTTGGTTGTAACTTGTCTAAAAATGTAACTAAAAATGAAAATTTTAGTAAATGTAAATGTAACTAAAAATGTAAATTGACCCTCGTGTGTAGGATGGTGCTAGTGTCGCTGGTCGGCGCGGACTTGGTGGGCCGAAGGGCCCGCTAGAAACACTGTGTCACTTTTCAGGAGAAGTTGTCAGCTCAAGAGTATGTCAGGAGACGTTGTCAGCTCGGGAGATGAACTTGGTTAACTCTGGAGACGGACTTGGAACATCGCAGTAAACGGCAAAATACCATACCCGTGGGAACTCGGTTCAACACTTGAACATCAACTTGGGATCTCGTGCTCAACCACGAGTCTGTCATTTGGGATCACTCGTGGGTCAACTCGCACCGTGAGACAGGGCCATTACAGTTAAAAGAGGAAATGTTCAAGAAAGAACTGCAGATGCTGGAAAAATCAAAGGTAGACAAAAAATGCTGGAGAAACTCAGCGGGTGAGGCTGCATCTATGGAGCGTAGGAATAGGTGACGTTTTGGGTCGACACCATTTTTCAGAAGGAGGGTCTCGACCCAAAACGTCACCTATTCCTTCGCTCCATAGATGCTGCTTCACCCGCTGAGTTTCTCCAGCATTTTTGTCTACCTGAGAACAAGTTTAAGGTCCACAATAACATAAATTGGAAGATCATGACTACACCCTAATTTACGGGCGGACCACTCAGTCACCTGATGATAGCGGGGAGGAAGCTGTTCCTGAATCCGGTGGTACATGCTTTTAGGCTTTTTATTTCCAACACAATGAGGGAAGGGAGAAGATAGAATGACTGGGGTGAAAATAGTCTTTGATTATGTTGGCTGCTTTCCCGAGGCAGACTGAAGTATGGAGTCGATGGTGATGAGGTTGGCCTGTGTGATAGACTGGGCTATCAACAACTCACTGCAATTTTTTGTGATCTTGGGCAGAGCTGTTGTCAAACCATGCTGTGATGCATCCCAATAGAATGCTTTCTGTGGTGAATCTGTAGAAGTTGGTACTCTTGTAGCTGTAACACTGTATTCTGCACTTTGAATCTTTGTCTCTTTTGCGCTACCATTGGTGTATGGCATAATTATCCTGGATAGCACATAATACGTTCCTCACTATATCTCAGTACACATGACAATACTAAAGCAATAGCAATAAAAAGGTAAGCAAAGTCTTTAAAAAATAAAAATCCCAGATCAAAATTCAAAGTTATTTGTAGGTTAATGCCAGGGATATCAATTGCAATCACAACAAGCCCTTTATCTTAATCTCTGATTGCCATAGGAATGGAAAACTGATGCAAGATAGACACAAAACACTGGAGTAACTCAGAGGGTCTGACAGCATCTCTGGAGAAAAGGAAGAAGTGACGTTTCGGGTCAAGACCCTTCTTCAGAATGGAGAAGAGAGAATGACTGCGGTGAAAAAGGTCCTTTATTATGTTGGCTGAAGGGCCTCGACCCGAAATGTCACATATTCCTTTTCTCCAGAGATGCAGTCCGACCCGCTGGGTTACTCCAGCTTTTTGTGTATATCTGCAGTTCCTTCCTACACATCTATGCAAGATACGTGGACACTTAAGAGTTGATTGTTAAGAGACATCTGCAACTTTGCATATCAAACACTCCATGAGGGGAGAAGAGAAAGAAACGGACCAGGTTTCCTGTTCCATTCTAAACCATGCTTTGTGCACAAAAGGGAGGGGTAAGCTGGACAACAACCCAGCAGCATGTTGAGAAACAGCTGTGTCGTTTGGACAACAGATGGCGCTGGCTGCATCTGGATGGCACAAGGCATTTGATTTGAAAGGCCACTTGGGTGCGAGGAGAATGCCTGAAAAATGAAAAATGTTCATTTGATTCAAAGCTGTTCAGATTATCCAAGGCTTTCATTTCAGTGTTCACCTCACCATATATATTAATGCATTTAGTCTTTCTCCCGTGCTAATGTATAAACCAGAAGAGTTTTGTATGAATTAAAAGCTGCTTTCTCCAGAACATTAGTCATAATTAGAGAAACCTACTAAACTCAATGCTAACACATAAAGATTAAAGACACAAGAGAGTGCAGATGCTAGAATTCTGAGTAGGAAACAATATAACACTGATGGAGGATCAAAGTGTGTTCAGGCAGCATCTGTGGAGGGAAATGGACAGACATTTTACCTCCAGACCCTTCTTCAGACACACCCACCTAAGCTATACCTATTTACATGTCATTACAAGGCACCAGCAATACTAGTCAGAAAGGCAGCATAGCTGAAACAAGGGTGTGCCACTGTTTAAAACAAAAGGCTGTGTTTGCATATATCTATGGCAACCTAAAATGGGAAGGAGATTTTGCAGACAGCACTTTCTAAAGAAATACTTCCCTCTTTCGGGCTTCAGTGATTCATTGTTTCATGAAAGATGTAACTATTTGGGGATACCTTCAGCACCAGCATGACACATTTTGAGGTCTGGTCAAGTGACAATGATGCTAATGAGCTGATGAAGCCACAAGCCACGTCAATATTTGCATTAATGAAGGAGTGAAGAAATTCACAACTGATCTTTTCCTGCTCACTGATGCAAGGCTGCGAGATGTGAAAAGGTGAACGAGCACTGAGTTGAATAAACATTCTTCAAATGTTCATGACATCTCGTTCAAAATAAAATTACATTCTAACTCAGGTATTGGATAGGGGGCAGAGGAATGGGATGGAGGTAGGGATTGAGATTGTCCAATGGGAAGAGGATACAAATCTACATTAGTTTGAGATTTGCAGTTGCTTCCTTTTGCCAATTGTAAGGATCCTACTTATACACGACTGACGTCAGAGGAGCCACACTCCATCTTGAGACTTAAGTCCCCCTTGGCTTATCACAGAAATAGCAAGGTAGAATATTTAAAATTCAATGCACTCAGCATTTTTGTTTCTTTACCAGCCTCATGAGTAAAATACAAGGTAATATTTAAATACAAATCAATTTTACGGATAACCCTCTACTTTGATTCATTAGTTTTGCCAATCAGTCTGCTTATGGGTTTTTTTAATGGTCTAAATAATTCACTTGCATGATATACCTTTTGAAAACATTTCCATTAGTATGCAAATGGGATCTAATGCATAACTAGAATTAATGCTCAAAAATAAATTATAGATTATCTCAGCTTACAAATTACGATTAAAAAAATTATTACAAGCTACAAAATCACGTGAGAGCACCTGGGCTATGTAACCACAGGATGATGGCCATGAGAGGGTAATAGTTTGCAATGCTTTTCTGCTGTTCTTCTATCTTGGAAATAGTGTCACTGAACGTATCCACCAGCTACCGCCAGTGGTCACTTGGCAGGGCAAAAGTGTGAAAAAAAAACAACTAAAAATCACAAATGTTCTTTTTCTAAAAATGATTTCAACTGATTTTTTGCCGTTTCCCAGAGTTCTCCACAATTTTAAAGTTTTCATAGAAATGTTGTTTTAAAATACAGAAAATACAGATCTCTAAAATTTCTAAGCAGTAGTCTGAGGCCGTTATTTTTTCTGCAGCTGAGATTTACCTGCAGTTAATGCAAATATGTTTTGTACAAAGAATAAACATAAAGGAACCTGCTAGCTCAAAAATGAAATAGGGGATAAATTCTGAACCCAGATAACTAATCCCTCATGTGGATTTCAAAGTTACTTCAGTGCCGGTGAGGCAAAAATGTACACCAGCATTTAATGTGCTTGACTTCAATGTATAACTTCTGGAACAGTCATGTGGCCGTTTTGTGTATCTAAACTACAAATTAATAAGTACACATGAGTTATTCAGGAGTATGACACAAAATGCTGGAGTAACTCAGCGGGACAGGCAACATCTCTGGAGAGAAGGAATGGGTGACGTTTCGGATCGAGACACTTCTTCAGATGGGCTGGAGAATTCAATTTCAGCCAAATGACTGAATAAGTAGACATAAGAGACGGCAGATGCTGAAATCATGAGCAAAAGATGAAGCGCTGGAGGAACATAGCGGGTCAGGCAATATCTGTAGAGGAGAATGGACAGACGATGTACTGAATTGGTTCTCTACTTCAGACTGACATCACCTGTCCATTTCTCTCCACAAATGCTGCTGAGTTTGTTTATTTTTGCTTACAATTGATTAAATAAATCTGAAATATAAAACCAATAGTATTAATGACCCCCCCTCCCCCCACCCCAAATTATTTGACTCATTAATATACCTCCGGGAAGAAAATGTCTTCCTTGGTCTATTTGTGACTCCAAATGAATTTGACAGACTGACTCTGAAAGAGCCTTACAAAGACAAGAAGTGTCAGCTGAAACAGTGGTGCCTCTATCCCATGAGTGAATTGAAATTATATATTTTTAAATCTCTTGCAAAATCCACATCAGGCCAATAAGTAACAATAAGCAGGCACGGGTTACTGACTGTGGATGATCAGCCATGATCACAATGAATGGCGGTGCTGACTAGAAGGGCCAAATGGCCTCCTCCTGCACCTATTTTCTATGCTTCTATGTAGAGCAAGCTCAGAGTACAGTGCAAGAGAGTGTCCCTGGTACATCAGTCAAATTTAGTGAAGAAATTTTAAATGTAAAATCATCTAACTCTCAATTTCTCTTTCCGCTTTCTATTTGTGAGCAAAATCAACAATCGTGACGAAAAAAATAATTCCACTCTGTGCCTTGCAGCCCACAAAATAATGGAAATTCATCCTTTTAAAAAATAAATGCCAGGAAAGGAGTTGTTATTAAACTAGACCCCACCCTCATCTCTCTCAATTAAATGTATATGGAGCAAATGGAAGCAATTTATGGAATGATGGGTTTACAGATTCATTTCTAGTTAATACTGAGCTTAGACTCAATTTTAAATGTCAAAATGCCAATTGTGTTCATTGTCACTCAACACTCGTAGCCACAGACCACTCAACTTGTTAGTAAATTGTCATGTTCAATGCCATACATTGCCATCATCTCTATAGGTTTATACACCCATTCATATACCCATTTTGTAACATAAAACCATCCCGTGCACCACAAATACCAAATATTGTTGAAAGTCGGAATTTCAATTAAAAACAAAAAGATATTTGCTTCAGAAACATTAAGGGTCATCAAAATGTAAAGATTGCTCATGTGCACATACAAGAGTTTCATAAAATGTGTTGTTTTGTCCCAGTATTACATCCATTTCAACTGCAAGCAGTTAATTTGCAAGCTACATCTTAAAGATTGTGAAAAAAACTTAGATTAAGCACAAAGTGAAGCTAATGTTAATGGATAACATGCAATACATTTTTCTCACGAGAGGCTTTGCCTCAGATTTCCTCAATTAAAGCCCTTCAGCCTTACAAGGTATTGGCATCATAACCATAACCTACATGGAAGCTGGCTTTTTGGCCGCTGTATATAAGATGCACACCAAATGTCTACATTCATTAATCCCATTTCCAGAACTCAATCCATGTCTTAAATGCCTTACAAGTGGCTGCCTCCACCACCAACTCGGGGAGAATATTCTAAATTTCAACCACCCTCTGGGTAAAGAAATCTTCCCTCAATCTCCTATGCTTTACCTTAAACCTATGCACTCTGGTTTCTCACTATCTTCTCTGTCACTGCCTTTCATAATCATTTATACCCTTATGAGCCTTCTCCATTCCAAGACAATCAAACCCAGCCTATTCAGTCTCATAATTGACATGCGTCAGCAGTGGCAGCATCCTGGTGAATCACCACTGCACCCTCCCAAGTGCCATCTCATGTTTCCTATATGGTGGTGACATAAACTACACACAGGACTCCAGCTGTGATTTAATTAAGGTCTGAGTAGTTGCAACATAACTATCCTTCACATATTCTATGTCCCAGCTAATAGAGGAAAATATCCCTTATGCCTTCTTAACCACTGTCCATTTGTGCTGATGTCATCAAGATCATTATGCACCAAGCTCTCCATTTTCCAGTACACCTTGGAGTTCTATCATTCAGTGTATATATCCTAGCCTTATGACGGCTCACAGAGTATGTCACCTCACGTTTTTCAGGATTAAATTCCATCTGCCACCGACATTCCCATCACCAAATTCCTCACGAACAGGTCTAGAACTGATCCTCATCTTATAGGGTTTTCTTCAAACTGGCTCCAAAAATGCTCATGAATGCACTCCAAAAATTCTACCCCTTCTACGCCATTCACTTTAAGATGATCCAAGGAGAAGCAATACCTGTCCTTTTAACCTTCCCATCATCGTGTGTCCCAAACATTCTTTTTCAGATAACCTCTTCTCAACAAAAGAGAACATGGTCTTGTGATAGACATAAAATGCTGGAGTAACTCAGCGGGTCAGGCAGTATCTCTGGTGAGAAGGAATGGGTGACTTTTCGGGTTGAAACCCTTTTCAGAATGAGAGTCAGGGCTTTATGTGTGGCCTCCTGCACAAGGAACAACATTTCATCCCTGTAAGGGTACGTTGTAGCCTTCCAGACTTGATATCAAACTCCAACATTAGATAACATGCACTTTCTTCCTGGTTATGTAGGAATCACTTTATTTGACATCCTTTTATCATTTATGCGCTGTGTGTATTCTGGCCTGATGAACGCATCCAGTATGCTAGAACCACATCAGCAACAACTTACACAACCCCGCAGTACCTTAACCCATCTGCCACATGTCTGTTCCATCACAGAAATTCACTTAGTTTATCCCACATTTTGCTGACAACTTATTTTTCTCTTTCTAATCTGATGACCATTAACATTTTTGTTTTCCACAGATGCAGTCTAACAGGCTTGGTTATTCCAGCATGTTCCATATACTGTTTTTTGTTCTTGTTTTACATGCATAATTAGTATTTGTATTGGTTTCTTATTGTCACGTGTACCTAGATAAAGTGAAAAACTTTTATTTATGTATTGTCCAGGCAAATCATACTATGGTGAAGTGCATCAAGGTGGTGCAAAAATGATTAAGAACGGAATGAAAAATATAATATCACAACTACAGAGAAAGTGCATTTAAAACAAAGTGCAAAGGGCCACAGCAAGGTAGATTGGGAGACCGAGAAGTCACCCTTCACATATGAGAGGTCCATTCAAGTGTCTGATAACACGGTGGAGTGGGTTGAAGAAGCTGTTCTGGAATCTGGTTGTAAGTGTTGTCAAAGTTTTCTAAGTTCTGCATGAAGGGAGACAGGAGAATAGGGAATGACTGGGGTGCAAGTGGTCCTTAACTGCATTGGCTGTTTTCCCGAGGCCGCGTGAAGTGTAGATGAAATCGATGTTGGGGAGCTGGCTTGCGTGATCTACTATGCTACATTCTCAACTCTGCAACATCTTGTGGTCTTGGGCAGACCAGTTGCCAACCTCAGCATCTGGATGGAATGCTTTCTATTGTGCATCTATAGAAATTGGTAAGTGTTGTCAGAGACTTGCCAAGTTCCCTTAGTCTTCTATGGGATTGGAGACGTTGGTGCGCATTCTTGTTCATAGCATCAATGTGGTTGGACTTGGAGAAAATGTTGATATTTACTACAAGGTTCTTGAAGCTCTCAACCATTTCCACTTCAGCACCATTGATATAGACTGGGGCGTGTACTACACCATGTTTTCTATAGTGGTTTTCTATATATACCTATAGCTTTCCGCATGAGTCTCACAACCTTTCCACTAGCAACTCAGCACTCAGGCCTTGTACCTTAATGTGCTGACAACTGTCCCCATTAAATCATTAACACAGACAATCTCTTTCTTCTACACGTTCCTCCCCAACCTCGTCTCCACTGGAAACTAACTTCTCTCCCTTTCTCAGTTCTGATGAAGGGTCACAGATGCAAAATATTTCCAGCAATTTGTGCTTTTGTTTCATATTTCCAGCATCTGCAGTTTAAAAAAAAAATCTTTATTCTGTTACCTCAAACTCCCACGCATGGCAGATTCTGCAGATCCAGTACCGACCGGCTCTTTGAGCATCTCAAAACTCAAAGAACTAGAATCATGCTTGAAACTGAGCGACCATCTAAGAGAAGACGATGATCTTATGTTTTATTCAATTGAAAGTCAGCATCAATGTTAGTAAATGGTACATTTATCTCCTCTCAGGAGAGTCATCTTATAAATACAAACAACATCTGGCATCAGACAAAGTAAGTGTATTGATTAGAAGCTGGCATCCCTCTCATATAAGTGTTATTGATATGGGGTTATACTTCCTTTTTCACCACAAAATCCACGTTATTAGTAAAGTGCTGAATTAAGGTAGTGTTATTTTGTAATTAATTCAGCCATATCTGTCTGGTTACATGACATAAACTGTCCCCTGGCACCATTTCAACATGAGAAAGTTGTTTGGTGTACTAACATTTACCTTTCAACAAATCAAAAAATGGTTCATTTGGCAAATAAAATCATTTGTTGTCCCATAAAGTCTCTATGTCTTTTGTTAGGACAATAACAACAACTGCACTTCAGAAACAACTGTCTAGAATTCTTCAGTGCCTCAAATGGTGCATTAATTAGTCACAGCATGGCACAGCCCGCCATTGTTTCAATTACGAACTACTGTCTGTAAATTCGGGAACATCCAAGGTCCAAAGTATTACAAGCTAGTGAATCAATCTTGCATGAGGCAAGGGTGTTCTTTTGTACTTGAATGCAAGACAAGGGTGTGGGTTGGTCAACTGCCCAGTTGGTGGCCCAGATGAGAGATGGTGCATAAATAACCTATATGGAACTTAAGGGTACACAAAAGGCTGGAGAAACTCAGCGGGTGCAGCAGCATCTAAGGAGCGAAGGAGATAGGCGACGTTTCGGGTCGAGACCCTTCTTCAGACTGGTCAGGGATCAGGGAAACGAGAGATATAGACGGTGATGTGGAGAGATAAAGAACAATGAATGAAAGATATGCAAAAAAGTATCGATGATAAAGGGAACAAGCCATTGTAAGCTGTTTGTGGTGTGAAAATGAGAAGCTGGTGCGACTAGGATGGGGGAGGGAGATAGAGAGAGAGGGAATGCCAGGGCCCGAGGGCTGAGGGAGAGGTGGGAAGGGGAGGAGATAGCAAGGGTTAACAGAATTGAGAAAATTCAATGTTCAAGCCCAAAGGATGCAGACTCCCCAAGCGGAATATGAGGTGCTGTTCCTCCAACTTGCGGTGTTGCTCACTCTGGCCATGGAGGAGGCCCAGGACCGAGAGGTCGGATACGGAATGGGAGGGGGAGTTGAAGTGCTGAGCCACCGGGAGGTTGGGTTGGTTAATGCGGACCGAGCGGAGGTGTTTGGCGAAACGATCGCCAAGCCTCCGCTTGGTCTCTTAACTTGGTTGAGATGTGTGGCGGTGTGGCTATTTTAGGGTATTTTTTGTCTAGTTAAATGTAGTTGTTCGTGTTTTTTTTGTACTGTTTATAACTGTGTTTATGTGGGGGGGGGGGGGGGGGGGGGGGGGGGGGGGGGGGGGGGGGTGGGGGGGGGGGGGGGGGGGGGGGGGGGGGGGGTGGGGGGGGGGGGGGGGGGGGGGGGGGGGGAGGGGGAAACCTTTAAAATGTCTTCCCTGCACGGGAGACCCGACTTTTTCCCTGTCGGGTCTCCGTTGTCATTGGGGCCTAGTACCGTGGAGGGGTCTCCGACCGGGACGACCTGAGGGCTCCAGTCACGGAGCCTGCGGAGCTGCAGACTTACCATCGTGGGGCTGGCCGGCCTCGGAGTGTGTGGAGCGGTGGTGGCTCGCTGCTGTGGCCCGACTCCGGAGCTCCAGTTCCAGCTCCAGCTGTGGCCCGACTCCGGAGATCCAGCTGTGGCCCGACTCCGGAGCTCCAGCTCCAGCGTACAGTCGGTGGACTGTCAGGATGTCGGGGGCTCGCAGATCCGGGTGGGAGACCGCTCTCCGGAGCTCCTGCAGCACAACTTCTCCAGCCTGTGTCGCGGGGTTGGAGCGACCTGGAGCGGGGCCGTACATAGCCCGGCGCGGCTTTAATGGCCGCGGGACATTCCAGCGCCCGCCAGGGGCTCCAACTTTGTGACTTTTGGGCCTAGAGCGGGGCCGTACATCGCCCGGCGCGGCCTCAATGGCCGTGGGACTTAACACCGCCCGCCTGGGGCTTCGACATCGGGAGAGAAATGGTGCGGGGGAGAGAGAAGAACTTTGCCTTCCATCACAGTCAGGAGGAGAGTCACTGTGATGGATGTTTGTGTAAATTGAATTGGTTGTGTGTTTTTTTATGAATTGCTCTGTATGGCTTGTAGAAACAGAATTTTGTTCGAGCCTCTCTGAGGTTCGAATGACAAGTAATAAAATCTATCTAAAATCTATCTATCTATTGGATAGGAACCTGCACAAGGAGAAACTCTATATATCAGGCGGTATTTATAACTGTGTATCAGGCAGGGAGAAACCCACCATGAAAATCTAGCTAGGTTCCAAATGACAAAGAACAGATACTCTTTTATATTGATGTAAAATCATTTCTCCAGTCAATGTTCAACATCAGCCTTGTCGTAGGGATGACACCCTTAAGGGCATGTCCCACTTGGGCGACCTAAGCTGCGAGTTTAGAAGTTTACCCTGAACTCAAACTCGCAGCATGGTTGACACGAGGTGCTAGGAGATCGTATGAGGTGGCTAGAACTCTCCTTCATGCTCGAGGGAGGTTCCCGCCTACTCGCTGCTTCAGCCAGGTCGCAGAATAATTTTCAGCATGTTGAAAATTTTTCCGTGAGTAAAGTTTGGTCAGCATGGGTCTTTTTCACTCGTAGGGCAATGGAGTGGGGTCGCTATTTACTTACAGGCACTTGAAGGCCATGTCCTTCGCTAACCGGGCATTTTGATTGGCTCATTGGTGTTTCACGACCTAGGTAAAATGCCCGCTAACTTTTATTAACTTCTTAAAAGTGTCTCCACTCCTTCTCTCCCCCCCCCCCACTTCTCCTCCCCCTTCTCTCTCCCCCCCCCCCCCCTCTCCTCCCCCTTCTCTCTCCCCCCCCCCCCCCCCCCCCCCCCCCCCCCCCCCCTCTAGCCATGCTCTCCAAAGGACTTACCATACTCTGTGGCAGTCATTTACCTTCATCTTCTTTGCGCAGACAGCATTACTCCGCTATCCCTGGCCCCCAACTTCGGGGGGGGGGGGTGTGTGTGTGTGTGTGTGTGTGTGTGTGTGTGTGTGTGTGTGTGTGTGTGTGTGTGTGTGTGTGTGTGTGTGTGTGTGTGTGTGTGTGTGTGTGTGTGTGTGTGTGTGTGTGTGTGTGTGTGTGTGTGTGTGTGTGTGTGTGTGTGGCCGGTCAATGCAGCTCGCGGTCGGTCGATTCAGCTAGCGCTTTCAACGCGACCGGTCGATCCAGCTCGAGGCTTTCCAGGCGTGTGCCCTCGAGCTTGAAATTCGAAGGCACTCTTCTGGACTCGCGGACTAGGTCGCCCAAGTGGGACAGGCCCTTTAGGTGAACTAGATAGTGGGCAGGTGAACTTGGGTACCGTGTGATGCCGTGTTTACATCCATTTCCAGAGTGGTGTTATTTAACCAGGAAATCTGGGTGATTATCTAATACCCAAGAAAATGTAATTTTTTAAATGAGTCCTTCTGAAAAAGGCAATGCTATGTGATTAAATATTCATCCAATTTTCCTCGAAAAAGGGCAGTTTCAGATATCCAGGGGCACAACACTGTGATAAACAATTACAAATATTTGCATTTCCTTTAAATAATCCAAATAGTTTAATGGGTTGCATTACACTCTAAACTGACATCAAAGTATAAATACCAAGAAACTCTGAATATTGCCCGAGTAACTCAGTCACAAGGTAGGACAAAATACGATGATTCTAAAATTTTTGCTGATCAAATTATAGACATGACAAGATTAATCTGCAATTTAAAAAATTCCATCCAGAGTGAACTGAAAATGTTGTTGTCAGTTACCAAACTAAGAGCCAGTCTGTGTCCAGAGTCCCAGTTTAATGAAGCTGACTCAGTTAGTTAGTTTCCATGTCTTTACTGTTGCTAAATCTGGCGATAATGATTTATGCCTTTTACAATTAAGAACCATTTTAGAAATATGGACTGTTTCTAATTAATCAATAGAATGTTGATACTTTGATTTGCACAGAAGAGATAACCATCCTTTCAAAAAACATTGTATTTCATGGATTCATGCTGAGGGTTTACGTCATTCATGTCTTTCTCCAAAGTAAAACCAGAGATTAAATATTCAGAGAATCTCAATTTTATTTTAGACTACTGCCATGATGATCCCAATGATCAGAAAATGCAACAACCCCCCTCCTCTTTTTCCTCCACCTGTATCTTTTCTTTGGATGTTAGGTTTTTCCCTTGCAGCCCTTCTTTAATAGAGGCACATTAGCCGAACATCTGGCATGAGGGGATGCGATGAGACTGGAGGCTGGATATTATTGTGCCTCTATTAAAGAAAAGATTAACATCTTTAGTGGGTAAGTTACTCTAGATGATTCTGAGGACAAGATACACATACATTTGGAAAATTGGGTTGGTTAGGGATAGTCAGCATAGCTTTGTGCATGACAGGTCATGTCTAGCAAATTTGATTGTGTTCTGTGAAGAACTAACCAAGAAGGTCGATGAGGGAAGGACGGTAGAAGTAGTCTATATGGACCTCAGCAAGGCCTCTGATAAAGTTGTGTGTGGTAGGCTGCTCTGAAAGAGGAGGCAGAGCTAGCTAAGTGATAAATAATTGGCTTGATGGAAGGAAGCAGAGGGTGGTGGCAGAAGGTTGTTTTTCAGACTGGAGGTCTGTGAGTCATTAGTGCTGGGCTCATTGTTATTGGTCATCAACATCAACTATTTGGACGAGAGTATAAAGGCATGATAAGTAAGTTTGCAGATGACATTAAAGTGGGTGGTACTGCAGACAGTAAAGGTTATCAAGAATTACAGCAGAATCTTGATCAGCTGGGTAAATGGGATGAGTGGCAGCATATGGTGTTTAATTCAAGGTGTTGAATTTGGGGAAAACAAACCAAGCCAGGACATTCACCATAAATGTTAGAGCCGTGGTGAATGTTGTAGAGACGAGAAACCTAAGCGTTTATGTACACAGATTCTTGAAAGTGCCGTTACAGGTAGCCACTGTGATGAAAAAGGTTTTCGGTCCACTGGCCTTCATTAGTCAGGGAATTGCACACATAAGTTAGGATGTTATGTTTAGTTGTACAAGACGTTGGTGGGCTGCACTTAAGAGTATTTTATTTTGTTTTGGTCACCCTACTATGGGAAGAGATCGCAGAAAATATATATGACTATGTCGCAAAGACTCATGTAGCTGAGTTACAGGTAGAAGTTGGAGCAACTTGTTCATATGGAGCATGTTATGTTTCTAGAATGAGTTGCGAGAGGAAGTCGTTGAGGCACATATGATAACATCAATAAAATATTCGGGCAGGTACACGGATGGGAAAAGTTTATAATGATATGGATTAAACGCGGGAAAATAGGTCAGCATGGATGAGTTAGCCTGAAGAGCCAGTTTCCATGCTGTATGGCTATGAGTTTATCATTGGGATCATGTCATAAGTGATAGCAGCAGAATTAAGCCATTTGGCCCATCAAGTCTACTCCGCCATTCAATCATGGTTGATCAATCTCTCCCTCCTAACCCCATTCTCATGCCTACTCCCCATAACCCCTGACACCTGTACTAATCAAGAATCTATCTACCTCTGCCTCAATGATAGGAAAAGAAAAATCACTTCCTCTCAGGTAAAATTGGCATGATGAAATATACACAACTAGATTGGTTAAAAGACAGTTTTCTTTTTGGATAATTCCCGAATAAAATGCTTTGAAAAGCCATCACTGTTACACAATTATAACAATGCCATTTATTGCAAAGAGCACAACAACAGTGTCTTCAGGACGTAAAGGCAGAAGTTACATACAACCGAGCTTCCAGCTCTGGAATTTAGCTCTAAATTTGCTTTAAACGCGAGAGGAAATATTGAAATTTTCAACTGATTGCAAGTTTCGTCCATAAAAATAACACTGCAGCCACCAAATCCATTTCTCCAGTCCAAAGACTTTCCCTGAGATGTATAGATCTCAAAGAGAAGTCATAGTCTTGGTACAGGGAGCAGAGGCATCGTGCAGCATTTTTCATCATGAATCTCCGAAGCTTGTAAATTGTAAGAATAGTGCCCTGGTAGTGGGCAGGTCAGATAACAGAAGCTTGAGAAAAAACAAACAAGGATCCCAAACTTATTACTCTTTGGGAATGCATATTATTGTTGCTGTGATCAGAAATGGATTCATAGTTTGTAGCTAAAACCTGAAGCAAGCAACCAAATCATTTCACATCGTGGATATTTACAAAGCATATCATCCTCGCCATCATGTTGATAATAATTCAAAATAAATCATCATCACACCCAAGTAACAAATGTTAACTATTTCAATTTTGGCTGGGTACATTGAAATTAACTTCATTCCACTCCTGCGTAGAAAGGAACTGCAGATGCTGCTTTATACCAGAGATAGACACAAAGTGCTCAAGTAGCTCAGCGGGTCAGGCAGCACCTCAGGAGTAAAAGGAAAAAGCATCTCGAGATGCTGCCTGACCCACTGAGTTACTCCAGCATTTTGTGTCTATCTTCATTTCACATTATCAGGCATATGGCTGAAGCTAATGCATCTTCATTTTCCCAGCAGAGTCAAATTGTGTAGCATTGCTGGGCACAAAAAGCTATATTAGAATAGAATAGAATGCCTTTTATTATCATTCAAACAGCTTGGTTTGAACAAAATTGCATTTTCTAGTCTTACATTACAAAAAAACCCAAGACCCACACTTAACAAAGTTTACACAAACTTGCATCGCAGTGAATCTCCAACACCTCCTCACTGTGATGGAAGGCAAAAGTCTTATTTCTTCCCTTGTTCTTCTCTTGCGGTCCAGCAGTCCAACTTTGTTGGAGGCGTCTGGGGCATTGAGGCGTCTGGGGCTCACGATGTTAAAGCCCCCAGCGGGCGATGGTAAGTCCCGTGGCCGTTTAAGCCGCGCCGAGCGATGTTAGGCCCCGCTCCGTCATTTTGTATTGTATTAATTTAACCCCGTGAATCCGGCGGGAGAAGTTGCCATTGCGGGAGCACCGAAAAGCGGTCTCCCACCAGGGACCTGCGAGCTCCCGATGTTCCAGTCCACCGGGCCTGCGGCCAGAGCCTCCGAAGCTCCGAGGTCTGGTCGCAGCCGTCCGCCACCACAGCTCCCCCCGCTCCGAAGTCGGCTGGCTCCGCGATGGCGAGTCCACAGGCTCCGCGACTGGAGCCCTCAGGTTGCTTCCAGCCGGAGGCCGCCACCAGCTCTACGATGTTGGGCCCAACGACATCGGAGACCCGACAGGGAAAAAGTCGGGTCCCTGAACAGGGAAGAGATTAAATGGTTTCCCCTACCAACCACCAACCCCCACATATACACAGTTTCAAAAAAAACTAGAATCAAAACATACATTTAACGAGACGAAAATTTTAAAAAGGCAGACGGACTGCAGTCGAGCCGCTGCCGTTAGGCGCTGCCACACCACGCAGTTTTGATATATCTGAAAAAAAACGTTTTTCTTTATTAAATTAGTTGAACACATTCCTCAAATATTATCCTTTTAAAAAACAAAATCTTGCATACAGGTCACTGCCAATTGGTTTGTTCCACCTAGCAATTACTGAGGTGTAACATATGACAAGATGTCTACAACCCCATCACACACATAGCCGTTTAGTAATCCTGCTTCCTATAGTTTCTCATAATGTTCTGTTGTTAGGATGTAGATCAATATTGCAGCATTTTAACAAATACAGCCCAACATTGGAGAGACACTTACAAAATGATTCCTTTAATTGATCCACTATTTCTGATATGATCTATACTACGACCCGAAACGTCACCTATTCCTTCGCTCTATAGATGCTGCCTCATCCGCAGAGTTTCTCCAGCATTTTTGTCTACCTTATACTTATAGTATAGATCATTATTATATTTTTAAATCAGATTCATTTAGCAACTCAATTTTGATCACCTTTACTGGTGACCTCCGTAGATCATGCTGGAGTTAAAAGAATAGTTCATTGATAAAGATAGTGTCTGTTTAACAGACATAAAAGTGACTTTAAATTTAATCAAGCATCACATTCCATAGTCTTTCATGATTTTCTCCACTGTTTAATCGATGGCTTAAAAATCTGATCTTTCTCAAAGATCTTGACAAATTATTCGGTGGAAATAGCAAACACCCAGAAACATTGAAACACAACGTTAGATTGTTATAATGAGGGCAGCTAGTTCAAAACTTGTTTACTGATGAAAGATGCATGCAGTGGAAAGCTGAACAGAACTTTTGATCCGCTAAGTCAACTACACCCTTTTTAATGATTTGCAGATGCTAAGAGAGGAGCAGTAGGCTTGGAAGATGACTAATCCAAGTCAGGGGATAGCAGAGCTTTCAAAATCATATTACTTCAAGTTAACCATGGCAAAGGAAAAGTAGAATAAGTACTTCTGCAGTCTTCTTCCCATCAAACAAATACTAACCACAGAATATAATTTTCTATCAGTTTCATTTTCCTCTAAATCTATTTTTCCTCCTATTTCAGAACATTTGCATTGTCCCACACAACAAAACAAAAGGGCAATCCGTTTCCATACAAGCAGGCAATGGTTTCTCAATCCTCACTCGTGGTGTCCAAAACAGCAACTGGAATCATTTCAGAAGGATTTTCCTTATTCTACAGATTAGCACCCAAATGCTGCAATCTTGTTTTGAAAAGCCACGAGCTGAGATTGGTATGCTGAAAATCTATGTGCAAGTCCAAATTCAATCAGTCAATAAATTTGGTTGAATTAATAGCACAATAACCACAGCTAGCAACAGATGCCAGGACAAAGACAAAATATGTAAAATGAAGGAAATCTGAAACTAAAAGCAAATTGCTGGAAATACCAAGCAGATCAGGTAACATAGCTGGAGAGAGAAACAGAGCTAACACTTCACGTTGATAGTCTTTCATATTTTGGTTTGTGATCTTAAGGTTACTGATTAAAAACATTAACTATTTTGCTTTTCATGGATGCCATTTCTGTTGAGATATGTCATGCTGGCTAATGTACATTTCTGTTTGACATGTGCTCATTTTTCTTTTCTGCAAAGGTCTTTAAGCAGTTAGTATGGAAAAGTAGCTTTATTTGGACCAGCACTGGCAAACTGTAAAAACAAAAGTAACAGTACATTGGAAAGCTAACTACTCTTAGAAAGTCTGAACCTGCAATCTTTGGATGACTGGGGTGACTTACTCATTGTCAAGCACAGAGCGTGGCACAGTGGTAAAAATGCTTTCTTATGATCAAACAGCGTCAGAGAACGGGGTTTGATCATATAGTGAATGGGGTTAAACAGACAATTTCACCTAAAATGTAGAATGGAGTTATCAGCTAAATTAGCAGCCCTACATTCCATAGCCTCTTGAAAACATGATTCAGACATGTTATCTCCTAGAATTGACCTTGCACCTGTCCATGAGTGGGGACTCGCATTGTCTAGGAACACAGCCTTTCCCAGGCCATTGTATGGAAAAGAGTTGGTGAACAAAACACAACAACAAAAGTTGGGTAGACCACTCGCGCCCCCTGCGGCTAGTGACGCAGAAACGTTGCAGACAAGGGGAGCTTATGATTGGCTGGGGGAGGGGGGACAGTGGTGCGGTCTTCTTGAATAAGGAATGCCATAAAGGAAGGTGTTGGGTGCCCTTTCAGTGAGAGAATCTCTGCCCTGGACCGTGTGGCGAACGGTGCAAGGTGATCAAGAACTAAACATCCTGTGGCGTGCTTGGCTGTGTTTGCGAGTGTGTACGGGTTTACGTGAGTGTTATGTAGAAACATCCTGCAGCGTGCTCGGCTGTGTACTCGGGGTTTGCGAGTGTGTTCGGGGACATGTGAGTGTATGTGCCTTATTTAGTAGTATAATAAATTACTGAGTGAATCAAACTCTGTTCTCTGAATCTGGTGACTTATCGAACACAACAGATCCTGACAAAGGGTGCTGTCTGTATGGAGTTTGTATGTTTTCCCTGTGACCACATGGGTTTTCTCTGGTTGTTCCGATTTCCTCCCACATTCTAAAGACACACAGGTTTGTAGATTAATTGGCTTCTGTAAATTGTCTGGTCCGAAAGATCTGAATGACAAAAATAAAATTCAATTCAATTCAATTAAATTGTCCCTGGAGCGTGCGATACGACTAGTGTATAGGCAATTGCTCGTCAGCACGGACTTGGTGGGCCGAAGAGCCCGTTTCCACGCTATATCCCTAAACTAAACTAAAGAAAGGGATCAATAGTTTTTTTAGATAATAAGGAAATAAAGGCTTTAGGTATAGTGTGGGAAGGTGATGCTGAGGTGAAAGTTCAGCCTTAATCTTCTTGCATGGGTGAAGCATGCAAGAGGGGATAAATAGTCTAATCCTGGTTCTTATGTTTCTTCAACAGGTTAATCGGATCTCCTGAGCACCAGGTGCAATGAATTACAAGAGCAGGGAACAAAACTGAGCCATCAATAGCACCGGAAATAGATCAAATTAGATTCTAAAAAATAGAAATAAAGGGGATTAGAGAGAAAGACTAGATTAGATTAAGAAAGAGAAGACAGCCAAAGGAAAAGGACTTTCTTAAAGTAGGCACAAGGTACAGCAGATGCTGGTTAACAAAAGAGGCACAAAATGCTGGAGTAACTCAGTGAGTCAGGCACCTTCTCTGGAGAACATGGAATAGGCGATATTTTGGATCAGGCCACTTCAGATTGATTGTAGTGGAGGGTAGGAGAAGGTTGGAAGAGAGGCGAGGGCAGGACAAAATTTGGCAAGTGATGGGTTGGATACAGGCGAGGGTGAGTTATGATTGGCAAATCATTGAACAAAAGGCCCAGCCACGTGCCGTCAGGGTAGGCAAGGTAGGCACTGCCTTCCCTGACTAAAATTATGAAATGGCAATTATTAAATATAAATAGTAAAGGCATGGGAGAATTATGCCTATCTAAGAGATAGGTAGGCATAATTCTCCATGCCTTTCATCCGCAGCACTTGTAACACGCGACGCTCTGTGCAGCCCACGTGCCATCAGCGCTGCCTGAGCCGTCAGTTTCAAGGGGAGCTGAAGGCAGCAGAAATTCTGCCTTTGCAGCACTGCGCATGCCCAGCACGAGTTTCTTGGCGGGATTTTCAAATATGGATTGCCATTATTTTAATAGAATCTCAGGAAACAAAGAGTGAAGAATGGACTTAATGTACCAATAACGTGGTAAGTGCATTTCTTGGTGCTTAATTTTTATAAATACTGTATTTCCCGGGGTGGGGGGAGAGCTCCGTTCACAGTGTTTGGGGAGTCTAGCGTTGTGAAGGAGGGGATTGGGGTCAGTAACCCACTTGCCACGCTCCGGTCTGAGTGCAGGTAGATGGGACTAGGTGAGAGTAAGTGTTCGGCACGGACTAAAAGGGCTGAGATGGCCTGTTTCCGTGCTGTCATTGCTATATGGTTTTATTGTGGCCAGGGAGTGAATTAGCTTGGGTGGCTGCCGCAGCACTCTGGGCACGGACAGCAGAACTGACCGCCACTTCCGAGGAAGGAAGCAGCTCGGGTGACTGACTTTGAGTGGCTGCCGGGACCCGACAGCAGAACCGGCTGCCACTTCACCCCTTCTGCTGGCCCCCACTCACCTCTGGCAGGTGCTCTCCGTCTGAACATATTTCACCTGCCGCTCGCCGGCCGGCTTCCCGCAAATCTTTAAATTCCGACAGCGCGCTCACGGGACCAGTTGAGGTTACTTGGCTGTGGGAATTTACGGATTTGCGGGATGCGGTTGACATGAGCGAAGCTGGCGAGCGGCAGGTGAGAGATGTTCAGACGAAGAGCACTGCCAGAGGTGGCGGCCAGTTCTGCTGTCCGTGCCCGGAGCGCTGCGGCAGCGGTGAGTGAGTTACTGATATGATCTCTGACCCCCTCCTTCTAAACACTCCTGCCCTCAATGCCACTCCTGCCCCCCCCTGCCCACTCCTGAACGCAATGACATTTCGTTCAGACCGAAAGGTCTGAATGACAATAAAGGATACTTTGACTTTGACTTTCCGCATCTTTAACCCCTGGCAGACTCTCGACATGCTGTGAAAGGAACTCTCCTCCCAAATGGACCCTTGAATTAGTATTGTCATTCAATAAGATGACAACTGATTCAACGTCCCGGCGTGCTCCCGTTTTTCCCACCATCTCTCCACCTGCCTTCATCCTCCGTCCCCCACCCATTCAGTAATTAAAAAATGAAGGAGATTGAGAAGCCTTGGGAGAATTGAATTGTTACTTATTTTTTATTTCTTAAGAAGAGAAAAAACTGCGCATGCGCGGTTTAAGATTTTTTTAAAAAGCCGGCTGACTGCCTACCCTGAGTAATTACTCACGGCACGTGCCTGAAAAGGCCATATATGAAAAGACATAAAATGTGAGATATGGAGATAGAGATAGAGAGAAGATGCGCAAAATGTGAAGCCAGAGGAAGGAATAAATGTGGAAGGAGACAGAGTAAGGGGAAAGGAAGAAATGGATGCACATCCAGGTAGGGCACAGGGAAGAGGGAGAAAAAAGGGAGGGCTGTTTGTTGGATAGTTATCTAAAATTGGAGAATTCAATGTTCAAACCATTATGTTGTACACTACCCATGCGGAATATGAGGTCCTGTCCATCTCGTTTGCATGTGGTCTCACTCTGGCAATGGAGGAGGCCCAGGACAGAAATATAAGTATGGGGATGGCGAGGAGAGTTAAAGATGTGCAAAGATTGGGGTGTGGGGAGGGGAGTCAGCCTGCCCCATGACAGAAGGGGGAGGAGTTGTACAGTTTGATAGCCACAGGGAAGAAGGATCTCCTGTGGCATTCTGTACTGCATCTTGGTGGAACCAGTCTGTCGCTGAAGTTACTCCTCAGGTTGATCAGTATGTCAAGGAGGGGGTGAGCTGTATTGTCCAAGATGCTCTGCAGTTTGAGGAGCATCCTCCCCTCCAAGACCACTTCCCATTAATCCAACTCCACGCCCAGGATGGAGCCAGCCTTCCTGATGAGTTTGTTAATCCGATTGGTGCCTGCGGCCTTCACCCTGCTGCCCCAGCACACAACAGCGAAGAAGTTGACACTGGCTACCACCGATTGGTTGAACATCTGCAACATCTTGCTGCAGAAGTTAAAGGAGCGGTGTCTTCTCAAAAATGATCATGGTGGCAGTAGTAACGATAGGGCAACCCATTTATATTCTGCTGATGGGGAAATGGAGCAAGGTACAAATATGCCTATAGTGGCTGCCGATCCACTGTAGGCCAATACTGGTTTGATCCCCGAAAAATCACAGATTATAATTACTCCAGGAAAAGTGAACCAAAGTATTCGTACTGATGAAACACTTGAAACTGGTGCTAAACACTTGAAGCAGCTAAAGTATCTAAAATAAATGTTTTTAGTGGGAACCTACGCAAGGACATGAAAAGTGTACAATGTCAGAATGTGGAAGAAAGAACATGTGCCACAAATTCACGTTGGCTATGAGAAAAGGACAGATAGGTTCAGGTTCTTTTATAACAAAAGAGGCAGAGGTAGGGAAGATTTAATTGGAGATGTTTACATTATGAGAAGATAGACACAAAAAGCTGGAGTAACTCAGTGGGACAGGCAGCATCTATGGAGAGAAGGAATGGGTGACATTACGGGTCAAGACCCTTCTTCAGACTGCTTAGGGATAAGGGAAACAAGAGATCTAGATGATGATGTAGAGAGATAAAGAACAATGTCACGGTGGCACAGCGGTAGAGTTGCTGCCTTACAGCAAAATGCAGCGCCAGAGACCCAGGTTCGATCCTGACTACGGGTGCTGTCTGTATAGAGTTTGTAGAGTTTGATCTGCGTGGGTTTTCTCCGAGATCTTCGGTTTCCTCCCACACTCCAAAGACGTACAGGTTTGTGGGTTAATTAACTTCATTAATTGGCTTGATAAAAATGTAAAATTGTCCAAGTTGGCGATATGCAGAGTACTGCCCTACCGACTACAAAATTCAGAAGGTTCAGAAGGTTTAGAATGAATGAAAGATATACAAAAAGATAACGATGATAAAGGATACTGGCCATTTTTAGCTGTTTGTTGGGTGAAAACAAGAAGCTAGTGCGACTTGGGTGGGGGAGGGATCGAGAGAGAGAGGGAATGCTGGGGCTTCCTGAAGTTAGAGAAATTAACATTCATACCACTGGTGTAGGAAAGAACGGCAGATGCTGGTTTAAATCGAAGGTAGACAAAATGCTGGAGTAACTCAGCGGGATAGGCAGCATCTCTGGAGAGAAGGAATAGATGCCGTTTTGACCCGAAACGTCTCGCATTTCTTCTCTCCAGAGATGCTGCCTAGTTCCACTGAGTTACTCCAGCATTTTGAGTCTACATTCATACCACTGGGCTGTAAGCTGCCCAAGCGAAATATGATATGCTGTTCATCTAATTTGCGTTTAGCCTCACTCTGTCAATGGAGGAGATCTAGGACAGAAAGATCTTTGTGGGAATGGGAAGGAGAATTAAAGTGTTTAGCAACATTATGAGAGCCCAATTTAGGATGAATAGAAATGCATTTCTATCAACAGAGGTGTCGATAATTAGGAGGGAATGTGTTTATTGTAATAAGTGGTAGAATCTATTCACCTGAAAAGTGGTGGGGATTTAGAACTGAATGCGCGGAAGAGATGTGGAGGAAGAAATAGTTGTTAAACTACATTAAAACAATCTGGAACACCACCAGACTTAATAAAGCTGCGGGTACACAAAAAGCTGGAGAAACTCAGCGGGTGCAGCAGCATCTAAGGAGCGAAGGAGATAGGCGACGTTTCGGGTCGAGACCCTTCTTCAGACTGGTCAGGGATCAGTGAAACGAGAGATGTAGACGGTGATGTGGAGAGATAAGGCGAGTCTGGGTGAGGAGGAGGAGAACTTCTTCTTGGTAGGCATACCTTGAGGAGATATCGCATGGAGTAGACAAAGTGCTCCAGCTTTTTGTGTACCCTCGATTCTCCAGCATCTGCAGTTCCTTCGTTAACACTTTGTCTACTCCGCTGCGATATCTCCTCAAGGTATGCCTACTTTGAAGAAGTTCTCCTCCTCCCCATGGAGACAGGTTCACAACCTCCTCTCTAACTGCTCCCCCTCTGTGATACCCCCTTCCCTCCAACTCTACGACCACATCCTCACCCAGACTCGCCTTATCTCTCCACATCACCGTCTATATCTCTCGTTTCCCTGATCCCTGACCAGTCTGAAGAAGGGTCTCGACCCGAAACGTCGCCTATCTCCTTCGCTCCTTAGATGCTGCTGCACCCGCTGAGTTTCTCCAGCTTTTTGTGTACCCTCGATTCTCCAGCATCTGCAGTTCCTTAATAAAGCTGCAAACTGAGTGCTGGAAAATGGGATTAAATTAAATAGCTCTTTTATAGCAGAAATCGGCACAATGGACCAAATGGCATACATCCGTGCTGTAAACTCTTTCACACAGGCAATAGACATCTGGTCCGACTGACCTTTTCTATGCTGTAAAATTCCACAAAGTATTATTTTAGTTTCCAATAAAAGAGACTGAATGAACAATATTACTGTCGAATTTTCTAAAGCTCTGCAACAGCTATACAATAAAAAACAGAGAAATAAAATCTTATACCCTGTGCAGCAAAATTTGATGGCAGCTCCCTACATTCCCAACAAAGCGCTTATTATTGTTTGATAAAAACTGGCCATGACTATTCTTTCTTTGGCCTCCTTCACTAATACCACAAAATGCTTTGGAACAAGTCTGCACCATTGTATTTTCCCCATTACTCCCCCAGCACAAATTACTGAAATAGTTTGCTGAGACCTCTTTCTTAGCAACACTGTTGTCAAGTCTGGTAAGTCATAATAAAGGGCAGAGAATTTGGGAGCTCATGACACTGTGCGCTCACACTCACACGCAAGTGCAATTATGGTGCTTTTTGAAAGAAGGGTAAACACTGAAATCTGGATCATGGGTGGGAAAGATTTTATTTCAAATAGAAATTCTTTCGTGAACAATCATGCTGATGAATCACTGAAATTTATTGTATTGGTTAGTTTGCAATTTGGAAATAGCTCAGACACCAGTGTCATGATCACAAGGAGGCAGAGGCTTCTTTTGTGCTGAGACACCAAATTTACTTTTACGACAGACATTTCCCAGGAAGGGGATTCTTTGTTTTTTTATTCGGATACACCCAACCCCAATATTTTTAAAGTGCTATGATTCTTCTGGAGCATGTTTATTAGGACATTAAAACTAGATATTTGATTAAATTCGATCTATATACAGGCACCTTACATTCTATGCAGGGGTTAAGTTCCTGAAATGCAGCACGTATTTCAAAACATGGAATAAATAGGCATAATAGGAACAGGCATAAATATTTCAAAAATACAAGGTGTAAATTATGATTCGGTATTAATTAAACAAGCTTGTAATTACAAAAATGATTAATTACATTAAATACGCGTAAAACACGAGATGCCAGTATTTTATTTCATTCTGACATCTTGCTTTTATTTCATTTTAGGAATGTACACATGCCCCGGATTTAGTTTAATCTGGAGAAACAGCAAGGAAGCATACCCTTCAGCCCACTGAGTCCATGCCAACTATCGAACACCGGGTCACATTAGTTCTATGTTATACCACCTTCTCATCTACTTCCTACGCTCTGGAGGTAATTTACAAAGGCCAATTAACTAACAAACCCTCACGTCTTTGGGATGTGGGATGTGGGATGAAACCGGAGCACCCGGAGGAAACCCATGTGGTCAGAGGGAAAATATGCAAACTCCACACAAACAGAACCCAAGATCGAATCTGGCGTTGGGAGGTAACAGCTCTCTCAGCTGTTCCACAATGCCAATATATTGCCTCTCTGTAACTGCTCTTTGTAACATGGTGTGTAGGAAAGAACTGCAGCTGCTGGGACACAAAATTCTGGAGTAACTCAGCGGGATGGGCAGCAACTCTGGAAAGAAGGAATGGGTGATCTCTCCAGAGATGCTGCCTGCCCCGCTGAGTTACTCCAGCATTTTGTGTCTATCTTTGAAGCATGGTGGTGAGTGAAGTACCAACCTAAACTCATGCAATCTTCCTTTCAGGGGGGTTGAATACACGGGCACAGGTCCTCGCTCAAGGCTGCCATTTCACCTCTGTATACATGAACAAAGAATTGAGCTCTGCACCAACATCTTCACAAATTGCAGTGAACCCCTACACAGTTGCTCTGGATTTAACAACACTAGTGAGTGTAACCGCTATAGGGGGGTTGCATGTGAGGTCACAGGGTCATACGGCTTGACGCACAGAGCCGCTCAATCCATCTGGGGGACATCCGTAACTTCCGGTATATGTTATTAATGCAAGAAACACGTACTTTCCTACCTGTTAAAAACCTCCAAAATGTTGAATTTTTGCGCTGTAAAAAGTTGTGGAATTTGGGGTAAGCGTGAGACATGTACCCAACTTCAGAATTCCAAAAGTGAAGCGAAATGAAGGTAAAGATAAGTGAGATCTGAAGGGACAACAGCTAAAGTGCTTGGCGAATTCCGTGCAGATATCGGAATTGAAAATATTGGGAATTATCGCGTTTGCTCACTGCATTTCATCAACAGTAATGCATTATTTGTGTTTTTTCTTGATTTCTTTTGTATCTAAAAAGTCTCAGACGTGATAAATCTGGCTGTAAATTTTGCTTCAGAGGCGTTTTTCTTTTGTATGTAAAAACCCACTTGGGCGATTTAAAAATTTTACAGCCAGATTTATCACTTCTGAAACTTTTTAGATGCCAAAGGAATCAAGAAAAAAACACAAATAATGCCTTAGTTGATGAAATGCAGTGAGCAACCGGCCAATGTTCGCCAAGCACTTTGGCTGTTGTTGTCCCTTCAGCCCTCGCTTCTATCTACCGTCATTTCTCCTCACTTTTGGAATTCTGAAGTAGGCTAAATGTCTCTCACGTTTATCCCAATTTCCATAATTATTTACAGCGCAAAAATTGACAATTTCGGCGGGTTTTAACGGGCCCACTACGCTGGAAACAATGGTAAGTGCTTACCTGCAGTTCATCGCCTGTACTCCATTTGGTGTAGCGTAGCAACAGTACGGGTCATGGGTCGTGACCCGACTGCCGTGAAACCTCCCTATAATGGGAACGCTGTCAACATCCCATTCAAAACTTTAGCAGGAGCTTTCTTGGGACCATTGAGGCTTGCTCATCGTCAGAGTGCTTTCCACCCTGGCTGCAGCACCAACTGTGCCAAGTCCAATACAATTGATTGGCGGATTTCTGCCCTATCTTGCCTTGATCGATGGTACAACAAAGTCTTCTTACTACACGCAACAATCATAGGCAAGTAAATTGACTATTTTTGAAATAACTGCAGATTAATCCATTTATTTGGAAAATTATAGTCATGGCCAATTGACAAAATCTGATGTTAAATTAATCTGTTGGATGACAATGCCATTTGACAGAATAGTTTACCCACGCCATCACCTCTTCAAATATTTCCCCATACATTTCAGTGGTAATGGCATTATCGGCCATCCAGCAACTGCGTGCAAGTTGTTTGCTGTAATAATTTTGTGCATCACCAATTAGAATGAGATTACAAATTTTAGTTGGAAGTAGTAGTGGTGGTGGTAAACTTTATCGTTGCTTTCCTACCAATTACTTGACCAACCACCCGAAAACAAAATCTCCATGAACATTGCTTGTCCCTGCATACGCCAACATGAACATAAAATGTCTCTTTTCTGCAAATTGCACAATACCATCAAGGTCCCTCCACCCTTCTTGTATATAAACCAAGTTATAAAGCACATTGTCTTCATATTTTCTTAGTTTTGAAGATTCACCTCAACTTTGTCATTTTACTTTTTACACAGTTCTTTAGACTTTACAGCTGAACTTGATGAAGTTCAATATTGTTGTTGTGTTGTTTAGAAGGCTGTCAAATAATAAATGTATTAATTGCGTATTTCACCCAGTATGTACTGGAACAAAGGAGTTAGAGCTGCCGCTTCGCAGTTACCCCACCTTTCAATTCTCACAATGCAAGCTGCTTAAAACAACCTGTATTGTACCTGGCTGCCTAAACTAGTAAATAAAAAGGAATGACTTTTGTATTATAAAGAAACATTTAAAGCAAAGCACTGAATTTATCAGACAAAAGAATAATCTACTAAATATACCCGATTCCCCTTTCAAGAAGGAACTCAGCTTTTCAGGTATCAACAGCGGATGTAAATAAACAGCCAACGTTTTGGTTTGGGATCCTTAATCAGATTCTGCACAATATTATAAATCAATATTTTTTTACTTCCGTCACCTTCTATGTAACTCTGACACTAGTTTTCTGGGTGCACATTAAAATGAACTAAGAAAACAGAGAAGCTTTGTTACTCTTATAGATCTGAACGTAGCCTTCCTGTTCCACATTGAGCAGTCATTAGCACTGCACCTTTCCCCATCACCAGAGCTCGGCTGTATTTTAACTCATGTCTCTTTGCCATCTGCTGCTTTCCTAATCCATTCATTCTTATCCAGAATTAATATTATGTAATTTGTTAGAACAAAAATACAATTAAAGGCAAAAAATACAAAATCATCTTAGACCAAGGCGATTCCGAATGCGATGACATTTCAGGGCATTGGCCTTCCGTCAGAATTTGTAGTTTGGAAGCAAGAATTCTCAGTTTATTCACACCAAATGTTTGCAAACCTATTCAAGCCAGAGTCAGTGTGCAACAACACCACCAATGAAGAGATTCAAAAGCATTTAGACAAACTATCGTTCACTACTGTGGAAGAATCCACTCATAGAAACATTGAAACGAGGTAGGTAGCCCATGCAGCTCTTTCAAATCTGCTCTATTATTCAACTAAATTATGGATGGCCAGTATCTTAATTCTATCCACACCCTTGACTCTGCATCTATTAACACACCTGGTTATCTATATCAGATTAAAAATGGAAGACTGGAACTCTAGTCCAGCAATCTTGTGACCTGACCAATGCTGAATCACAGAAGTAGTGCCCTGATCATGTTCCTCTGAGCAGGTGAACTAGTCTATTGCAGTATGGCCATGCCCCGGGTGAAGGAAAGATTCCCAGAAACTTTGAGTTATAGAACTGCCTGTAACTCAAAGTTACACGTTAAAAATGTCGTTGGCTGATCACACAGGTTACACTGAGGGGTTAACATTAGTACGGATCTCAGTTAATTTTAGATTTTAATTAGAATTTGTTAATTAATATAGATCTCTACTACAGATTCAAATTATGGGATTTAATGGACCTCAAAATGCTACACCAGTGAGTTTTAATCGCTAATTATAATACAGCAATCCAAATGCTTACAATTTCCTTAACTTAATAAATCTTCCATGACACTTCACAACAAAGAAAAAGCAGGAAAATGGATGCTTACGCACACAGTTAGATTTAGCTCTTAGGGCTAACGGAATCAAGGGATATGGGGAGAAAACAGGAATGGGGTACTGATTTGGGATGATCAGTCATGATGATATTCAATGGTGGTGCTGTCTTGAAGGGCCGAATGGCCTACTCCTGCACCTATTTTCTATCTTTCTATAAGGATCAGAATATTAAAAATGGACATAACCAAGACGACATTGGACCTGTTGTTGGGAGATATTATGCCAACTGCTAGAAATAGTTGTCTCCACCAGGAGAGGACATACGGAAGTAGGGTTGGAAGCAGAAAGGATATATCAGAGTACAAAAATATTATGGAAGAATGGCTTATCTGTAATTAGCATAAGGGAAATGGTGGAATTACTTGAGATAGAGAAGATGAAAGAGTGGCCATGTGCAGGGGTTGGGAGCTTATGTGGACAAAGGGATGAACGGAGTTTAGGTGAGCAGCATATCCCAGAAACAAGCATAATGAGCTGAAGATGATGAACTGTTGATTGCAGAGCTGACCAAGGAAACCAGCAAAACTGTCATGGTGCCTCAGTGATGTGGACATTAAACTAGCCAGGCTTATTGCAAATTTAAATACGTTTCTGACCAATTTCTTAACATTATTATCAAGAGAAGCAATACTGACAATGATGACCTTAAAGTTATGATCCTTCTGACCCAAGAACTGATAACAAAATAAAACCATAAACTCCACAGTAACCTTATCAAGATTGCAATGGAAGTAGAAGAAAAATAAGGCCCATGTTGCATTAATCAAGTCAGGCATCCACTTGGCTTAATCAATGCGAGCTTCACATACAGATTATGTCAACTAATAGAAAAGCAGTAGAAATGTTAGGATACTGTGAGGATGTTGAGGAGTTGCAGAGAAAAGATACAAAATCCAATCCTCTGCCTCTGTACACTTGTTCATCTGAAATCCTTTGATACGTTTTTCTGGTATTGCAAGTATAGTGAAGAGTGAAGAAGATTAGACTTTATTGTCTTCCATCACAGTGAGGAATGTGGGGAATCCACTGTGGTGGATGTTTAAGTTAACTTTTATGTAGTTGTGTGTCTTGTTGCTTTTTCTAGTATGACAGTATGGTAAATCGAGTTTTACTGTACTGTACCTTAATTGGTACACGTGACAATAAAATACCTTTGAACCTTTGAAGGTAGACAAAAATGCTGGAGAAACTCAGCGGGTGAGGCAGCATCTATGGAGCAAAGGAAATAGGCAACGTTTCGGTCAAGACCCTTCTTCAGACTGATGTGGGGGGGGGGCGCAAAAAGAAAGGAAGAGGCAGAGACAGTGGGCTTAGGGAGAGCTGGGAAGGGGAGGAGAAAGCCGGGACTACCTGAAATTGGAGGTCAATGTTCATACCGCTGGGGTGTAAATTGCCCAAGTTAAATTTGAGGTGCAGCTCCTCCAATTTATGGTGGGCCTCACTCTGGCCATGGAGGAGGCCCAGGACAGAAAGGTCGGATTCAGAATGGGAGGGGGAGTTGAAGTGCTGAGCCCGTCGCTTTACCTCCCCCCTTGACTCCATTCAAGGACCTGAGCAATCTTTCTAGGTGGGGCAGAGGTTCACCTGCACCTCCTCCAACCTCATCTATTGCATCCGCTGCTCTAGGTGTCAGCTGCTCTACATCGGTGATACCAAGCGTAGGCCTGGCGATCGCTTCACCCAACACCTCCGCTTGGTTCGCAATAACCAACCAGATCTCCTGGTGGCTCAGCATTTCAACTCCCCCTCCCATTCTGAATCCAACCTTACCGTCCTGGGCCTCCTACATGGCCAGAGTGAGGCCCACCGTAAATTGGAGGAGCAGCACCTCATATTTCACGGGCAGTTTACACCCCAGCGGTATGAACATTGACTTCTTCCATTTCAGGTAGTCCCGGCTTTCTCCTCCCCTTCTCAGCTCTCCTTAAGCCCACTGTCACTGCCTCTTCCTTTCTTCTTTCTGCCCCCCGCACCCTCAAATCAGTCTGAAGACGGGTCTCGACCCGAAACGTTGCCTATTTCCTTCGCCCCATGGATGCTGCCTCACCCGCTGAGTTTCATCCAGCATTTTTGTCTACCTTCGATTTTCCAGCATCTACAGTTCCTTCTTAAACATTTTGAACGTTTTAAGTACTTGTGTTTTGGAAATCCTTTATATATTATAACCTCTGTAGAAATTACTCCCCAAAATTAAACTCGCTCCATTTAAAAATATAGCCATGTCTAAAGTGTTTTTTTTGTTGGAAGTACCCCATCCTTGTTGGGAAGGAGTCCCGCTGTTTGAGATAGTGATTATTGACAGCTCAACCTATTCAACAAAAGAGCCTCAGGTGGTAGAGTAAATTATTTTTTTTAAATATAGGTTGATACAGCATAATCTCTCTAAAGTGAGGGTATTAGCAGATACTTATAACTGATAGGGTTTAACGTCTTACGTTTAGGGCTCTAGAAGGGATATGCTCAATATCATCACATAAGTGGACAACCCAGAACAAATATTTGAATGAGGCAAGATAATAAACAAGGTGATTTGCTCTAAGTAGGAAGGAGTCAGTATATGTTTAGTGCACATTGCTACTGTGGCATTTCATGTCAGGATACAGTGAGAGCCAAGAAAGGAGGCAATACTCAGGGGGAATCCAGCCAACAAGGGTAACAATATTATCATCAACAGTAAACATTTGAATGGCAGTAGCGTTGGTCACAGCGGAACCACTATTATACAGCAGGACGAATGGGTAATGGTAGCCAGATGGCTGGCTATCATTGACGTCTATTGCTATTTTCTTGAAGAAAAAACATTCCATTTTAAATATTATTTCAATTCAAGGAAATATTTTTACACATGACAAAACTGTATCATGTGATAGTGGCCATATAATTACATTACTGAAGAATGCAAGTCCATTCAAAATTAGTTCCTTCATTCTTTAACTCCGCACTAATGCAAGCTGTAACAGAAAACAGCCAAAAGTCCAAGTGTAAAACTGTAATTCCTTACCTGCTTGGTGTCATCACTTGCTATCCCATGAGCAAGGTGTGCACTGACGGTGCTCTTTCCAACCCCTCCTTTTCCAGATAATACCAGGATTTTATGTTTAACAGACATCATTTTCTCCTTAATTTCCTGAATGGCTGATATTGAAACAAAGTTGTAGCTTTTCACACTGAGCTTCGAACCACATGAATTACTTTGATAGCTAAAAATATGCCAGATCATTTACCTGGATCTGGAGCTTTTGAGGCACCGGATGCACATAACGCTTGATTGGGACAACCCTGGCAGGCAGACACCTTACCAGCATCTTCACTGGCTGTCCCAGGACAATCTACAAAGCAACAGATATTACTGCGTATTAGTCATTGTGTGGAATTTGCACATTCTCCCCTCCGATATGCCAAAGATGTGTTGATAGATTATTTATCCACTGTAAAATGTAGAAAGGGTGTTGGAAGGGGTGTGAGTGAATATGGTGCATAGCTATATGGGAATAAGACAAGGGAAACTAGATTAATAGGATTGCTCTACATGGATTCATTAGGCTGAATGAGTTTCTGCTGTGTCATAGTGTATAAAGTATATCATTCTAATATGGCATTGATTAACATTCTATAAAACACTGCGAGAATCAGAAATACTCAACAGGATAAAATATGGTTGGAAGAAATGTTATATGCTTTGTTCAAATTTCCCCATTGCCTATTTAAAAAACCAATTCAGAATAAGCAAAATTATTCCACATCACGTATCTCATTAATATACTTCAAAGATGGTGTTAGATCATTTATCCACGTCAAAAACTAACAAATGGCCTAAATTGATGAAGAATAAAACAGACTGTGGAATAAATCCTCCCTTGGCATTAGGCAGGAATATGTATCAATTCAAACAAACAGTTACATTCCACGAAGGTGGACAAATATGTCGCCCTCACTTCGGTAAATCCGACCATACCGCGGTGCTGCTTCTTCCTGCCTACAGGACAGCAATTAAAGAGCGCACCCCCAGAGGTGAGGACTGTAAAGAGGTGGTGGGGGGGGGGGGGGGGAGCAGAGGAACAACTCCAGGACTGTTTGGAGTCTGTAGACTGGGCAATGTACAGGGACTCGGCAACAGACCTGAATGAATACGCCACAGTCGTTACAGACTTCATAAATAAATGTGTGGAGGACTGCATCCCAATAAAAACCTTCCTAGTGTTTCCCAATCTGAAGCCTTGGATGAACTATGAGATCCGCACTCTTCTGAAGCCCTGACACCGGGCATTCATGTCTGAAGATGCTGAGGACTACAAGAAGACCAGATACGACCTTAGTAAGGCCATCAAAAAGGCCAAAAGGGACTTCTGTTCCTAGCTGGAGGATGAGACGGATGTTCGGCAGCTGTGGCGGGGCCTGAATGCAATCACCTCCTACAAGGCAAAATCAGGAGGCAGCACAAATGTCAGCTTAACAACACTCCCTGACGAGCTCAATTCGTTTTACGCACGCTTTGATAGGGAGAACACTGATGTGCCTTCTCGAGCCCCCATTTGCTGTGATGGTATTCTGGTCACGGTCACAGAGGCCGACGTCAGAAAATCCTTCAGAGGGGTGAACCCTCGAAAAGCGCCTGGACCTGATGGTATACCAGGTCGGGTTCTAAAAACCTGTGCAGACCAACTGGCTGGAGTTTTTAACGGGCATTTTCAACCTCTCACTTCTGAGGTCTGAGGTTCCCGCCTTTTTTAACAGGGCAAAAATAATACTGGTGCCCAAGAAGAATAAGGAGACGTGCCTCAACGACTAACGACCAGTGGCACTAACGTCTGTGGTGATGAAATGCTTTGAGATGGCGCAATCAACTCCTACCTCGACAAAAACCTGGACCCACTACAGTTCGCTTACCGCAACAACAGATCAACGGTGGATGCGATCTAGCTGGCTCTCCACTCCGCTCTGGATCACATGGACAACAGAAACTCATATGTCAGGCTGTTATTCATCAATTACAGCACGGCATTTAACACAATCATCCCCTGCAAGCTGGTTACCAAACTCGCAGATCTGGGTCTCTGCGCATCTCTCTGCAATTGGATCCTCGACTTCCTCATTCACAGACCCCAGTCTGTTCATATTGCTGGAAATGTGTCAACGTCGATAACAATCAGCACTGCAGCCCCCTGCTATACACACTCTATACTCATGACTGTGTAGCCGGTCATAGTGCGAACTCCATCATCAAGTTCGCTGACACCACTGTTGTGGGACGTATCACTAATGGAGATGAGTCAGAGTATAGAAGTGAGATCGACCATTTGACCAAATGGTGCCAGCACAATAACCTGACTCTCAACACCAACAAAACCAAGGAACTGATTGTGGACTTCTGAAGGGGTAGGATGGGGACCCATAGTCCCGTTTATATCAACGGGTCGATGGTGGAGAGGGTCAAGAGTTTCAAATTCCTGGACGTGCATATCTCTGAAGACCTCTCCTGGTCCGAGAACACTGATGCAATTATAAAGAAAGCTCATCAGCACCTCTATATTCTGAGAAGATTACGAAGAGTCGGTATTTCAAGGAGGACTCTCTCGAACTTCTACAGGTGCACAGTATGCTGAATGGTTGCATCGTGGCTTGGTTCGGCAACTTGAGCGCCCAGGAGTGGAAAAGACTGCAAAATGTTGTAAACACTGCCCAGTCCATCATTGGCTCTGACCTCCCTATCATCGAGGGGATCTATCGCAGTCGCTGCCTCAAAAAGGCTGGCAGCATCATCAAGGATCCGCACCATCCTGGCTACTCACTCATCTCCCCGCTGCCTTCAGGTAGAAGGTACAGGAGCCTGAAATCTGCAACATCCAGGTTCAGGAATAGCTGCTTCCCCACAGCCATCAGGCTATTAAACTCAACTCAAAGAAAACTCTGAACATTAATTGCCCATTGCACTTTATCTGTTTATTTATGTGTGTGTGTATGTATATATACTCATTGGTATATGGTCACACTGATCTGCTCTGTTCTGTATTTATTTATGCCTACTATATTCTGTTGTGTTGAAGCAAAGCAAGAATTTCATTGTCCTATCTGGGACACATGACAATAAACTCCCTTGAATCTTGAAATGCTGGAGAAACTCAGCGGGTGAGGCAGCATCTATAGAGCGAAGGCAGAGGCGATGTTTCGGGTCGAGACCCTTCTTCAGACTGATGTGGGGGGGGGGGGGAAATAAAGGAAGAGGCGGAGACAGTAGGCTTTGGGAGAGCTCTGAAGGGGTGGGGAAGGAGGGAGAAAGCAAGGACTACCTGAAATTAGAGAAGTCAATGTTCATACCGCTGGGGTGTAAACTACCCAAGCAAAATATGAGGTGCTGCTCCTCCAATTTGCAGTGGGACTCACTCTGGCCAGGGAGCAGGCCTAGGACAGAAAGGTCGGATTCGGAATGGGAGGGGGAGTTGAAATGCTGAGCCACCGGGAGATCAGGTTGGTTAATGCGAACTGTGCGGAGATGTTGGGCAAAGTGATCACCAAGCCTGTGCTTGGTCTCACTGATGTAGAGCAGGTGTGCTGCCCGCCCCCCCCCCCCCAACATCAGTCTAAAGAAGGGTCTCGACCCAAAACATCGCCTATTCCTTCGCTCCATAGATGCTGCCTCACCCGCTGAGTTTCTCCAGCATTTTTGCCTACCTTCGATTTTTCCAGCATCTGCAGTTCTTTCTTAAACGTTATATTCCATGAATTCCTTGGTCCTTATTTATGATAAATCATCTTGGTACACTTGTCATGTTATAAGTGCAGGGTTCTTCACTAGTGGCAATGGAATACCTTTCTTGGAGAGTGGGAGTGCACATAATTATAGCACATAACTTATAATATTCACCAATCTCTCCCTACTTTTTAATTCCACCACTACCATTTGTCTCTCATCAAACAAATTGTAATGAAGAACAGTTGTACAAAACATTGGCGTACTGTATTCAGTTTTGTTCAGCCTGCTATAGAATGTCATTAAGCTAGAAAGAGTGAGGAGAAGATTTACAAGGATGTTGTCTGGATTAGAAGGGCTGAGCTATAGGGAGAGGTTTTGCAGGCTAGAACTTTATTCCTTGGAGTGCAGGAGGCTGAGAGGTGATCTTATGGAGGAATACAGATTTATGAAGGGAATAGATAGGTTAGATGCATTAGAATTAGACAGGGTAGGGGAATCAAGAACCAGTGGCCATAGGTTTAAAGGTGAAAGGGGCAAGATTTAATCGGAACCCGAGGAGCAACATTTTTACTCAGAAAATGTTAGGTGTATGGCACGAGGGGCCATAGGAGGTAGTTGAGGCAGGTACTACAGCAACATTTAACAGATTTAACAGCATGTCACCGGTCACTCTGGGAGCTCTCATGGATCCATCACTAGTCACTCCCTCCCCACCCCCAGGCCCGTTACTGGTCACTCAACACTCCTCTTGGGCACTGATCACTCTGGGAGCTCCCATGGACCAGTCACTGGGTTCCCCCACAGGCTACTGGTCACTCCTTTTGGGCCAGACCACTCCAAGATCTCCCCTAGGGACAGTCATTGGTCACTGCCGACCATGGACAGTCACTGGTTGCTCTGAGAGGCCCAGACTAGTCACTGGTCACTCCCCAGGTCAATCACTGGTCACCCTGGGATCTCTCCTTGGACCAGTCACTGGTCACCCTGGGACCTCTCCCCAGGCCAGTCACTGGTCTCTCTGGGACCTCTCCCTGGGAAATTCACTGGTCTCTCTGGGACCTCTCCCCAGTCCAGTCACTGGTCTCTCTGGGACCTCTCCCTGGGAAATTCACTGGTCTCTCTGGGACCTCTCCCCAGGCCAGTCACTGGTCTCTCTGGGACCTCTCCCCAGGCCAGTCACTGGTCACTCTGGGACCTCTCTTGGGCCAGTCACTGGCCAGTCTGGGACCTCTCTTGGGCCAGTCACTGGTCACTCTGGGACCTCTCTTGGGCCAGTCACTGGTCACTCTGGGACCGCTCCTTGCATCAGTCACTGGTCAGTCTGGGACCTCTCTTGGGCCAGTCACTGGTCACTCTGGGACCGCTCCTTGCATCAGTCACTGGTCAGTCTGGGACCTCTCTTGGGCCAGTCACTGGTCAGTCTTGGACCTCTCTTGGGCCAGTCACTGGTCACTCTGGGACCTCTCTTGGGCCAGTCACTGGTCACTCTGGACCTCTCCTTACACCAGTCACTGGTCACTCTGGACCTCTCCCCAGGCCAGTCACTGGTCACTCTGGGACCTCTCTTGGGCCAGTCACTGGTCAGTCTGGGACCTCTCTTGGGCCAGTCACTGGTCACTCTGGGACCTCTCTTGGGCCAGTCACTGGTCACTCTGGGACCGCTCCTTGCATCAGTCACTGGTCAGTCTGGGACCTCTCTTGGGCCAGTCACTGGTCACTCTGGGACCGCTCCTTGCATCAGTCACTGGTCACTCTGGGACCCTCTCCCAGACCAGTCACTGGTCACTGGACCACTCCGTGCATCAGTCACTGGTCACTCTGGGACCCCCCCTGGACCAGTCACTGGTCACTCTGGACCTCCCCCTGGACCCAGTCACTGGTCACTCTGGGACCTCCCCCTGGACCAGTCACTGGTCACTCTGGGACCTCCCCCTGGACCAGTCACTGGTCACTCTGGGACCTCCCCCTGGACCAGTCACTGGTCACTCTGGGACCACTCCTTGCACCAGTCACTGGTCCACTCTGGGACCTCTCCCTGGACCCAGTCACTGGTCACGTCTGGGACCGCTCCTTGCACCAGTCACTGGTCACTCTGGGACCTCCCCCTGGACCAGTCACTGGTCACTCTGGACCGCTCCTTGCACCAGTCAGTCTCTCGGGACCCTCTCTTGGACCAGTCACTGGTCACTCTGGGACCACTCCTAGCATCAGTCACTGGTCACTCTGGGACCGCTCCTTGCACCAGTCACTGGTCACTCTGGGACCTCTCTTGGACCAGTCACTGGTCACTCTGGGACCTCTCCCCAGACCAGTCACTGGTCACTCTGGGACCTCTCTTGGGCCAGTCACTGGTCACTCTGGGACCACTCCTTGCATCAGTCACTGGTCACTCTGGGACCTCCCCCTGGACCAGTCACTGGTCACTCTGGGACCTCTCTTGGACCAGTGACTGGGTCACTCTGGGACCACTCCTTGCATCAGTCACTGGTCACTCTGGGACCACTCCTTGCATCAGTCACTGGTCACTCTGGGACCTCCCCCTGGACCAGTCACTGGTCTCTCTGGGACCTCTCTTGGACCAGTCACTGGGTCACTCTGGGACCACTCCTTGCATCAGTCACTGGTCACTCTGGGACCTCTCTTGGGACCAGTCACTGGTCACTCTGGGACCTCCCCCTGGACCAGTCACTGGTCACTCTGGGACCTCTCTTGGGCCAGTCACTGGTCACTCTGGGACCTCTCTTGGACCAGTCACTGGTCACTCTGGGACCTCCCCCTGGACCAGTCACTGGTCACTCTGGGACCTCCCTTGGACCAGTCACTGGTCACTCTGGGACCTCCCCCTGGACCAGTCACTGGTCACTCTGGGACCTCTCTTGGACCAGTCACTGGTCACTCTGGGACCTCTCCCCAGACCAGTCACTGGTCACTCTGGGACCACTCCTTGCACCAGTCACTGGTCACTCTGGGACCTCCCCCTGGACCAGTCACTGGTCACTCTGGGACCTCCCCTTGCACCAGTGACTGGTCACTCTGGGACCTCCCCTTGGACCAGTCACTGGTCACTCTGGGACCGCTCCTTGCACCAGTGACTGGCCAGTCTGTGAGCAGCCCGGGCTGGCCGCTCTGGCCTCTGTGCGGGTGCGGCCCGGAGCTGCTGCCCCTCCCGCTGGCGGCGCCGGCGCCGGCCGGTCCCACACTCACGCGCCGGTGCGTTGCTCGGGACGTCCGCCATCCTCCGCCGCCGGCCCTTCCCGCAGCGCGCCGCCGGCTTCCGGCTTCCGGCTTCCCGGTGCAACCCGCCCGCCGCCCCGCCGCCCGCCAGCGCTGCCCACAAACGTTCCCGGCGCGGAGCAGCGTCGCAGCTCAGAACAAAGAAGATGGACGCGACTCGCTGGAGTAACTCAGGGCTCAGGCAGCATCTCTGGGGAGGAGGAATGGTCAAGAGGGTCAGGGGACAGAGGGAGACATAGAGATGTGGAAGGGTAATGTGTGAAAGCGACAGATCAAAGCAGATGCTGGTCAAGGAAAATGTAGAATAGTTCATTGTTTGTCATAGTTTGTCAGGAGAAGCTGACAACCAAGCATTCAGAGGTGAAATTTAATCAGGGGGCCAGTCAGCTTGATCAGAGGACTAAGATGGGGAGTGAGGGAAAGCAAGGGTTACTTAAAGTTAGAGACGTCGATATTCATACCGTTGGGGTGTAAGCTGCCCAATGTGAGGTGCTGTCAGACTGGAGCTCAGTGTGGCTGTAGAGGTCCAACACAGCATAACTTCCAACTCAACTTTGCAACTCTCATTTCTGTTATTTCAAGGCAGAACATTGTGATCGTTTATTTAAATAAAGGCCAATAGCATTGCTGAGCTTCGATAGTGAGAGAGATAAAGGTTTCTAACCTTTAACTGAACGACGTGCGAATGAAGTTTACTGTGGACAAGTTTATTGTCAATCCCCTCTTTGCCGTGTGCCGAGTCCTGTGAAAACAAATCGCTTACACTCCTACAAACCGTTTACCCTTATGGGCATGTCTCACTTAGGCGATTTTTTTTTTTGGCGACTGCTGGCAAATGTCACAGTCGTAGCAGGTCGCCGACAATGTGTACAACAACCTACCACCTAGTCGACGTCCAGCTACGACAAGCTACCAACAACCGGTGACCCAAGAGGACGTCCACCTACGACAACCTACGACCACACAGGCGACAATCGAAGTCAACCTACGTCCACCCGCGACAAGCTACGGCAAGCTACGACCCAGTCGGCGACAACTGAAGACAATTCAGTCGCCGGTGCATGTCGCCGGTTGACGTAGGTAGTCGCCAATGGAATTCACTGAAGTCAGCAACGGCGACAACCTACGTCATCCTGGTGACAACCTAACTTTTTGAACATTTCAAAATCCAGCGGCGATCAGAAAAAACACTACGGTTCTTTGGGCGACTGAGGAGACTACTCACGACCATACAGGCAACACCTAGCGACCATGTGGCGAAAGCCCAGTCGCCCGTAGTTGCCTAAAAAATCGCCTAAGTGCGACAGGGGCATTACCTTATAATCCTTTAATTGATACCGTGCAAACTACATTATTTCATTCTTATTTCATACCATCTTTTAAAACGATCTTCACATATAAGCATCTTATGAAGAAGGCTCGACCCGAAACGTTGCCTTTTTTCTTCGCTCCATAGATGCTGCCTCACCCGCTGAGTTTCTCCAGCATTTTGTGTCTACCTTATGAATGTAACTTATTAGTTTACCATTTGGTAGAATTGCACCATTTAATTTGATGCAGGCACACACATATATATATATATATATATATATACACTAGACTAAGTGGGACCCGTTGTGTCCCAGCTTCACACGGGAGGGCTGGCCCTCCAACGCAATATTCCACATCTCCACCAATTCCAATATTGCTGGCCAGTGGGGGGGAGGGGGGAGCGCTAGTATGGGTGATGTGGGCCGAAGGGACTGGTTTCCAGACCACATAAAACCACATAAAGGGCACTCACAGTTCAGTAGACACTCAGTGTTGTGTAGATTCTCAGCTCAGACTGAGAGTCGTGGTCTCTCCCTCGCCATCTTGCAGCAACTGAGCCACGTCCAGACCTCCGGGTTTTATAGTCCCTCCGCCCCCCCCTCCCCCAGAAGGGGCGTGGCCTTAATTGCGATGATTGACAAGAGAGAGGATCTCAAGATTTTTTAAACACTAATAACTCTTTTATTTTTCATCGATGAGAAAAATCCTCGGGGCCTGATAATCGGAGGAGGGCTGTGAGTAAGATGGCCAAATATCACAGTCATATATGGTAGCGTTATTTTTCTAAAATCAAACAACAACGCAAACAGGAAGTGGTCAAGATGAGACTATTAATTATATAGATATGTAGAATAGAATGTCTTTTATTGTCATTCAGACAAGGTTTGAACAAAATTTCATTCCTAGTCATGACATTACAAAAAAAAACCAAGACATACACTTAACACAGTTTACACAAACATCCATCACAGTGAATCTCCAACACCTCCTCACTGTGATAGAAGGCAAAAGTCTTATCTCTTCCCTTTGTTCTTCTCCCACGGTCCTGCAGTCCAACTGCAGCGTCGAGGCTACTGGGGCTCACGATGTTAAAGCCCCCGGCGGGCGATGGTAAGTCCCGCGGCCGTCCAAGTCATTTAAATCCCGCGATTCCAGCGGGAGAAATTGCGATTGCGGGAGCTCCGAAAAGCAGTCTCCCACCAGGGACCTGCAAGCTCCCGATGTTCCTGTCCACCAGGCCTGCGGCCGGAGCTTCCGAAGTCGGGTTGCAGCCGCGCGCCACCACAGCTTTCCCTGTTCTGAAGTCAGCCAGCGCCGCGATGGCGAGTCCGCAGGCTGCGCGACTGGAGCCCTCAGGTTGGTTCCGGTTGGAGGCCGCCGCCGGCTCCACGATGTTAGGCCCAACGACACCGGAGACCCGACAGGGAAAAAGTCGGGTCCCCGTACAGGGAAGAGATTAACCGGTTTCCCCCACCCACCCCCACATATACACAGCTAAAAAATAATAAAAATTAGAACCAAAAACATATATCTAACGGGACAAAAATTAAAATAAAAAAAGACAGACGGACTGCAATCGAGCCGCTGCCGTTAGACGCCTCCACACGCCACAATATATAATATACACACACGTGTGTGTTATATATATATAAACAAATTAGGAATAACAACCCATCCTTAGTGTAGGGTAAAACTTGTCGGGACTTGCTTCAATTTTCATTAATACAATTTCAGTTTGCCCTACAAAGTAAGTTTAAATCATTAAATATCATCACAACTGTCCTCAATTTTCCCAGAAAACATATTGGGTAGAAGTCACTCAAAATAATTATCTACAATTTATCCACTACTGATAAGTGTTGGAGATTCACTGATGTAGGATGGACTTGATGGGCTGAATGGCCTAATTCTGCCCCTATCACTTGTGATCTTAGGACAGTTACAAACATCATACTGCTAATGAGAATGACAATGTTATTGGATGTCATAAAGATTTGGAAACTCGAAAAAGACTTGAATCCATCTATACTATTACTAAAACTCTCATCTTGTCCTCTTCCGGTTTGCATTGTTTTTAAATTTGCATTAAAATGTGACCCTATATCGCTAGAATTACTCGCCACCTTACTCACTGTTCTCCTCTGCTCCAAGCGCACCACGTTTTGTTCCGATCGGAGGACGATTGCAAAAGTTATGAAGGTTTTAAAAATTGTGAGAACAGCAAATTGGTCCTCTCGCCTGTCACTCACCATGAAGGTAACACCCCTTCCGGCACCCTCTGTTAATCTTTGCTGTTAATCACCGGGCAGGGTGAGGGGAATAAATCCCCGGAGGCGGGGCTGAGTCCACAAGCCTTGCTGCTTGAGTCCATGAGCCATGTGGAGGAGAACGACCAGCGAAGCGACCAGCGCCCGCTGTGAGTTCCCATCGCACCCCCAACCCCTTCCCCTCTGGTCCCCCTCACTGGCTCCTGCCCCCCTCCCCTGTAACACAGCACACTCCCCCATGGCTCTTCCCCCGTCTTTTCTCCGAGCTCTCGCGGCCAACGAAGCGGCCTGCGAAGCGACCAGTGCCCACTGTGAGTCCCCATCGCATCCCCAACCCCTTCGCCTCCCACCAGCCCCCACATCCCTCCCCCCCCACACACCTCAACCCCCCTCCCACACCCCAACCTCCCCCCACACGTCCTTCCCTCCCACACAACCCTCCCTTCCACACAACCCTCACACTGCCCACACACCCTTCTCCCCCCAAAACCCCCCTGCTCACACATACCCCCCCTTACACCGCTCACCCCCCCACAACCCCACTGCCCACACATACCCCCCTCACACATACCCCCTCCCACACACGTCTCCCCCACAACCCCTTCCTGCCCACACACCCACCTCCCCCCAGAACGCCCCCGTCCACACCCCCACAACGCGCCCCCCCCCCCCACAATGCCACACACCCCTCCCACAAACCCCTCCCCCCCACAACCCCCCCCCCCCCCCCTGCCCACACACATGCTTGAAGAATTGAGATTCACCAAGCTATGGATCAAGCATTGGGCTTGGTTGACTAGCTGTTTTTCAAATAGCCAAGACATGATGGGCTGAGCAGGTATCATTTGTCGGAGATAGACACAAAAAGCTGGAGTAACTCAGTGGGTCAGACACCATCTCTGGAGAAAAGGAATAGGTGATGTTTCAGGTCGAGACCCTTCCTCAGAGTGTCCCAAAATGTCACATATTCCTTTTCTCCAAAGATACTGTCTGACCCGCTGAGTTACTCCAGCTTTTTGTGTCTATCTTCGGTTTGAACCAGCATCTGCAGTTCCTTGCTGTACATCCCATCATTTGTCATTAATGTTCTATGATTCTATGTGCCTACTGATAGAGAATAGTTAACATAACCTTGTAAATCAAATCAATCACTGTTTAGAATAGTGTGCTGACATGTAGTCCACCCCACATGCTATAGAAAGCACCAAAATATCTTAACATTAAATTTTCAACATCTCCATTTTCAATGCTGTAACCCGCCCACTAATGCCTTTTTCAAATGGTTACATCAAAATTCTCAATTCTGCAAGATTATTCTCCATCTCACTTGGTAATTACTAAAGCATTACAGGATGGTGAGGGGTTCAGTTAAGGAAGGTGAGTTAATGCATTTTAAATTTGTAGTATTTGTGGATCTTGAGCTAATGTGCAGAATGGAAGGGTGTAACTAAGCTGCAGAGTTTTGAGTGTAACTAATTTAGGGTGTAACGAAGCTGCAGAGTTTTGAATACGGTTTACAAATAGTGCAGCAGTGGCAGACTGTAAAGAGATCCGTCGAATTGTTGATTTTTATTTATGGATACACCACAGAAACCGGCCCTTCAGCCCACCAAGTCCAGAATGACCAGAGATCCCCACATTAACACTATCCTACACACTATAGGGACAATTTACACTTATACTAAGCCAATTAATCTACAACCCTGTATGTCTTTGGAGTGTGGGAGGAACGATCTTGAAGAAAACCCACGCGGTCACTGGTAGAACGTATAAACTTTGTACAGACAGCACACGTGGTCAGGATTGAACCGGGCGCTGTAAGGCAACTGATCTACCACTGCACCACTGTGCCACCCATAAATGAAAGTAAAAACATGGAGGAAATATTCAGTGGCAAGGACCATGTCGGAAAAACATTGGGAAGAGATATATCGGAAATTGAAGTATATGGACTGTGAGAATGAGGTTGAAAATTTAGTTCAGGGTGTTACAGGATGCTGGGGCTGAGAACAGCCTTGTTCAGCCAGTGGAAAAGGGGCTGGAACAATTGGTGAGTATAATGGGTTTGTTGCAGGGCCTGAAATTAATGGGGGTGATCATTTCAATTTTGGTGGAAATGATGACTCAAACAGAGCCAATTGTCAAATAAGCAGACTAGCCACATATAGGCCATGGAGAAGTGGGCAAAGTTGGTGTTCGGGTACAACTAAATGTCTCGCAATTGTCTGAAGAAGGGTCTCGACCCGAAACGTCGCCTATCTCCTTCGCTCCTTAGATGCTGCTGCACCCACTGAGTTTCTCCAGCTTTTTGTGTACCCTCGATTCTCCAGCATCTGCAGTTCCCTCTTTAACACGTCTCGCAATTGGAACCTGGTGACATGTCTGTGGATGATGTCAGCAAGAAGCAGTGGACAACTAGAAAATGGAGGGACCAGGATTTGATCTTTGGGATAAAATAGAAACCATTGTCTGACTTTAATTGGATAGCATAGTGGAACCAAGAAATGGCACCCCACTTCACCTCTCTGTGGAGGAGAAGCTTCGTAAGAGGATGGTATGGTTCGGTAGAGAGTTTGAAGGAGGATGGCATGGTACAACCATATCAAAGGCTGTCAGGAGAACAAGAAAGGAAAATGCACAGCAATCACAGTGCATCGCTGTCAGCTGTGGAAGAAATTGGTTAAAGATGATATAAAAATAGGGAACAATACTTGAGGATGAGGATCCATTTACATCATCAGGTAACACTGAGGCCAGCAAGTCTAGAGAATAAGTGGTCAGATAAGATGAACTTGGAAATGACATGAAGAGAGATGGGAACGGAAGGACAGAAAGGTTTGGGTTTAGGGCCATGAAGAGAAGGCACAGGAAAAGGCTTGGCTTGGCTTGTGTTTTTTTTTTTTGTTTTGTTTTGTTTTTAAATTAAAAGCATATGTACAAATGATTAATAAATGACAAACTGGTTACAGAGTTCTTACATAGCTTCAATTTTTAAAGTTTTTTTTAAAAGAAAGAAATAGAGAAAGAAAGAGATAAGAGAAACTGTAAACTAATAGAAAGGAAAGAAGAACAAGAAAGAAAGATTACAAATATAAAGATTGTGGAGATAGAATCGGGAGATGTTGAGTATAGTTGTGCATCCAACCCTGAACTCAAATTGTGACTTTAATTTTGTGTTAAACCAATTTACTTTTTTAAAAATTCAAAAGTTCTGGTTTGTCAATTAAGACAAATCTTATTTTTTCCAAATGCAAGGTCTCGGTCATTTCCGTAATCCACATTTTAATTGTGGGGGTAGCTTGGCTTGTTTTAACAGGGGAGGTGGCAGAGATGGTGATGCGGCACTCACAGCTAAATAGAAGGTCTGATTCTTTGCAGCAGTGGTGGGCAAGTTTTGTGTACTTATTACTGGATGTGAGCCCGAAGGCAAACAACTGGAAGTGAGTGGTAGTAGAATAAAGATATCAAACAGAGGGTTATCACTGCAATCCACTTTGAGGCAATGTAAGTGGCAATTTTGGCAGACAGTGGAACCTGAAGGAAAACAATAAAACAATTGCTGGAAGAACTCAGTCTGCCCAGCAGCATCTATAGCAAATGAAACCAGTTAATATTTCAGATCAATTATCTGACGTAGAGTGAAGAGTTTACAGCTTTCAAAGCACAATCGGATCATGGTCTTTGGCATGATCGAGTTTATTATTAAAATGGGCACAAAATACCACACTATTATTTGTTCAATAGTAGGGGAGTTCTTCTGAATAACCCAGCCAACATTTATCCCTTAACCAACACCGTCAGAAACAAAGTAATTGATCGTTTTTCAATATATTTAGTGCAATCTTGTGTATAAATTAGCTGCTTTATTTTGGTTTAGCAGTATTTTTTTTTTTAATTGTTTGGTAGCAAAATGTTTCTCAATGAAGAATACTATGAAAGCACATTTGTCCTTTCTATTTTTCCTTGCCATTTATGTCCATTATCCACCAACCAACCAATCAGTTCCATTTTGCTTGAGGTCACATCTCCACTGCCTCCATGGTTAAAATGTCAGCTCATAAGATGGAGCCATTCTAGTTTATCTGTTTGGAGTTAAAATGTCACTTCTGCTAAATCCATAAATTGGATTGATGCTTTGAGCTAGTGGCCTGTCATGTTTTTCTCTACCTCACACTCAAGAGCAATTATCAATAGTGATATTGATAACATATCATTATTGATAATTATGTGAGTATAGACAAAATCAGTTTAAGTGTAAAATAACCATAGCAAGTAAACTACATACACTAATATTCAGAGTATTTTTATCCCCTATTTTACATCTTCAATTAGCGTTTCTGTTTATCCTGTGGAGGAAATAAATAAAAGTTGACCATGTAGTCTCTCAGACCTGTTCAAATAATTTGTAGTTGATCTGACTTGATATCAGAAGTGAGATACCCATGGATGTGAAGACAAAATAACAATATGTCCATTGAGTATGACATCATAATGACAAAGTAACATCATAGAGCGGCTTCAGGTGTTTGGGTTACATAGCACTTAGCATATTGCAACTATAGAGTGTCAAAGTCAGCAATGGCAAACAAGAAGTATCTCCACTTCTGAGACTGCCATCATTGATAAGTGACTACTAATATAACTAAATTATTTGCCTGGTCAGTATATTTTCTTGTGCTTAAGCAGTTGTTTCTCCAGATTATGCCATTGTTTCATATTTAATGATTTTTTTTAAATTTAGGTTTCAAATAGACACTTGTGAAAGTAGATCAACAAGAAATGTAGAAATATTAAACTATTTATTTATTTTAGTATATGTTCTTTCATTGTTCTGCTTGCAGAAATAATTTTTCATCCAAAATTATATTCTAAAAATGAACTACTGCTTACTACCTTCAACGTGCTTCCTCTTCCCAGTGCTTGCCATATATTCTGATTTTCTTTTTTTATACTTAGAATTTTTATAAATTCTATTTCTGTTCTTTATTTCTTTTCGCTGTTTCCAGTTTTGGCCTCTGTTGCTCTTTTTCTTGCCTTTATTTCCAATGCTCGATTTTCCCTACACTTTCCACCCCCTGTGGTATTAATTTTTAAGGGAATTCCATTTGTTTGGAATGACCATTTGTTTCTCTTTGTTCAGTGTTCACCCAGCCCTGGAAGATTCTACTTCTGAGTTTTTCCACTCAGAAAATTTCTATTATATCACTCCTGCATCATCCCTTCCACAAATATCTATTGATTCTGCTCTTAGTGTAGGGAATATATGATGAACCAATCTTGCCGCCCATTCTGCCATTCCCATTATCAATGGTACTTGCTCTTAGCAGAACCATAGGGTCAAAGATCCTTCCTGAAGGACAGTTTACCTGGGGACCATGAAGAAAGTAAAACCTTGAAAGGATAAAACAGCAGGATTTTGAGCCAGGAATGTAAGATCAATCTGTGGCTCTTGCACCTGAAGTCGGTCAACCATAGAGGCTAAACAGCTGCATATCACATCTTCTGAATGCAGCAGTTTGCAGTATCTGGGAGCCAGAGAAATGCAGTAGATCACAACACCATTGTATTAACTAGAGAGGATACACAGCATCAATGTGAAGCTTCATTCACAGCTGACATCCCTCACATATTAGTCGCAACATTTTAGAAGATTGACAGTACTTGCTCATTACATTAATTGCCATGGTTATCTTTGCAATTTGGTGACACACAGTATACTCCAACCAATAGTACACCACTTGATGATTATGGAGGACTAATTACTACATTTCCACTAATAGTGTTTGCAAATATATTACAATTATCTTTCCCCAAGTGAGCCTTCACAGGAACTGTAAGAGCCAGATATAATGAAGCCACAGTATAGTAGTGAAGCCAAAAGGAATGCAGACTTTCTCCTTTTCTGTACTAAACCAGTTTTGAAAAGAAATAGAAGAAAGAACAATGTTGATATGTTATTCTAATCATGGCTATGTATTGATGAGACAGTTGGCAGTTATGATGAACTATTAGATCTTCTGCAGTATTGAGTGCAGGTCAACATTCTCCACAATGTTGCCAATAAGCATAAGAGTCGCAGCCTGTTGGCATTTTTGAACATCATTAAACTTAAAATAGAGTTTTATTTGTAAGATCAATGACTGGAGAAGCTGGATATTGATTGTTCTGAGGATGCCATTGAAACACAAAAACCTGTCTCCAAATAAGTACCTGCAATCCGCCACATCCTTTCATGGAAACAAAATGAACTTAATCATTAAATAAGCTAAGAAGCTTCTGATGGTTTGAAAAACGAAAAGTCTAACACATGCAGAAAGCAACATGGAAGTTATTTTCCCTTTCTTGTGCAAAGGCAATTTCTACCTTAGGTTTTAGAAAGTGAACTTGATTAACACCTATTCACAAGGACATTTTATCATATATCAGACTTAACTATGTGCTGACATCAAATAAACCCTGCAGTTACACCAAACAAAGCTATGTCCAGAATGGTATAGACCTCATACAAGGCCAGACGTTCACCTGGAGTCATACTCATAGCATTCAGCACGATAACAGGCCCTTTGGCCCAACTTGTCCAAGCCAACCACAATGCCCCATCTAAGATAGTCATATTTGCCCACATTTGCCCCACATCCTTCTAAACCCTTCCTATCTATGTACCTGTCCAAGTGTCTTTTAAATACGGTTTTAGTACCTGCCTCAACTATCTCCCTGGCAGCTTGTTCCATATACCATTTCCGACACAAGTTATGCTATATCTCAAAAAACTTGAGGTTTAGGCATTTGTACTTCATTGTTTCGTATGCAATAATGTCTAACCCATTTCCAGAATCCTACAGACAGTGGAAGGAGTTAATTCTGTTTTGGCTGCAGTGTGAAAGTGCTGCATGTGACCTCCTCACAGATGATAATTCTGTCAAATCTTTGAAGATAAAGTGTGTAACCAAATTAGACACACTTTGCGAAATACATTTTTGGTAATAACCCAACATGCCACTTACAAGGCTTTGATCAGGATCAATCCATGAAAACATTCTGCCATAATCTAAGAGTTTAAATGACAACCTTGTTGGTCAAACTAATCCATCCTCCACAAGCTTTCTTTGATGCTAACTCAATTAACCTTTGTCTCTAAAATATGCATTGTTGTGATTAATGTGCTTAAGAAATGTTAACTGCTGTGTGCTGACTCTATTAGTTAAATATTAGAAAGGTATCAAGGAAAAGGGAACGGAGTGGGAACGGCTAAGGTCAGCCAGACTAGATTGTGTTCAGAGTTCCCTTGGGAGTAAAAGTTGTCACAGTCGTTATTTTAGTGTGAGAAAGACCATGTACTGCGATAAGATTATTATAATTGTGTGCGTGGGTGTGTTTGATTACCGCATGATATTTGGTGAGATTGTTGAGAACTGGCCACGCTCGTATCCAGTCAATTCGCAGATTGACTGTTCAATTTATTTCCAAATTGTAACTCGACAGCTGTATACTGACCACTACTTTTCTATTATTTCAGCTGTACCAGCGGATTAGTATTTTAGCGCAGGTTTCTTTTTTTGATGATTCTTGGTCAAATGGAATAAGAATTGACCTGCAACCTTTCTTAAATAGCCCGCTTTCCCCTCCCCTCCCCTCCCCTCCTGCCCGGGTAAATAGAGGCGGCTAAATAGATCGCTGCAATTGTAGCTTCTTTCCTTTTTGGTGAATAGAGCACTTTCACGACACAAAGGTGTCTGGGATAGGGTCGGCTCTTCATTGAACTCTGAATTGTACTTTGAGAGCGGTGGGAGAAGGCGGGGACATTTAGAAACAGGGGCCGGACACAAAACCCCACCTATTTATGTTCTCAAGAGATGCTGCCTGATCCGCTGGCTTACTCCAGCACATTGTGTCTTTAAAATAAAATGTATCCCAGCATCTGCAGTTCCTTGTTTTGACAGTTAAGACTAAACTGGAAATGGGAACAGGAGATCAGCAGAGAAACGCCTCGGGCGATGATTTTTGTGTTTTATTTCCTATGCACATGCACATTAAACGGACAGACATCCCATTAAACACAAGAACCTTGCTGTGCAGTGTGAATACTTAGCAATGTTGTGTCCAGCAGCTGTAATGTACCTTTGCAAACTGCTCGGGATTGGAGAGGGGATGGGGAGCGAGGGGGAGGTTTAATATTTGATTGCAAGTAGGATAGATGACGCGCATTTACCCCCTTGCATCAATCATCTGATTGGAATCAAGTCATCTCTCATAGGCTGCAAACCACCACAGCAGGCGTCAACATGGAGGACCAAGATGGACCCCTAACTCGAGTAGGCGATGTTTTCAGGCTGGTTTGGATTGTTGGAGATTTTCTCTCCCCCCCTGCTCCTCCCCGGCGCACAACCTCTGCACCGGCAGCTGACTCCGTTGCTATGGGTCCGGGATGTTGCGGCGTCCCTGGCAACCGCCTGGTGCCCTGATCCAGTGCTCAGCAGCAGCAGCAGCAGCAGCAGCAGCAGAGAGATGAGATGCACGCTGCGGAGAACAAGTCCAGGCGCCAGCGCTGCTCCCTCACACACGGCAATGGCATCAAACTAAGATGCAGCAAAACGCCCGTGAGCTCAGGGGTTACAAGCAGCCGCTAACTCGGAAGTGTTTCTCCGTGATGCATGCCCACCCCCCCCCCCCCCCCCCCCTTATGCTTTCATGCAATATTTTCGTGAGTTAACCTAAATAACACACGCCCCACCCTGCTATCAGCGATGGGTGCAATTCCTCCCAGGCGCCCCTTAGACCTGAGCCGGCACCGTTTTCATTGCAAGGATGATGCCAGTAATGTATGTCTTGCTTATTTCGAGAGCTTCATGATGGACCACTTTATAATAGCTAGCTTTATGATGTCGTGTATGTCATAATGCGCCGTAAGAAAGTTTTATGATAGCCATATTATGTCATTACTGTAATTATATGTGCTCAAGATCTGATACACTGACCTTTTAGTTGGGTTGACTAGATATTGCACAGCGTTTTGTAGTTTGACGCGAATAGTTTTGATTTTGATTTTTTTGTTAAAATTATAAAGGCCTAATGGCCTTAGTTTGCTACTGAGATCAAAAGCTGCAAGCTAAAATAATTCTGTTTATTTTGTAGACACTGTAGCCACCATGTATGGCAGATGTTGTACCACAGATTTGGAAACCAGGTGCAGTAGTGTTAACTTGCCATGGAGACCGAGTACCTATTACAAGGTTGCAGGTGTCAACACCACTCTTGGACCTTATACTAAGAACTTGTGTGGAAGGCAGTATCCAGTGATGACCTCGTATCCGCCAATGACCTCTTGCTCATCGGTGAGCGGGGGTCCCATCATCAACTGTCCCGTGCCTTCGTACCCCGTGATGCACTCTTGCCCGGCAATCACTCCAAGACCACCAATAAACTGCCCAGTAGTGAATCCTTGCTCTGTGATAGACCCGTGCCCTACCATGGATCCGTGCGCCCCAGGAACGTCTAATCGCATCGCCCTCTTCAGCAGATACACTCCAGGCGAATGGGTGGAGTCCAACCACAACAACTACAAGCAATCCGACTGTTCCAGGCACAATGCCGAGAAGCTCAGGGAGGACACCTCGAGGCTCATCCAGGATAAAGCTCAGCTGACCAGGAAAATACAGAATGACACCAGTGCCAACATTGGGCAGAGGGTAGAGGACATCAGCTTCTGGAAATCGGAGCTGGATCATGAGCTTGACCAAATGATCATGGAGATCCATGCTCTGGGTCAAGTGAAGAGAAGAGTGGAGAAAGCACTGGAAGAGACAGATGCACATCTCCAGGTCAGTGAAATGGCTATACGTGCAGTAGAAAAACGTGGACAAAATACCATCATAATTATTAATTCCTCAGTATCAATATTATTTAATACTAATTTCATTCCGCGCATGCTTAATTTTGGCAGTTTAAAATCTGAAATTATTAACTATTAATATAGATTGTGTATGACAGCTATAAGACTGTTTTCTGAAACCACATATCAAATCTTAAAAGGGCAGCTTTGGTAAATTTACAGCTTTCAGATATTGATTTAAAATGCTTGGATTTTGTTTTGATGCCTTTGAACGGTCACATTATCACCTTCTCTTGCTTACTCAGCTGGTCATTACTCTTTGGCTAATTTGATTTTTGCAATCAGTCTGAACAAGGGTCCCAACCCAAGATGCCACCTATCCATTTTCTCCACAGATGCTGCTGAACCTACTGAGTTACTCCAGCATTTTGTGTATATCTTTTGATTTTTGTTTTGACTGTTCTAATTAATTTGATTCTATCAGAGGTAATTTGGGAATATGCGTTCATATATATATTTCTGTTGTAAAAGAAAATGTGTGAACTTTTCTCACATTCACATTTTTAAGTTATGTATGTCTATGCATATTACTTACAGACTTTAATCAATCTTTATTATTGTCTGATGGAAGGATCTGAACACATCAAAATTTTAGAAAAATGTGTGAATTGATGACGTTTCGGGTCGAGACCGTCTTCAGCCTGAAGAAGGGTCTCGACCTGAAACGTCACCCATTCCTTCTATCCAGACATGCTGCCTGTCCCGCTGAGTTACGCCAGCATTTTGTGTCTATCTTCGCTGCATAATACAGCCAGGGAACACTGGTGGTGAAAGGAGTGAATATTTAAGGTGATGAACAGGATGCCAGTCAAGTGGGTTGCCCCGGACCTTCATAGCATAACAACTGAGCAATCAGAAAACTTCAAAGAGAACATACTTTAGGTGCAAACTAAGCTTTGTTCTTATAAGAATGGGGGATTCGGGGGGGCGGGGGGAGATAGCAACCAGAAGTGGAGCTTACCAAGAAATGGAGGCAATGATCAAATCACTAGTCGGCTAATGTTATTAGTCAGTTCTATAAAATGGTGGACGATTAGGCAGAATTCAGAAATTGTACAGGAGAAGTGAGATAAGAGAAGAACGGAACACTGAGAAAAGCAAAACATAGTGTGAAGCATAGGCAAAGTTGTTCACTGCGCAAGGCCGCTGGTTACCTTCCTACTAAACCCATTCTTGCTCTCAGAGGGGTCCACTGACACAGATTTTCTCCAAGGACTCTGGTTTGGCCCAATTGGCACGATCCTGCACAGTACCAAGTGTTCCTTTCACCAGTCCCACCAAAATGCTTTGACAACCAATTCAATTGCTGGTGGTGGAGGGTTGTGAGTGGCAATGTCTCTGGCATCCACATAACCACAAGAAAACTATTAAAAATTAAAAAATACCATTAATTATTAACAAAAAAATGTAATTATCTAAAAAAATTGTACCTCCCCCATTCTTCTCCGTTGAAATGATTGGAATCACTGAATCTACGCTTGGTTAGCCTGCCGTGTGTTCAATTAGCAGATTCCCCTGTGTAAGTGCAGTGATTGTAATGCTGTATCAGACAGCACTGGTCCCTACTGGCAAGCAGCTGTGTGGAGGTTTGTGAATGATATGTCCAAGTAATGCCTAGGTGGAAGTCCTGATGTAAGGTGCTGGCTGTTCCAGGGGGAACGCAAGGCTTCTCTTGCATACGTTTTGGGCAGTTATAAGAACTTGTAAGCCAAGGGATTATCAAATTTCTTTATAAACATAACAGATTGTCAAAAGAAAGAAGAGGCTGATCTGGAACAAAAGAAGAAAAAATGTATTTTGGAGGCCGTTGGATAGCTGAGATTAAATGAATACTTAATACTACATCTATTTTGCAAAGGTAGTGGATACTAGTGCCAATATTGTAGTAGAGCTGCTGGTAAAATTGGACAGGAAAAATAAGGTCCTTGAATGCTTGGCAGTACTCTAGGAAAGTGACCCAGTCTGAGTTGGATGCATCTAGCCTGCTGATGAAAGGTGGCAGCTGAGGTTTCAAATTTCTTTAGATAAAGAAATCAAACCAGAGATAGCTGCCCGTAGGTCTAACATTAACTCTAATGAAGATCTTTGCAAGGTTGGCAATGGCTCACCTCTGTACCAGACCTCCAGACAATTTAGACCCCTTGCAATGTGTGTAAAAGGAAAATTGGGTCGCAAGGGGATGCCACCTCCCTTGCAATATATTTAGCTCTAGATCACTTGGACAATAAGAACACCTATGTCAGGTTCATTCATTGATTACAGCTTAGCCTTCAACATCATAATATCAAGTAAGCTCGACTATAAACTCCTGGACCCTGGCCCTGGCACCTCCATTGGCAACTGGCTTCTGGACTTCCTGGCTGCCAGACCTCTGTCGGTTAGTATTGGTTATAAGAGTCCCTCCATCCTGATCCTCAACACTGGTGTTCCTGAAGGTTGTGTGCTCAGTTCCTTTTTCTATCCCATGATTGTGTACTCGACCAGCTTGATCTTCTAGTGAGCCAATGATACCACTGCTGTCAGCAGAATCTACAACAATGAGGAACTATAGCACAGGAAAGAGATTGGGGACCATGTGTCACGCTGTCTGGAGGTAAGCAAGAGGAAAGAGATGGCTGTTGACCAAAGGAAGCAGGGAGGTGTGAGAAGGTGTTGGTGAACAAAACCTTGTTCTAATCAATGATGCTAAACGAGAGATGGTCAACAGCTTCAAGTCCTAGTTCCTTCCCTCGATGTAGTGATCAAAAAAGGTGCACCGTTGCATTTGTTCTCTTAGGTGTTTAAGGAGTTTCAACATGTCCAGGAGGATTTTCCCCGACATCTATAGATGCTTTATGGAAAGTGTAGATTGATGTTGTATGTTAACCAATCACACACCAGCCAGCATCTCTAACTCCACCCCACTGTAATACTTATACTAACACTTGTTTCCCAGCACGGACAGTTGGAGCAGCCAGGATGTACTGACAACTAATCATCCTTCATGCTGTTAAGTTTCAGTGCTGATTAAAGATGCATTTGAATCACGTACTGAGTCTGGAGGCCATTTACATGGCGTCAGAAGTGATTGGTTCCACTCCTTCTGTATAACGGTTTTTTGTTTTACCCTTTTGTGAGTTTTTATTTTGCTTTATGATGGCCTCTTCCTGTCGAAAGCCTGACCCTCTCATCTTTGATGCGGATATCAGCGAACGCTGGGCCACGTTTGAAATTGATTACCGACACTACATGAACATTGCACACCGAAATGAACCTGATGCTGTCAAGGCCTCTCTCCTACTCAACCTTGCGGGCCCAGATGCCCTTCGGCGATCCAGAACATTCCGCTATGCTCCGGCAGTCCGCGATGCCAACGACCAGGTAATAACCCCAGCTGAGTCTCCTGATGACCCCAATGTTCTGCTGCGTAAATTTAGCCAGATCTGTGACCTGCCCTCAAATCACATTTTGGACAGGGCAAGGTTTTTCTCTCGCCGTCAACTCCCTGGCGAATGAGTAGACTAGTTTATCTGAGACTTAATGTATGTAGCCCAGCACAGCCGATTCCAAAATATGCCAGTCGATCAGCTGACTGATCAGTTAACAGAGGACATTTTAGTGAATAGCATTAGTGACCTAAAGCGCAGATCAGAGCTTCTGAGACGGCCAGATTTGACATGCAGAACAGCAGAATTCATCGATCCTATAGACAGTTCGCACTAAACCAAAACCATCAATCTGATGGGCCTCACTAGGCAGCGAACCAACACAGATAACAGGCGATTTATGATCCAAGCTAGTCAGGTGGCTCTTGGCGATCCTCAGAAGAAATGCCCAAATTGCAACTACTCACACAGCAGACAATCAGCTTGCCCCGCTTTTGGTAAATCATGCAATTACTGTAAAAAGTTAAATCACTTTGCCTCTGCATGTCGGGCAGCAAGTCGGGCCCATGGGAAGAATTCGCCTAGCTTCAGGTCTAATCTCAATTTCTTGCAACGAGACAGCAACAATCTCACTCCCCAATTCCAACTCGAATCTGCCCCCGAACAGAGTCCAATTAACTCACAAGAGGACCCGACTGTTTACTCGTTACAGTTTGCTGCTGCTAAGAATTATGATCCAACCATGACAGTAACTGTAAACAACATCCATTTTGGCGCGAAATTAGATACTGGGGCAAAAGTAAACACAATGTCAATCAACCTCTTCAACAAGATAAGAACTAACGAGTCACTGATCAAGGACAAATCCACTCTCCATGCTTTTGGAGGGGAGGTGCTGGTGCCTCTGGGCAAAACCAACTTGAAATGTGTGCTGAAAAAAACCATGAAGAATTTGACCTTCTATGTCTTGAACTTTAATTCAGTTACTCTGCTTGGCAACCGAGCCTGTCAGGAACTGGGGCTGATCTCCTTTGACAAAACGGTCCACAAGCTGCAAATTTCCCTGGACCCGCTGAGTGAATTACCTGATCTTTTCAACAATAACCTGGGCAACTTGTCGGTGACTTACAAGATTATTATTGACCCCGAAGTGACACCCGTCATCCGACCTCCACACCGATTGTCATTTGCCATGACTGACAGGGTTCACTCTGCGCTGATGCAAAGAACTCTTTCTGGCAGATACCGCTGGACAAGGAGTCATCAAACCTCACCACATTTGTCACCCCATTCGGCAGATACAAGTTTCTGAGAATGCCATTCGGAATCAACTCTGCCAGTGAAGTCTTCCAAAGAACTATGGAGCTATTATTCGAGGACCTACCTTGTGCCATCATTGTCGGCGATATTCTAGTGTATGGCAAAGACGCAACGGAGCACGACCACAATCTCAGGCTCATCTTGGATCGCGCACACAAGATCAACTTCAAGCTCAATCCTGACAAGTGCGAGTTCTGGGTTCCAGAGGTTTCCTACGTCGGCCGCATCTTCACTCCTAACGGTCTCAAACCCGATCCGAAGAAGGCTACTGCCATCACAGAAATGCCTGCCCCCACAGACGTGAAAGGCCTGCAGCGTTTTCTGGGCATGGTAAACTATCTCGGCATGTTCATACCAAACCTCAGCGAACTAAGCTCCACACTGCGGGAGCTGACAAAAAAGTACACAGCATGGTCATGGTCCCGGCAACATCAGATTGCTTTCGATGTTTTAAAGTCCAAACTGACCAGTGCATCAACCTTTTTTTTTAATTTATCTGAAACGTCCGGTGACGATCACCTGCGATGCTTCGAAATTCGGGCTCGGCGCAGCCTGCTTGCAACCATCCGCCGAGGGCACTCTACTACCCGTCTCGTATGCCTCTCGCACCATGACCGACATGGAGCAGAACTACGCACAAATCGAAAAAGAACTGTTGGCTGTCGTCTTTGCTTGCTCCAAATTCCACGACTTCATCTTTGGCAACACCTTCACGGTCGAGACGGACCACCAACCACTGGTGACAATCCTGAACCAGCCCATCCACGCCGCGCCAGCTCGTTTGCAGCGTATGATGATGCAGCTGTAATGGTACGATTTCTCTATGATCTACACTAAGGGTAAGGACATGCACGTCGCTGACACTCTCTCCCGTGCACCTCGGGCATCATGCGAACAACATCCCTATGAACAGGAAAATTTCACGGTCCTCTCTGTCGATTTCGTCTCCAGCAAGCAACTGCGCACCTTGGCCGCGCACACCGCCACTGACTATACGCTTCAAATCCTCTCCTCCATCATCAAAACAGGCTGGCCTGACAAACAATCCAACACGCCCACAGAAGTGCAGCCTTTCTTCCTGGTTCGCGATGAACTGCTAGTTCAGGATGGGGTTGTCGTCAAGGGTCACAAGGTGGTGATACCCTCATCACTATGAGACGTATACTTCAAAGAGGCACACAGCGGTCACCCAGGAGCCGACGCCACACTGGCAGGCGCCTGTAGTCTGTTCTACTGGCCGGGAATAGCCAGTTACATCCGGGACCTCATAGCCTCCTGCCCCGCTTGCAACAGCCTTGCACCTCATCAGCAGCGGCAGCCCCTTCTGCAACAACCTCCACCAGCTCTGCCCTGGACGTCGCTGGCGGCGGACATTTTCGAATGGTGCGGGAAGCACTACCTCGTTCTAGTCGACTCCTTTTCTAATTGGTTTGAACTAGACCAACTGACCTCCCTCACATCTGAGATGGTCATCCAGAAGCTGAAAAGACACTTCTCTACCTTTGGCGCTCCCGTCAGCCTGAGAACCGACAATGGTCGGCAGTTCACATGTTCAAGCTTTTCGCAGACCGATGGAACTTCCAGCACGTCACGAGCAGTCCCGAGTATCCACAGAGTAATGGACTCGCTGAACGCGCTGTCAGAAGCGCCAAACACTTGCTGGAGCGAGCACAGATTTCAAAGTCAGACATTTATCTCGATCTCCTGAATCTCAGAAACGTTGCCAGGGACAGAACCCTGGGATCGCCGGCACAGCGACTGATGTCGAGATTGACGAGGCCTCCGGTACCCATCGCACAACAGCAACTGGTCCCTCAGGTGCTGAAGCCCGCCACTATCCAGAAACGTCTACAAGAGAAGCACGACATCCAGAAACGGTCATACGACAGTTCCAGCAGACCACTCAAGCCTCTACTTCCGGGTCAGGTTGTCCGCCTACGAACTTCAACTGGACATTCCCATCTGGGCACTGTTGTCAAACTGACTGACGAGCCTTACGGTATACCTGGTCGACAACACTGCTGCTGTGAGGGAGCCTCGACCACCGCCTGTCCCTATGCTCCACCGCTCCAGTTCAGCCGCTTTTGCAATGTCTACCACCTGTCCCCGTATGCCTTGCACCCCTCCACGTCCCGCGGTCTCCACTAACCACGGGGCCTCACCCACCGCATGTTTCCCCTTTCGGTCACCACAAGCCTTCACCGCGTCATTCTCGCCTCCAGGCTCTCCGTCTCACCTTTCAGGTGAGGGGGGGAGGGTTTGGTCCGCATGCGCTCGGGCCGTGTTAGTAGACCACCAGACAGATATGGCGAGTATGTTTAACTCCATGGCATGGGTGCTCTTCCACACTTAATCTTTAGGGGGAAGGATGTAGATTGATGTTGCATGTTAACCAATCACACACCAGCCAGCATCTCTAACTCCACCCCACTGTAATACTTATACTAACACTTGTTTCCCAGCACGGACAGTTGGAGCAACCAGGATGTACTGACAACTAATCATCTTTCGTGCTGTTAAGTTTCAGTGCTGATTAAAGATGCATTTGAATCATGTACTGAGTCTGGAGGTCATGTACATGAGGGACGTGCCAAAATGGGTTTTGGGGAGGGAATCAGAAATTGGATCAAACTGCTCTACACCAACATCCGTAGTGCAGTCCAAATCAATGGGTGGGAATCAGACAGTTTCCCTGTAAGGTCTGGAGTTAGGCAGGGTCTTGTTTGTCTGCTGTATTGAACCTTTTGCTGAATCCATCAGGAAGGATGCGGGCATAAGAGGAGTGACATTGCCAGGCAGTGGGGGCATTCAAGTAAAGACCTCCCTGTACATGGACGATGTCGCTGTCTTCTGCTCGGATCCAGGGTCGGTTCGCAGACTGATTAGTATCTGCGACCAGTTTGAGTCTGCCACGGGAGCCAGGGTGAACCGCAGGAAGAGCGAGGCCATGCTCTTTGGCAACTGGCCTGACAGATCTTCCGTCCCCTTCACCATCAAGCCTGACTTCTTGAAGGTGCTGGGGATCTGGTTCGGGGGGGCTGAGGCATGTAACAAAAATTGGCTGGAGCGGATAGCCAGGGTGGGGAGGAAGCTGGAGCTGTGGAGGCAACGCTCCCTCTCCATAACGGGAAAGAATTTGGTCATCAGGTGTGAGGTGCTCTCGGGGCTGCTGTACTTGGCACAAGTGTGGCCTGTCCCTCCCTCATACGCCGCAGGGATCACCCGGGCCATCTTCCACTTCATCTGGGGGTCGAGGATGGACCGGGTGCGACGGGCCACAATGTACAAGTCGGCAGACAGCGGGGGTAAAAGCGTGCCCAACGTCGCCCTCATTCTGATGGCCACCTTCGTGTGTGGCTGCATCAGGCGTAGTGTAGAGCCAAGGCACGTGGGCACCAAGTGTCACTACCTGCTGAGGTTCTACCTGTCCCCGGTGTTGAGAAGGATTGGCGCAGGTGCCACGCAATGTGCCAGTCAGCTGGACATTGCCGCCCCATCTGTCGTCGGTGGAAGGGTTCTTCCGGACCAACCCCTTTGACCACATGTCCATCGGGCAGTGGTCAGCACAGAATGTCCTGCAGGCACTGCAGGGAAAGGACTCTATGGACCCGGTGGCGTGGTTCCCTGAGCAGACTGCCCAGCTCGTCTGGCAAAATGCCTCATCGCCAGAACTCACCAACAAGCACCAAGACCTGGCTTGGCTGGCGGTGAGGGGAGCCCTCCCAGTCAGATCCTTCCTGCACCGTCGGAACCTCACTGCCAGCGCACGCTGCCCTCGGGACGGCTGCTATGGAGAGGAGACGGTTGCCCACCTCTTCACAGAGTGTGGGTTTGCTAAAAGAGTCTGGAGAAAAATGCAAGGGTCCCTGGTACGCTTTATCCCGAACAGCTCCGTCACAGAGGACTCTGTGATTTACGGACTATTCCCAGGGACACATTCAGAGGCTGACATCGAGTGCTGCTGGAGGGTCATCAACTCGGTAAAAGACGCCCTTTGGTCTGCCCGAGCATTGTTCACCACCCAGCAGAGCGAGATGTCCGTCAGGGAATGTTGCCGACTGGCCCGCTGCAGACTGCAGGAGTACGTGCTGAGGGACGCACTGAAGCTCGGTGCAGCCAACGCCAAGGCTCGGTGGGGGAGGGCCACAGTCTAACGCCCTTCCGCTGCTGGACATGGGGGGGGTACAGTATTGTGGAGACGCCCCTCAATATAAGGGAAGGTATCCCACGCCATTGTGGCATGAGTGGGGGACTGATTTGTGGAAACTTGGGAAAAAGAAAATGTCTAAACTGTATTGATCTATTGTACAGCCTCCGAAAATGTCGGATGGATTTTCCGCAAGGTTAATGTATTGTATATATTTATCATTCGAATAAAGTATATTTTGAAATAAAAAAAAAAATGCATTTGAATCATGTACTGAGTCTGGAGGTCATTTACAGAAAGTATTCTGACAGGGTTGCATCTCAGCCTGCCATGGGAACTGCTCTGCTCTTAACTGCTTGAGTGGTGAATGCAGAGCCCAGTTTATCACAGGCTTATCGCTTCCTTCCACCCAGTCCATCTTCATGATGAGTTGGAAGGCAGGAAGTATTAGTGCCACCCTTTTCTCTCTTCTAGCTTCTGGAAGGAAGTAAGGAGCTAAAAATGCTGGACATTGAGACTTAAGAACAGCATCTTCCCCACTGCTATTAGACTCTTAGAATCAATCGCTCCTTTCTCATCCCCTTCAGGGAGGTGCTGCCACACACTTACTCTTAACTCGCCCTCATTCTGTTATTCCCTTATTGCACTTTAGTGATGTTTTTCACTGCATCAGATTGCATTTCAATCTTTACACCATTCTGCTGTTTTGTCGTTGTATTTATTGTTGTGTCCATCATTATCATGTATATTGTGTACTCTGAACTTTATGCGAGCAATGAATTTCATTGCACCTTGATGTTTCTGGCAATACACTAAACTCAATCTGAACGTCTACAGAAATTACACTCAAAATGGAGAAAGTGTCTGAATTCTCCAATGAAGGGAAAGGGAGAGAGAATGGATGAAGACAATGAATTAACATTGCCTATATGGGCATTGTGGGTTTTTTTTAATCTGGAAAGGGAGTTGGAGTCATCCCATCGCAGTTGTGGTTAGCGCGACATATGTTTACAGATTAGTAAACCAGGGGCATAAAGAAACACTTCAAAGACCAAAATTCAAATCACTCCATGACAGTTGTGGAATACAAATTCAATTAGTAATCTTGGAATTTGGATAAACAGCAACAACCGTTTTTACAGTTGATTACAATAACTAACAGATTTTTTTTAAAGAAACCATCTGGTTTTCTGCCCTTCATGGGAGGAAAGCTGGCCTTCCTTCCTGCTCTGGCCAGCGTCACTCTAACCCCCCCCCCCCCCCCCCCATGTTGAAATCCCAAAAGCTCTTCAAAATGGCCGAGGAAGCCACTCCATTGTCACCGTTACCACCTTGTGTGGCGATAGATGATGGTCAATAAATGCAGGCCTTGCCAATGCCCCCTGGTTTCCAAAACACAAATATTTTTTTTAATAATCTTCGCCACAGGGCATAATTATAGGAGTTCCTCAGGTCATTGTGGAAGGCCCAGCCATCTCAAGGTACATCAACACTTATCATGAGGGGTGCAGAACACAACATGGAAAACTGCCCCTTTTGCCCAAATTAGTCCCTCTAAGCCAGTAAGTGAAGCTCTGTGGTGGGATGGAGGGGGAGAAAAGAATCATTGATAAAGGCTCGATGGTGCAAGATAATGACTGACATGATTCAAACGTCATCGGGGAAAATTAGTTATTTTGATGCTGGGCCAAAGAAAAGTCGTGGATTAGGTTTGAATAATGGAGATGTGAGGATAATATAGTTGAACATTCAGTTCATATAAAGAAAATAATTGGTACGTATTCACGGAAAGATGTATGCCAAACATCAGAGATTAGCTCCAAGAAAAATAAATAGTAAATAAATGAAGTGGGAAAAAAAAATTTTACTCCAACAATTTGCAAGGGAGGTAAATAGCTGCTGAGCTTGGCCAAGTATTGGTACTAATTATTAACATATTAATTAAGCCAAAGAATGGTGTTCTAGGGTAATGAGTTTGCCTAAGCTAATTTAATTTTTTTTTTTAAATTGGCTCTCAGTTTCTGAAATGCATCTAATAAACAGTAACAAATGTTTTATTGCAAAGAGTGCTTTTATTTCTGATGTAGACAAATGAAGCAAAACATTTATCTGTACTCTTTGACTTCAATATCTAAATTCTTTCTATTAAAAAAAAATCCTAATATTTAATCTTGTTACCTGTTTTAACTTTTTTCATTCTAAAAGGGGACCCATGCCTGTGACTCGGGAATTTGGTAGAAAGTAGATTAAAAAAGAATGTGGGACATCCCTATGGGTTATGTCAGTGATCGCTGCTTTGTATGAAAGATTCTCTCTTCATGCTTGCTGTGGATGGTGCATCCACCCTGTATTAATCAGCACAGACTGTCTGGGAGAAAATGGTCAAAGTGCATCATTCACAATGTAAAATAGAAGTGGGTGGGGGGGGGAGAACAAAGAAGGACCATCTGTACTCTCATTAGTACTTTTGTAACTTTGATGGCGCCAGATAAGTGGCGACTCTTTGTGTACTGTATGCAAAATCAATTAATCTCACCTAAGTAAAGTATCATTGAAATCCAATATTAGGAATGCATGAGTTATTTTTCAGTAACTTTCCAATTTATCCGAGTGGGCAGATTTGATTTGGCATTTCATTTGAGAAACATCACCACCTGCTACAGAGTAACACTCCCTCAGTGCTTTCCTAAAGTATCCGTTCAATTTTATATGATCAAGTTAGTGAATAATACCTCGGCATTCTGTCTCGGAAGATGAATACTACTAAATGAAGTTGACGTTGCATTGATCTTGCATCAGATAGTTAAGAACAGTTTATCATCAGAATTAACTAAAGCCACAAGTGGGGAGTTTCACAGAAATATCAATAATGACAGACAAATGTTGGAGTCTCCTATCTCTACTGCAGGTGTATCCTTCTCTCTGTAATGCAAGTCCCTAAGAGCTATCTTCTTGTACAATGAATACACTGTATGCAATTAGAGATATTGGATGCAAGTGCATCGGAATTTCTTGAGGTCGGGGATCATTTATAAGAAATCTACCGATGCATTAATCTTAGTGAGGCAGACGTGAGTTTATTTTGAAGGGGAAATGTATTTTGCCCATGTTGGTGAAGACGTGGTTTATATACATGTTTTTCATTTTTTCAACAGCTATTCTTTGTACTTTGATTTCCTTAAAAAATGTAAGGATGGAGAAGATTCAGCGTTTTGTTTTAACCAAGTAAATTCCACTTGAGGGAGGACTTTTAATTAAACAATGTAAGGATTTGGTTAATTGGCTTTCATCCAAAGTGAAAATCAATTGGTAAAACATTTGCCGGAAAAGTGGGGAGTTGTGTTGAGAGATAAGTGAACTACAATCCTCTAACAATGCGATGTTTTAGTGGGCTGTGCAATCCAATTTTGGTCATCTCTGCAGAGGTACCGATTGTGTTTGTTTGTATCAAATGTGCTTGTGTGCTGAGGCATCTGTGTGTGTTCATCATGTATGCTTGGGCAGCACTTTCATAATCCATGCCAGACCCAGTGTTAGGCTGTGAAGACCTGCTGTGAAGACTTGGGTGGATTTCTTAATCCTCATAACGACTCTACCTTAGCCCCCCACCCCCAACACTCACCAAAACTCTTTTTTTTTCTCTAAATTATGTTAGCAATAAAGTTACCTATATCTGACATTTTAATTTTATCTGGCATTGGTGTTCCTTGAAAATGCTGATAATTCTAGAACTGTAACTGACTTGCCTGAGACTCAACATCACAGAGTTCAAAGTTTAATTCTTTAGTTTCCCTGGAACATCACTTACATGTTCTGTTGTTCTACCAACACTGTTTACTACTTTGAATGGTTTCCATTGGGCCTTGTTTAATTTCCCTCTGAAAGCTGACAATGCAACAATCCCTCCTTTTGGCACTGACGTGCCATTAGGTTTCATGCTTAAATCTCGGGTAAACATAAAATATGGAACAGTACAGCATGGGAATAGACCTTTGGTACACAATGTCTATGCTGAACATGATACCAAGTTAATTTCCTCTGCTTGCTTGTGGGTGGGGGTGAGTTGGTCTTTGGGTAGGGCAGGAAAAAAGAAGTTGCATCCCTGTGATCAGTTTTAAGAAGGGTCCTGACCCAAATCATCACTTATCCATGTTCTCCAGGGATGCTGCCTGACCCACTGAGTTACTCCAGCATTTTGTGTCTTTCCTTGGTAAGCCAGCATCTGCAGTTCCTTGTTTCTACTTCTATTTAGGTCTGTGTACTGTTCACCCTACTTGTTCCTCATAAAACCAAACAAAAGGGCATCTAAAATGAAAAGGGGTGAAACTAATGATAAACTTACTGTTCCTATACTCATTCCACCTGATTTATAATCTCTTCTCTCCAAACCTATAATTTAAATGAGCTTAAAATAAATCTATAAAATATTCCAGGTGTTTAATATGAATAACACACGGGTCTTCTTTGTGACTTGTTTCAGATGGTTCAAGAGTGTTTGTACCACCGTGAAAAGCGGATGGGCATTGACCTGGTTCATGATGAAGTGGAGACACAGCTACTTGAGGTGAGTGCCACTGGGTATGAAAGCAAAATCAAGTTGGGATGGAATGTCCATTGACAGCATCAGCAGTACCTACATTTCACCTGGGCAGTCTGAAGAAGGGTCTCGACCTGAAACGTCACCCATTCGTTCTTTCCAGATTTGCTACCTGTCCCGCTGAGTTACTCCAGCATTTGGTGTCTATCTTGGAGCCAGAGGCATTGACCCCATGATTGCGCTGTGCAACATCACCTCAGTACATAACCTCTGTGCATCAATCCTGATTTTGGAACTGTTATAATCTGCCTCGGAATGTATGCCTGATGGTTGATGAACTGGAAATTCTGAAAGCAAATGTCTGTCTTTGCGTACAATGGTCCTGCCAAAAGTGTTTGTGTCAGAGTACTATATTTGCAGGGGTGATAATGAGCAGTTGGTGCTGTGCCATTGTAGAGAGATGTAAGTGAAAAGAGTCGTATATCTCAGAAACACGAAGATCAATGCCTATAGCTCCTCGTTAATGAACATGGAATATTGCTTTTCAATGATGTTAGCTGTTTTAAGAAACATCAGAATCCACTTGCTAATGTTAGGATCTAGTATCCCAGTGGAATTCATTGATCAGTGTGAATTTATCAGCAGATGTAGCTGCTTCTGTTTATCGCTATCAGCAGGGTGTTTGTAAAACTGAGATTAAATCCTTCTAGCATAAGAAATTATAAGCTTGTATGTGATCAGTCTGAAGAAGGGTCTTGACGTGAAATGTCATCTGTCCATTCTCTCTACAGATGGTGCCTGACCCACTGAGTTCCTCCAGTACTTTGTCTTTTGATCAAGATTCCAGCATCTGCAGTTTCTGGTGTCCCCGGAAATCAAAAGCTGCTCAGCTGAAGCATTGTAGCTTTTAACTTTGTGTTGCCCTGCTGTGACCTCGCTGTTTATCCCCTCTGCATTCTATTCTCAATTTTGGCTTTGATTTTTTTAAATATACCAATTCTGAATGCTGATTTTCGAGCAGCTCAGTCTGAATGAGGTGATACAAAATTAACTTAATCTTCTGATCGTAAAACCAAGGCAATGCCAGGGATGTGGACCTTAAAATATGTGCATCACAAGCATTGAATGCAAGATGAGTAGCTAAAATTAAAGTCATATTTGAGTTCAATGCCAAAGGAATAACCAGTGAGCCCACGTCTGAGTGGCAATACAGATGCCCAAGTGAAGTGGTTCTGAGCCCAATATGGTGAAAAGGAGTTGCTATAAGACATAGAAAATAGGTGCAGGAGTAGGCCATTCGGCCCTTCAAGCCAGCATCGCCATTCAATATTATCATGGCTGATCACCCAAAATCAGTACCTACAATTCCTACTTTTTCCCCATATCCCTTGATTCCATTAGCCCTAAGAGCTAAATCTAACTCTCTTTTGAAAACATCCAGTGAATTGGCCTCCACTGCCTTCTGTGGCAGATAATTCCACAGATTCACAACTCTCTGGGTGGAAAAGTTTTTCTTCATCTCAGTCCTAAATGGTGTACTCCTTATTCTTAAACTGTGACCCACTGGTTCTGGACTCCCCCCAACATGGGGAACATTTTTCCTGCATCTAGCCTGTCCAATCCCTTAAGAATTTTATATGTTTCCGTAAGATCTCCTCTCATCCTTTCTAAATTCCAGTGACTCTATCCTTCACCGGGCAACCTAGGGTCTTTATTATAAAAGTAGTATTGCAGAAGCTGGAAATGTGAAATAAAATGAGGCAGGTGGAAATTCTCTGTGGGTTAGACAGCATCTGTGGAGAGAGAAACTGAGTTGTGAATCTGTGGAATTCATTGCCACAGAAGGCTGTGGAGGCCAAGTCAATGGATATTTTTAAGGCAGAGATAGATAGATAGATAGTTGATTAGTACGGATGTCAGGGGTTATGGGTAGAAGGCAGGAGAATGGGGTTGAGAGGGAAAGATAGATCAGACATGATTGAATGGCGGAATAGACTTGATGGGCTGAATGGCCTAATTCTGCTACACCCACTTATGAAGAGCTTCCTAATCAGATGAATCGTGAGTCAGATGAAGGAGGCCAGAGTTTGGTGTATCTAAGGCTTGTCGCTTATCCATATCCCTCTCTTGCTGGGATGTACCTCGTCACACTCATCAACGTCAGAAAATACTTCTAGTTTTTTATTTCTATCTGTTTATAGGAAATGAGAATAATCAAGTGTATTCAAGAAAGATTGAAAAGAGGCATAGAGAGAGCTGCTGAACAACTAGCGTAAGTAATTTTTACATTTGGTCCACATTTGAATGGATATTCACTTAACGTAATCAATTTTGAGAGTATATGTTTATGGAGTACACTATATCTGTATTGGAAGAAGTTCTTCTATTTAAAAACAAAAAATATATTTAGCTTTATATTCTGTCTTCTTGAACATGATTGGCTGAATGACTTCTGCATCGGAAATTTCTGAATCTATATTCTAAATGTAGATGTAAAAGGTACAACCAACCTGATCATTGGGCCGGTGCAAACCTTCAGTGTAACACACCTATTCCAATCTGCCCATTCATTTTTCTGCAACTTATTATCTCACGCATGCCTATTAAGTTCCTTGGTTTTCCCTCCAGGCACATACACTAGGGGACATTTATAGTTGCCAATTCACCGACAATTATTGGTTGTGGGAAGAAACCACAGCAACCAAAACCCTTTCTCCCATAATGTACTTATAACATCTCTTGGGATTATCCTTAATTTTATCTGCCCGAGCTATCCCCGTCACCTTTTTGCCCTGCTGATTTCCTTTTTCAGCATGTTTCTCAAGTTCCCAAAACTCCTCCAGGGATACACTTGATCCTACCTGCCTATACCTGACCCATGCTGCTGCCTTGTACTGGACTCTTGTCAGTGCACTTTTATAAACATCCCACGTTTCAGACATTCCATTTCCTTCAAACAACCTGCTCCAATCCACTTGAGCGTGTTCCTGTCTAATACCTTCAAAGTTGGCTACGTCCCAATTTCAACTGGTGGGCCCGCCCTGTCTTTATCCATAACGATCTTAAAACGAATAGAACAATGGTCGCTGGTCCCATAAGGCTCATCCACAAACATTTCATAAGTCATGGGAGCAGAATAAGGCCGTTAGGCCCATCGAGCCTACTCCACCGTTCAATTCTGGCTGATCTATTTTTTCCTCTAACCTGCCTTCTTCCCGTAACCTTTGATATCCTTACTAATCAAATACCTGCCAATCTGCGCTTTTAAAAAAAAACAAAACCCAAAGATGTGGCCTCCACAGTCGTCTGTGACATCGTCCACTTGCCCCTCCCAATTTCCTAAAATTGGACCAAGTGTTGCCCTCTCCCGTGTAGGGCTCTCTACATATTGCCTGAGGATACTTTCCTGACCACATTTGACAAATTCTGTCCCACATAAACATTTTGCACTATGACATTGCCAGTCAATATTGGGAACATTAAAATGCCCTACTATGACTCCCTATAGTGAAACCCTATAATCCGAGCAGCATTATGGTAAATCTCCTCTGCACCCTCTTCAAAGCTTCCACATCTTTCCTGTAAGGGGTGACCAGAACTGCACACAATACTCCAAATGTAACCTCACCAAAGTCTGATAGAGCTGCGACATGACTTCCTGACTCTTATATTCATCTTTAGTGAACAATGTACTTGGACTCCAAGATCCCTCTGCACATCAACGCTGATAAAGGTTTTGCAATTAACTGTATACTCTTCTTGCATTCAACCTCCAAAAATGCATGCGACCAAGTCATCATAAATCCCATAGTTCTTAATCTTCTAGATCAGCGTATCACGAGGGACCTTATCAAAAGCTGTACTAAATTCCATGTATACAACATCCATCGTCCTCCCTTCATCTATCTCCTTTGTCATCTCAATAAACTCAATCAAGCTAGTGAGACACAACAGGAAGACATAAATAATCTGCCGGAAATAGCAGGGGACCGGCGGTCAAATAAGGTGGAGGAACAGAGTGAAATCCAGGTTAGCCGAGAAGTGGTGTTGGGTAAATAGAATGAATTAAAGGCCAATAAATCCCCAGGGCCAGATAGGCTGCATCCCAGGTCTGCATCAAGGAAGTAGCCACAGAAATAGTGAATGCATTAGTGATAATTTTTCAAAACTCCGTAGATTCTGGAGTAGTTCCTGAGGATTGGGGGGTAGCTAATGTAACCCCACTTTTTAAAAAAGGAGGGAGAGAGAAAACGGGGAATTACAGACCAGTTAGTCTAACATCGGTAGTGGGGAAACTGCTAGAGTCAGTTATTAAAGATGGGATAGCAGTACATTTCGAAAGTGGTGAAATCATTAGACAAAGTCAGCATGGATTTACGAAAGGTAAATCATGCCTGACGAATCTTATAGAATTTTTCGAGGATGTAACTAGCAGAGTTGATAAGGGAGAACCAGTGGATATGTTATATCTAGACTTTCAGAAGGCTTTTGGCAAGATCCCACATAAGAGATTAGTATACAAACTTAAAGCACACGGTATTGGGGGTTCAGTATTGATGTGGATAGAGAACTGGCTGGCAGACAGGAAGCAAAGGGTAGGAGTAAACGGGTCCTTTTCAGAATGGCGGGCAGTGACTAACGGGGTACCGCAAGGCTCATTGCTGGGACCCCAGCTATTTACAATATATATTAATGATTTGGATGAGGGAATTGAATGCAACATCTCCAAGTTTGCGGATGACACTAAGCTGGGGGGTAGTGTTAGGTGTTAGGAGGATGCTAGAAGGCTGCAAGGTGACTTGGATAGGCTGGGTGAGTGGGCAAATGCATGGCAGATGCAGTATAATGGTGGCAAATTAGGAAAAGGGGAGATGCAACAAGACCTGGGTGTCCTGGTACACCAATCATTGAAAGTAGGCATGCAGGTGCAGCAGGCTGTGAAGAAAGCAAACGGTATGTTAGCGAAAGGATTTGAGTATAGGAGCAGGGAGGTTCTACTGCAGTTGTACAGGGTTTTAATGAGACCACACCTGGAGTATTGCGTACAGTTTTGGTTTCCAAATCTGAGAAAAGACATTCTTGCCATAGAGGGGGTACAGAGAAGGTTCACCAGACTGATTCCTGGGATGTCATGACTTTCATATCAGGAAAGACTGGATAGACTTGGCTTGTACTCGCTAGAATTTAGAAGACTGAGGGGGGATCTTACAAAATTCTTAAGGGGTTGGTTTGGCTAGATGCAGGAAGATTGTTCCCGATGTTGGGGAGGCCCAGAACAAGGGGTCACAGTCTAAGGATAAAGGGGAATTCCTTTAGGACCGAGATGAGGAAAACATTTTTCACATAGAGAGTGGTGAGTCTCTGGAATTCTCTGCCACAGAAGGTAGTTGAGGCCAGTTCATTGGCTATATTTAAGAGGGAGTTAGATGTGGCCCTTGTGGCTATAGGGATCAGGGGGTATGGAGAGAAGGCAGGTACAGGATACTGAGTTGGATGATCAGCCATGATCATATTGAATGGTGGTGCAGGCTCGAAGGGCCGAATGGCTTACTCCTGCACCTATTTTCTATGTTTCTATGTACAAAGCAGTGCTGGCTATCCTCAATTAGCTAATTCTCTTCCAAAGGTGGGAGTAAATCCTATCACAAATAATTATCTCCAATAGTTCCCCTACCACTGACATGAGGCTCACCGGCCTATAGTTCCCTGGATTCCTTCTACTTCCTTTCTTAAAATAGGAACAACATTGGCCACTCTCCAGTCCTCCGGAACCTCGCCTGTGGCTAGAGAAACAGCAAAAATCCTTGTCAAGGCCCCTGCAATCTCCTCTCTTGCCACCCTCAATAACCTGGGATAGATCCCATCAGGTCCTGGGAACTTATCCACCTTAATGCTCTTCAAGCACTTGAGCATCACCTCCTCCTAGGTCTCAAACTGCTTAGCATATTTGTATTCTCCACACCGATCTCACTGTCCTCCAAATTATGCTTGGTAAATACAGGTATTAAGATATTTGATAGTAAATTGTTATGGAATTTGCATGCTGTTGCATAATTAATGTCATACTAATATGTTTATCTGTTCAGCAGCGGAATTGAGGAATTTAAGGATCTGATGATGATTAAGTGCTATTTGGAGTAGAAGTAATCCATAGTTGGGAACTACTGAAGGGATATATCAGTGAAGGCATCTGGTCAAGGGTGAAACATATGTAGCAAGTCATCTCTATAAATATTCTGGAGGTTATTCAAAATACCATTAAATGGAGAGGTTTGAGACCTTAGTAGATGGTTTCTAAAAATTTTAGGAAAGCAAGGCTTGTTATCTTTGATAGGCACGAAGTGCTGGAGTAATTTAGCGGGTCAGGCAACATCTCTGGAGAAAAAGGATGAGTGACGTTTTGGGTTGGGAGCCTGCTTCAGTCTGACCCGAACCGTCACCCATCCTTTTTCTCCAGAGATGCTGCCTGACCTGCTGAGTTACTCCAGCACTTTGTGTCATTCTTCAGTATAGACCAGCATCTGCTGTTTCTTTTCACTTCCAGTTCTCTTTGGTTAGCTTCCATCTCTGGAGGCTAGTGAATAACTGATAGCAGTCACAATTGGCAATCCACTTATCCACTGATTCTCTATATTCCAATGGAATTAGTGGACGTGAGTCAATTTAAGCAACCAAAAAAAGGGTGCATTTGACAAGTTTTTAAATAATGAATTTTGGACGATTAATTATTTGATGTGTTGCATTACAATTGTGTGTGCAACTAGTGCTGATTCTCCAATTATTTTAGTTGGCTGCATTCATGGCATGATTTCTGTCAAATGGCAACACATTTGATCAGTAAACATTTGGAGAATAGCACCAAGCAATGGAAATGTGTTTCCATACACTTGGATTCGACAGCATCTACATTTCAGGCCTTGGGCTGCAAGCGGTATAAGGCAGGGCCAGAGAGCGAACATTGGCATGATGTGCTGCATTAGTACTTGAAGGTCCCTACACACAAGCCAGCAAGCGCTCGCACTTAGAACCTCTAAAAACATCTTGCTGGTTCAGTTTCAGTCTAACTGAACCTTAAATGCAAGTATGGGATTTTGGTGGGTGTGCGCAGAACAAGTTATTCATTTCACCCTTTGCTTCTGCTTTGGCCCAGGGTAATCACTGGTAAATTAAAACAAATACCTGTAGTCAGATGAACATTATTCATTACCGGCTGGCAAACTTAACAAGTCTTCTCAGACCTCTATAAATCTTCTTGACTAACACAGTGCATTGTGAATGAGAAGAGTTTTATGATAGTAGAACATGTGGTTTTTGCAACTTTTGGCTGGGAACATGAAAAATACCAAGCATTAATCATATCCAAAATACCAAGCATTAATCGTATCCAAAATAGTCCCGCACACTGAGGCCATACTCAGTATTTTCCTTTTCTTTGCATGTTTTTTTTTTTTGGCCATACTTTGCAAAAGTTTCAGATTTTTCTGTGCTGCCACTTTTCCAGCTAAATATGCCCTTTGTTGTGCCATCTTTCCTTAAGGGAACATGAAAAGGAAACATTTAACTGAGCCAGAAACAGTAATAAAATACTTGCATTACTGAACTAAAGACCTGGGAATAGACACAAAATGCTGATGCAGTCAGGTAGCATCTCTGGAGAAATGGAGTAGGTGACGTTTCAGGTCGATGGCCTTCTTCAGTCTGAAGAAGGATCTTGACCCGAAACGTCACATTTATTTTCTCCAGAAATGTTGCTTGACCCACTGAGTTACTCCAGCATTTTGTGCCTATCTTCAGTGTAAACCAGCATCTGCAGTTCCTTCCTCCACTAAACACCTGGGAAGTTGAGTTCATATTACATTGTGAGGAATTTAAATTCAGTTGATCAAATGGCCTGTAATTAGTATTGATGATGATGTCAAACTTGTTTTAAAAAAAATTATATTGACAAATAACCTTAGGAGAAGGAAACCTATCATCCTTGCCCATCTGGCCTATATATAATCTAGACCCACAGGAATGACATGTGCCAGCGCCCACTGACATGTGCCAGCAAGCCAATGTTACATGTCGAGGCAGAGTCATACAGTATGGAAACTGGCCCTCTGCCCAACCTGCCCATGCTGACTTGTGGGACTAGTGTAAACGCCCCATTTACACTAGTCCCACCTACCCGTGTTTGGCCCCTATCCCTCTAAAACTATCCTTTCCAGTAAAACGATCCTATCCATGCATTCATATTACTGCAGCAGTTCAAGAAGATAGCAACAGAGAGACTGTAGATTAACCAGGATGTAGCCTGGGTTGGAGGATAGCAGTTGTAAGGGGAGATTGTACAGGCTGGATTTATTCTCACAGGAACATAATAAGCTGAGGAGTGACCTTTGAACCTAGAACAAACACAGAACAATTCAGCAGGGGAACAAGCCCTTCGACCCACAATACTTATGCCAAACATGATGCAAAGTTAATCTCCTCTGCCTGCATGTGATCCATATCCCTCCATTCTCTGCATATCCATGTGCAAAGACTTACACACTGCTATCATATCTGCTTCCACCATCACCCCCAGCACCGTGTGTACCAGTCCCCCATGATGCTCTGTGGGGCCAAAAAACCTTGCCCATGCATATTCTTTAAACTTTCACCCTCTAACCTTAAAGCTTTGCCTTCTTGACTTTCACATTGCCACCCTGGGAAAAGGGTTCAGACTGCCTACCTTATACATGCCTCATAATTTTCTCCAGTTCTATCAGGTCTCCCCTCAACCTCAGGTACTCCAAAGAAAACAATCTAAATTTGTGCAGAATTGTCTCCTTATGCCTCTTACCCTTTAAATCCAACAGTGTTCTGGGAAACCTCTTCTGCACCCTCTCCAAAGCCTCTGTGTAGGGGTAACTAGAACTGCACACAATACTCTGAAAGCAGCCATACCAAAGTTTTATAAAGCTGCAAGCAACTTCCTATCACTTAACCTTGTTGGGGTTTATAAAATTGAGAGGCATACAAAGGATAGATGGGCAAAATATTTTTCCCAGGGAAGAGGAATCTAGAATTAGAGTGCACAGGTTTCAGGTGAGAAGGGATAAATTAAAATAAGGTAAATATGTGGACCATGTTGCCAGTGGAGGCAGATACAATGAAACATCTAAAAGGCCGTCGGACAGGTATTTGGATCAGCAAGGAGTAAAGGGATAAAGGACAAATGGGATTATTGTGTAGGCATTATGATTAGTGCCACAAAGGCCACTTTCTGTGCTGTATGCTTCTATGATTCTATGAAGATAGAGCATCAATGAATTTAAATTGCTGACATCACGCAAAAAAATATTGGAGCTGCCTGTTGTTTTTCCAGCTTTTCTGCCGAATGGGATTCTGATCATTAATCAGCAGAACAATAGTGGCATTCAAAAGCCAAACTGAAATATCTAACCTTTCCACCACTTTTAAACAGCAGCAGGAGAGGTGAATCTTTACTGTTTCTTTCCGTGAAGTAACCTTGCAAATATGATCTTTCTCTTCTTATTAATACAGAAATAACAGGGCAGCTCAGCATGAACTGGAACGAGATCTGTGTGATAAATGTTCAGCATACTGGATTGATGATAAAGCGCATCAGATGAAGAACACCTCCGATGGTATCAACTATTACTGTGGAATTGAACAAGTGAACGCTACGTAAGTGTAACAACTCAGTGTGATTCTTTGTTTTGGAGAGTGTATGCCTCAGTTTCATATATTCAATGTTAACCCAAGGGCATAAAAAAAGTACAGGATGAACAGTGAAACTCCATTTAAAAACTCGCTGTTTCACATGGATTGTTGCAAGAAGGTTGGTGGGAAAAGTGCAAAAACTGAATCCATGGTAAAAACGTCTAGAGATTATTTTTATGATATGGTCTTGTGGGGAAGATTTTGACTTTTCATGGCAGTGTAAACCAGGTGACAGGAAATTGTCAAAATTCGTTGCAGCTCTCCTTTCTATTTACACTGAAATGGTCCTGATGGTTCAATTAGAGAGATGTGCAATGGGCTCCAAATTTCTTGTTGGCAGCGTGTAATGCCTAATAGTACCGTGATCCTGCAAAAATCCTCTATCCTCGCTCTTTTTTGCTATAGCTGATGATTTTAGTTTGAAGCATTTCATCACACCTGAACTATGTCATGTTTAGTTTAGTTTATTGTCACATGTATCGAGGTACAGTGAAAGGCGTTGTTGCGTGCTAACCAGTCAGCAGAAAGACAATGCTTGATTACAATCAAGCCATTCACGGTGTACAGATACATGATAAGGGAATACTTGATGCCGATGTGAATCCTGTTTTTCTAAAAGCAGTAGAACATAGACATCTCACAAAAAGTTAGAGTAACTCAGCGGGACAGGCATCATCATCTCTGGAGAGAAGGAATGGGTGACGTTTCAGAAGAAGGGTCTCGACCCAAAACGTCACCCATTCCTTCTCTCCAGAGATGCTATCTGTCCCGGTTGTGATGTAACTCCTGCTTTTTGTGTCTATCTTCAGTTTAAACCAGCATCTGCAGTTCCTTACTACACAAAAGATAGTGATTTGCACCACATCTTCTAATGGGTTAGAATCTCTCATGCTGTGAAACGGACCACGTAATTGGCCTCTAACACACATAATCTAATAAAACGGCAATTTGCCCTTAAAAGACTGTTGTGACATCAGAATATGTGTTTGAACGTAGTACAGGTGAGATGAGTGAACAAAGCTATTTCCTCTAATGGTGACGCATCAGAGGCACTGGCACAAGAGCTGAGACCGATCTCATTCGGGGCTGAAGGGTTTCCTTTAGAGTAAAGCTCAGTGAAGACCTGCATGTAGAGTATTCACTCAAAAGGCCAATGCATCTACTCCCAGGCTGCTCAGGTCTGACTGCATCTGAGGACAAATCTTCCCAGTTTCAGCATGAAACCCAAGGGAAATCTGACTGTTTAAGAAGGAACTGCAGATGCTGGAAAATCGAAGGTAGACAAAAATGCTGGAGAAACTCAGCGGGTGCAGCAGCATCTATGGAGCGAAGGAGATGGGCAACGTTTCGGGCCAAAACCTCTCTTCAGAAATGTGTGTGTGTTGCACATATCCCTCACACCACATGCCAACAATGATCTAAACCTAAATTCGGCATTGGTATTTTTCACATGTTCCCATTGTGTAAAAGTTGGCTGGCACTCCTACTGCAGCTGAAGATAGCATACCTGCTGTCATAAACAAAGGTGTGTCTGCTGGTCAAAGATCCTCCACTGACATCTTGGATTTTTTGGTAGAATCGTCAATGATGGATGCAGCCATTAACTCTGGTCTGTGTTTCTTCACCGTGGAGATGTTCAAGCACTTGATTTCTACACAATGAGGCACTGGAACTGTTAATTCCTACTTATGTGCATCAGTTATTTGCATATAAATTGAACTGTGTTTCACCCATTTTACAGAAGTATCAAGGACACAACAGCACAAATCTAATTTATGGACATGGCTGGTGAGATTTACTGAGGTGAAAATGCAACAAAGATTGACCAGATAATTTATTTGAATTCTGAGGCTGAATTTGAGGCCTGTCCTTAGTGGCTACAGTGCTATTTTTGTGTCCAAACCAGACAATGGCCTGTTTCTATCCACTCACCCCTCTGCTCTTCCACTCCCAGCTACATTCTATCCATTTACTGCCTTCTTTTAAAATGCAGTTGCCTTTTTGTAAAAGCTGTGTCGGTGTTCTGATGTGTGCAGTACAAATTGTCTGATGTGTCTCCCTGATGACTTGGGAAAATGTCGATTGTGAAAGCTTCATGTATGCAACCACCCACTTTGCAAAGAGCTATCTTGTTTCAGATGCTATCTGCTGGCAGATGGAAGAACTCTGAGCTAAAATATCTTGAAAAGCAGAGGCAATAAAATCAGATGTTCAGGTTCCTGTATGTACACCTGCAAATGCAAGGTTTCAAGTAGTGACGAGTGCCAACAAGCCATCACGAGTGGTTTATCACCTGCATTTGTTGGCATTTATCTCTGCACAACCCGTACAGAAATTCTGACAAAATGTAAATGTTCAACTCTACACCAGAACTCAACAGTCTCTTTTGCTGGCTCCGAACTTTACTGATTTCACCAAGTACTTGAGTTCCAATGACTACAGCCAAGAGACAAGATTGTCTGGCGGGATGTGCAAAGCCTTAAGGTTAATCGATAATGGCAGGGGAAAAGGAACTGTAAAACAATTTATATGCAAGGAATGAGAACAATGCAAAGTTGGCAGACTATCCAGGAAAAAGAGAAACAAAGCTGCTTTAATTGAGAATAGACATATCATCGACAAAGCAAAGCTGAGTTACACTTTAAGAACACCAGTATGACACAAGACATCTGCACACACAAACAGTATATAAGTAATCTGTGTATCAGTTGACAACATACTCCCTCAGAAGGTCTGGTCTCATGAACATTTAATGAAATTAAACAAATCACATGAACCTTTTGCACTTCCAGTGTTATCTGTCCCCAAAATCATCCCATGTTTAGGCTTCAAAACTGATAAATCATTTTGTCTTAAAGGACAAATTATATTTAAAGATTAAACAATTCCAATAAAATGACTATTCTGGCTAACACAGTTTAGAAAAAAGGTACAATACCTGCTATGTCGTTGAATAGCTAATGACCACTTCAAAAATATATTAACATAGCGATGATTCACCTGGGATTGGGGCATATTATATAGGTTTTCTGTGTGGGGAATGTCATCTAGTTTTTACCCTTTCCGCTTTCTGCTGTAGAAATTCATTTCCCATGCTCGTGACCTCCTGTCCAACATGAGGAGATTCCGAAAACCTACAGTATCAAAATAGTAAAGAATTCATAATCCATCTAAAAGCCACTTTCTAGTTTAGTTTAGAAATACAGCATGGAAACAGCCTCTTTGGCCCACAGAGTCCACGCCCACCAACAAACACCTGTACACCAGTTCTATTCTACACACCGGGGACAATTTACAGAAGCCAATTAACCTACAAACCTGCACATCTTTGGGATGTAGGAGGAAACCAGATCCTCCGGAAAAAAACCACGCAGTCACAGGGAGAATGTACAAACTCCGTACAGACAGCACACGAGGTCAGAATTGAACCCGGGTCTCTGGCGTTGTGAGGCAGCAACTCTACTGCTGTACCACCGTGCTGTTGCCCACTTTGTAATCCTTGAAGTCAGACTTGTGGCAGGTCTGATGTCCATCTACTTAAAGTGAAAATGTTTAAAAATAAAATTGCAGAAGAATGCCTGTTTTTTTCTGATATTGGACAGACCATTGATCACTGGTCAGAAAGTGTTCAACTAGTCAGAATTGAACTTGTATGTCAAAATATACTGGAGTATAATGCACTAAAGCTAATGGAATACTTCTCAATTGTAGTACAGTTTATTAATGCAGGAAACACAGCAGACAAAGTGCCTGGAGCAAAGTTCCACGAAGAAATGCGTCCAAAAAAAGCTTTATTTATGTTGAATGTGGGGTAAATATCAGCTTGGCCATCAGGAATAATTCCTTGTTCCATGAAATAGAACCGTTGGTTCTTTTATGTTCATCCAACAGAGCAGAAAGGACCTTGGTTTACTATCTCCAAAGACAGCATCCCTTGTACTTAACATAACCCTCCCTTCCTGCTAAACTGGAGACTCAACCCAGATGTTTAAACTCTAATCTCTGGAGTGGAATTTGAGGCCACAATCTTCTGACTCAGAAGTAAAAGTGCCACCCGCTGAGTCATATCTGTCACCGAACAACTCTCGACTGTAAAGTATGCAACTTCATAAAATCCAATTATGTGACTCACCGACTGTGTCTTGAGAATTCCTCGGCTGGACTAACCATTGATAATTGCTAGGACGGCTCATTGTGAATGTTGGCTCGGACGGTGGGCTGATGATTTCTTTCCAACCTCTCCACTGGAAGCCTACGACCACTTCCTGCCAAGGACCTTTCATGAAAACAGACACTTAGGAAGTATCGAGGAGCCGAGTGACTCTGGGAGCTGTACTGAGGGGAGGTCTAAAACTTCAGAGCACATTAGAACTTAAAGATTTATAATAAATTAAGTTGATTTATCTTTCCCTGCAATGTGGTAGTACTGTTACAGTCCAAAACCAGGGGCAGTTTATCTGTTTCTGACTGGGTTATTGTTTGCCCACAGCTGTGGTAATAATCTTCTGATTCCTGTTAGAATGGAGACAAGAGAGAGTTTCCAAAATAAGTACGGACCTGCTCTTACACTTTTCTCAGGAATGTGCCCTGAAACTGTGAAAGAGGAATTGTAGTAAATTGAGCCGAGCTGTGTGTTTGGCTCCGACGCCATCAACAGATAAATCTTTCCATCAGCAATGCCATCTCGCCTCCAATAAAAACATTGGAACATTCAGTGCTGGAAAAAGCTATGAGCAAACATGCATGTTTTTAATGAAACCAATTGTGGAAGGTCTATAAAATGTGCAGAAGAGTAGTTTCACCTCTTGATCACCTCCAGTTCATTACAGTTACGATGGTGCAGAGTGTCTACGTTAGTTTAGTTCACAGATACAGTGCAAAAATGGGCTCTTCAATCCACCGAGTCCAGGCTGACTGGCGTTTCCTGTGCACTCGCACTATCCTACACACTAGGAACAATTACAATATTTACCAAAGCCAATTAACCTACAAACATGTATGTCTTTGGGGTGTGGGAGAAAACCGGAGCACCTGGAGAAAACCCACGCAGTGACGGGAAGAACGTACAAACTCCGTACAGACAGCACCCGTAGTCAGGATCGAACCTGGGTCTCTGGCGTCAACCCTACCACTGCGCCACACGTACCATCCGTAAAGTTTAAGCATGTTTACTGTTTAAGCATGGATCTGATTAGCTATGCAGTGTGATTTTTTTTTTTTTTTTTTTTTTTTTTTAGCTGGATGGCTTTTGTTAGCAGTGATTTTCACCAGGCAGAACTCTAACAAACATTACCGTCCTGTAGTGTTGCATGTTTACTTCTTGTTGAATGACCTCACCGTTGGTAATGACCACAGCAGAGCCAGTGGCCTCAATTTCCAACATGAAAGGAACAACAAGCTTGTGGTGTCATGTTTTTAACGAAGAAAACCACAGAGGGAATGCAATACATTTAAAAATATATATTTCCTGTCCTAAACATCATTTTCCAATCAAGAGCATCTGGCTGCCTTAAATATTTGGCAGAGCGGTCCAGCAGGAACATATTGGTATACTTGATTGCCATTCCTTCTCTCTGCTTGTGGAGTTGTGGATTACACTCTGCAGCTCTCAAAGTGGTGATACCAAAGAAGTTATGCCATCCATATCTCTAATCTATAAATACAATGGGAAATCATCTTGAGCGTGTTCCACCTCCAGTTTAAATTGTTTGGCATGGTGCAAATGCCAAGCAGAATGAGTGCACCAGCACATTGGCTGTCGTACAGCACACTGGAAGAGTAAACGAGATCGTCTGGATGAACATGCCTGTCACCATTTTAGCATTCTGAATCATTAACTCTGGAATAGAGTTTGTAAAATTGTATTCCCTAACCACAAAGATAAACAACACATCTGCCACGCAACGCTGCTGACTCAAACATCCCTCTGTCTCACTGTGCTTAAGTGGGACACTTTATTTAACTGGTTTCAGTCGGGTACTAGTAAATGTATGGCGAAGCTTCCATCTGCAGATGACTTGAACTTTATGAATGAAAATATCAATAGACAATAGGCAATAGGTGCAGGAGTATGCCATTTGGCCCTTCGAGCCTGCACCGCCATTCAATGTGATCATGGCTGATCAAACGCCTGATTCAGAGTAGATCCTTTCATTTGAATGAATTAATAAGTTTATTGGCCAAGTATGTACACATACAAGGAATTTGCCTTGGTGTGCCGCTCGCAAGTAACAACACGTAAACATTCAGTAAATAATTAAGAATAAAGCACAAAATATTAAAACATTAAGAATAAAACATTATAGTTTAAACATGTGAATCAAATAAAATACCAGAGCAAAAGGAGGCTACAGACTTTTGGTTATTACAATAGACAATAGTATTTATTTAATAAAACCATTTTTTAATAATGCTTTATATTCAAACTGACTAAAATTGCAATTTTTACTTTTAAACCATCATCTGTTATAATTATTTAATTAGGATCACAAACCCGGGTTCCTGGTTGAAGTATACAGAAGAAAACATTCTGCGTTCACAGTGTGAGAGGGCGGCCTCGTCGAGACTGCGGGACGAGCTTGAAAAGCTTCTGGCTGCTACTTCAGAGGAGTTGTGGAAGCAGTTCAACAATGTCAATCTTGCATTTACGCATCGCATCTTTGAAATTGGCGACGCCAAGAAGAAGCTACAGATGCACCTGGCAAAGGTAAGAGATGAAAACTGAAAATGTATTTGTACCTGAAAAAAGGTGGGATGTATTGGAGGGTGCAGTTTTGCCCAAATGTAGTTACTCGAGGAGATGGTGATGTCGAGCCACCTTGAACTACCCAGGACTGTTGGATCAGAGAATTTCAAGGATTTCTCCAAGTGTTAATGAAGAAATCATACTGTATGCCAATACCAGGAGATATCTTGGGTGAAAATTACGTGTGCGGACGTGGCGCCAACAGACGAGAGGCCGCAGCAAAGAAGTCGAAGCCAAAGAACTGAATGGAAACGAGGTCGAAACGCCAATAAACCGAAAGTCCGAAGACAAAACACCTACTAACCGAAAGGATGGGACGCCTAAAAGCCAACAAACCGAAAAGCTGCGTCGCATAAAAGCAAACTTACCGAATGGCCGCTTTGTCAAAACACCACCTACCCGAAAGGCGGCGTCGCCTACAAGCCAACGAACCGAATGCCGCTCAACAGAAAAGTCAAATAACGGACATGACGTTGCCGGGGTGGGGGGCAGGACTTGTCAGCGATTGGTCCAGACCCTCGCGTCCATCACATCACTGTGAAGGGATGAACATTGTCCCAAACCTCCCGCAGCCCGCGGAGGGTGTCCGTGCGAGAGTGGGGGCTGTCCCGAGCGATGCGCATCTTCGGCCGCTTTCAACTTGGTGCTTTGGTTCAGAATGCCCAGTCATCTATGGCTTGTGTGGGAAAATGAACCCCACGCTCCCGTGTTCCCCTTCTCTCTCTCCCCCCCTCTCCCCCCCCCCCCCTCCCCACCTCTTCCCCTCCTCCCCCCCTCCCCCCCCCTCTCCCCCCCTCCCCCTCCTCTTCGCTCTCCCCTCTTTGCTCTCCCCTCTTTGCTCTCTCCTCCTCTCTCTACCCTTCTCTTCCCCTTCTCTCTCCTGCGTCTCCACCCGTGGGAGCGTCCCACAGTCACTGGCCGCGATGCACTGCCATCGGACCCCAACCTCCACACCAGGGTGATTCACCCCCACTGCTGGGACAGACGTTTTATTTATTACCGTCTCGGTGCTTACGAATCGCACCCAAGCTCCCACGCACAAAACAGGCAGCATCTCTGGAGAGAAGGAATGGGTGACTTTTCGGGTCAAGACCTTTCAGATGCACTCTGTCCCCGCGGTGGGGGGTGAATCACCCTGGTGTGGGGGTTGGGGTCTGATGGCGGTTCATCGCGGTCAGTGACTGTGGGACGCTCTCGCGGGTGGAGACGGAGGAGAGAGAGAAGGGGGAGAGAGAGAAGGGAGGGAGAGAGAAGGGGGAGACGGGAGCGTGGGGTTCATTTTCCCACACAAGCCATAGATGACTGGGCAATCTGAACCAAAGCACCAAGTTGAAAGCGGCGGAAGGTACGCATCCGTCTGGACAGCCCCCACTCTCGCACGGCCACCCTCCGCAGGCTGCAGGTCGCGTGGAGCGGAGGTTTGGGACGATGTTCATGCCTTCACAGTGATGTGATGGCCGCGGGGGTCTGGACCAATTGCTGACAAGTCCCGCCCCCCGGCAACGCCAAGTCCGTTATTGGACGTTTCTGTTGAGCGACAGTCTGTCCTTTGGTGTGTAGGCGACACCGCCTTTCGGGTAGGTGGCGTTTCGACAGAGCGGCCATTCGGTAAGTTTGCTTTTTGGTGACGCAGCTTTTCGGTTCGTTGGCTTTTAGGCGTCCCGCCATTTTGGTTCATTGGCTTTTAGGCGTCCCATCCTTTCAGTTAGTAGGCGTTTCGTCTTCAGACTCTTTCGGTTTATTGGCGTTTCGGCCTCGTTTCCATTCGGTTCTTTGGTTTCGACGTCTTTGCTTCGGCCTCTCGTCTGTCGGCGCCGCGTCCGGCTACCGGAAATTATACAATGTTTTCTCTACAGTAGCACTCGTGTCCTCAGTGTTTGTGATCACGATTGTCATGGTAGTTCCAGCCTTGTTGTAGTGCATCCAGAGAAATGAAAAATCCCTGTCATGGGAAGGAGGGAAAAACTGATATATTGTTTTTCATAGCAATGCATCATTCAACCAATATCCTTGGTCCTGTGTGGTACTGAACTGCTTAAGAGTTGTCGGGGCTTTGCTTACCCAACAAGTGAATTACATCCCTGAATTGAGATATTATCTCCTAAAATTAGGACAACCGAGTAGGTGATGCATATTTTATGCTCTCCTGACATGACCAGAAACTTTAAAATGGTGATCGCAGGTTGCTCACGGCATTTTCACCTTTTGCTCCTGGGATTAGACAGGTCATTTCTAACTAGATGTTTGCTGATGCAGTGTTTGATTTACAGGTGAAAATGGTTCACTGCGGAACTAGGACGTGTAGAGTGCTAATACAAATACTGAGCTAGAGTTTGGTATTCCTGCCACTTTGGTATAGACCTCAAAACGAGTATCTGATGTCTGCCCTTGAAAGATGTTATAGTTCATTTGCAATACTGCCTGTTTGGTGGTCCTGTTATTAAAGTGGTTCGGCTTTTATTGAGATGGCTGCAATCAGGACATCCAAGTCTGCCTTTGGACTAACAGGTGGCCCTTAAAAGGAATTGCTACAAGCCACCACCAAACAAGGTGCACATTAAAAATAACCTGAATATGGAACTTCCAGGTGGATGAATACTTCTCATGACTCTACATTGCAACCATTAGGGGGCTGATGGTCCTCTCTTGTTTGTTATTTCAGCCTCTTTCTCTCCGAAACGCTCTCTTGAATGCCTTGACCATTCTATCACTCAACTCATCCCAGTTCCAAACCCTTCCTCCCTCTTGCGAGATTTAACTTTAGAAACAAAAATGGAAATGGACTACTGATAAGCTCAGATGGTGTGACTGGTGGTCAAATTTCACACTTCCGTGTGTCGAAAATGCCTTGTATTAAAACATGTTTTCAACTTTGTATTAAGCTACAAGTCAGTACTCCCAGCTCTTGGTCATAACATAGAAACATAGAAAATAGGTGCAGGAGGCGGCCATTCGGCCCTTCGAGCCAGCACTGCCATTCATTGCGATCATGGTTGATCGTCCCCTATCAATAACCCGTGCCTGCCTTCTCCCCATATCCCTTGATTCCACTAGGCTCTGCAGCTCTATCTAACTCTCTCTTAAATCCATCCAGTGATTTGGTCTCTGTGGCAGGGAATTCCACAAATTCACAACTCTCTGGGTGAAAAGGTTTTTTCTCACCTCAGTCTTAAATGGCCTCCCCTTTATTCTATGACTGCGGCCCCTGGTTCTGTACTCGCCCAACATTGGGACCATTTTTCCTGCATCTAGCTTGTCCAGTCCTTTTATAATTTTATATGTTTCTATAAGATCCCCCCCCTTATCCTTCTAAACTCTAGTGAGTACAAGCCTAGTCTTTTCAATCTTTCCTCATATGACAGTCCCGCCATCCCAGGGATCAATCTCGTGAACCTACGCTGCACTGCCTCAATCACAAGGATGTCCTTCCTCAAATTAGGAGACCAAAACTGTACGCAATAATCCAGATATGGTCTTACCAGAGCCCTATACAATTGCAGAAGAACCTCTCTACTATACTGAAATCCTCTTGTTATGAAGGCCAACATTCCACTAGCTTTCTTCACTGCCTGCTGTACCTGCATGCCAACTTTCAGTGACTGGTATACAAGGACACCCAGGTCTCGCTGTACCTCCCCCTTACCTAACCTAACCCCTTTGAGATAATGGGTTACACAAAAAGCTGGAGAAACTCAGCGGGTGCAGCAGCATCTAAGGAGCGAAGGAGATAGGCGACGTTTCGGGTCGAGACCCTTCTTCAGACTGGTCAGGGATCAGGGAAACGAGAGATATAGACGGTGATGTGAGAGATAAAGAACAATGAATGAAAGATATGCAAAAAAGTATCGATGATAAAGGGAACAAGCCATTGTAAGCTGTTTGTGGTGTGAAAATGAGAAGCTAGTGCGACTAGGGTGGGGGAGGGAGATAGAGATAGAAGGAATGCCAGGGCCCGAGGGCTGAGGGAGAGGTGGGAGGGGGAGGAGACAGCAGGGGTTAACAGAATTGAGAAAATTCAATGTTCAAGCCCAAAGGATGCAAACTCCCCAAGCGGAATATGAGGTGCTGTTCCTCCAACTTGCGGTGTTGCTCACTCTGGCCATGAGGAGGCCCAGGACCGAGAGGTCGGATACGGAATGGGAGGGGGAGTTGAAGTGCTGAGCGACCGGGAGGTCGGGTTGGTTTTTGCGGACCGAGCGGAGGTGTTCGGCGAAAACGATCGCCAAGCCTCCGCTTGGTCTCACCGATATAGATCATCTGGCATCTGGAGCAGCGGATGCAGTAGATGAGGTTGGAGGAGGTGCAGGTGAACCTCTGTCGGACCTGGAAGGACTGCTTGGGTCCCTGAAAGGAGTGGAGGGGGGAGGTGAAGGGACAAGTGTTGCATTTCTTGCGGTTGCAAGGGAAAGTGCCCGGGGAAGGAGTAGAGCGGGAGGGGAGGGAAGAATTGACAAGGGGGTCGCGGAGGGAGCGGTCTTTGCGGAAGGCAGACAGGGGGGAGATGGGAAGATGTGGCGGGTGGAGGGGTCACGTTGGAGGTGGCGAAACAGGCGGAGGACTATCTGTTGTATTTGCCGGCTCGTGGGGTGAAAGGTGAGGACCAGGGGGACTCTGCCCTGTTTGCGAGTGGGGGAATGGGGAGAGAGGGCAGTGTTGCGGGGTATGGAGGAGACCCTGGTGCGAGCCTCATCAATAGTGGGGGAGGGGAATCCCCGTTCTCTGAAGAATGAGGCCATTTGTGATGACCTGGTGTGGAACACCTCATCCTGGGAGCAGATGCGACGTAGACGGAGGAATTGGGAATAGGGGATGGAGTCCTTACAGGAAGCAGGGTGGGAGGAAGAGTAGTCCAGGTAGCTGTGGGAGTCAGTAGGTTTGTAGTGGATGTCGGTCAGGAGTGTATCACCTGCAATAGAGATTGTGAAGTCATGGAATGGTAGGGAAATGTCGGAAATGGTCCAAGTGTATTTGAGTGCCGGATGGAAGTTGGTGGTGAAATGAATGAAGTCAGTCAGTTGTGTGTGGGTGCAGGAGGTGACACCAAAGCAGTCATCGATGTAACGGAGGTAGAGGTCGGGGATGGGGCCCTGGTACGCCGAGAACAAGGATTGTTTGACGTACCCAACAAGGAGGCAAGCGTAGCTCGGGCCCATGCGTGTGCCCATAGCTACGCCTTGTGTTTGGAGGAAATGGGAGGAATCGAAAGAGAAGTTATTGAGGGTAAGGACCAACTCCGCTAGGCGGAGGAGGGTGTCAGTGGACGGGTATGGGTTGCTCCTCTGGTCGAGGAAGAACCGGAGGGCTTCGTTAACCCTTTGAGATAATAATCTGCCCCCTTGTTTTTGCCACCAAAGTGGATAACCTCACATTTATCTATATTATACTGATCTGCCATGCATCTGCCCACTCACTCAACTTGTCCAGGTCACCCTGCAACCTCCTAACATCCTCTTCACAGTTCACACTGCCACCCAGTTTTGTGTCATCCGCAAACTTGCTAGTGTTGTTCCTAATTCCCTCTTCCAAATTGTTAATATATATGGTAAACAGTTGCGGCCCCAACACCAAGCCTTGCGGCACTCCAATCCCCACTGCCTGCCATTCTGAAAAGGACCCGTTCACTCCAACTCTTTGCTTCTGGTCTGCCAACCAATTTTCTATCCATGTCAACACCCTACCCCCAATACCATGTGCTCTAATTTTAATCACCAGTCTCCTGTGCGGGACCTTATCAAAGGCTTTCTGAAAATCTAGATACACTACATGCACTGGCTCCCCTTCATCCATTTTACTTGTCACATCCTCAAAAATTCCAGAAGATTAGTCAAGCATGATTTGCCTTTCATAAATCCATGTTGACTTGGACAAATCCTTTTACTGCTATCCAAATGCCCCATTGTTACCTCTTTAATAATTGACTCCAGCATCTTTCCCACCACCGAAGTCAGGCAAACTGGTCTGAAATTCCCCGTTTTCTCTCTCGCTCCTTTCTTGAAAAGTGGGATAACATTAGCTATCCTCCAATCCACAGGAACTGATCCTGAATCTATGAAACATTGGAAAATGATCACCGATGTGTCCGCTATTTCTAGAGCCACCTCCCTGAGGACTCTGTGATGCAGTCCATCAGGCCCCGGGGATTTATCATCCTTCAGTCCCATTAGCCTACCCAATTCAATTTCTCGTCTAATGAAATTTCCTTTCAGTTCCTCGACCCCCTTAGATCCTCTGTCCTCCAGTACTTCTGCGAGATTGTTTGTGTCTTCCTTAGTGAAGACAGATCCAAAGTACCTTTTCAACTCTTCTGCCATTTCCTTGTTCCCCATAATAATTTAACCCATGTCTGCCTTCAAGGGACCCACATTTGAATTTGCTACTCTTTTTCCCTTAACATATCTAAATAAGCTTTTACCATCCTTCTTTATATTCCTGGCCAGCTTCCCCTCGTACTTCATCTATTCAGCCCGTTTAGTTTCCTTCTGTTGTCCAATGAAAGTTTCCCAATCTTCTGGCTTCCGGCTACTCTTTGCTGTGTTATACATCTTTTCTTTAAGTTTTATTCTATCCCTAACTTCTCTTGTCAGCCACGGTTGCCTCCTACTCCCCTTAGAATTGTTCTTCCTTTTTGGAATGAAATGATCCGGTGTCCTTCGGATTATGCCCCGAACATTTTCTCACCTCTGGCATTTTTGTTCACAACATTTATTTATGCACAAATCTGGATGTTTCTTGGGACTGGTTTGACCATGCTGCCAAATTTAAGGAAGTTGGCAGATATTAGCGAAGGACTTTCTTTTTGGTTCTTTGTCTGAACCTGTACATCTTTGTATCTCCTTTGGATTTATAAGCAATTTTGATCAAAAACATTACTACCATTTTATACAGTTTTATGAGAATTGGCTGGTTGATTTATATTGGACTTTGAAGTGTAACAAGCATTGCATCGAAAGCAATTTACTGTAATCCATTATTCATGACAAATTAATGTTAAAATGAAGACAATCAGGTTTTTAAAATTGTGTTCTATTCACATCGTCATTCTTTAGCAAACGTTTTATGTTTTAAACTTTAGACTTTAGAGATACAACCCGGAACCTGGCCCTTCGGCCCACTGAGTCCATGCTGACCAGCGATCAACCTGTACACTAACACTATCCTACACACTAGGGACAATTTATAATTTACAAAAGCCAATTAACCTACAAACCTGTAAGTCTCTGGAGTGTGGGAGGAAACTGGAGCACTCGGAGAAAACCCACGTGGTCACAGGGAGAACGTAAAAATTCCGTACAGACAGCACCCGTAGTCAGGATTGAACCTGGGTCTCTGGTGCTGTAAGGCAGCATCTCCACCACTGCATCACTGTGCCTCCCTAATAATGATATTGGGAACAAAAGCTGCAAGAATGGTCTTCTTTGTACCTCACTGTACTTGTGCATGTGACACTAAACTTACTTGATTTGATGTGTCATTATTCACTCCCATTCATATGCTAATTCTGGCAATGTGATCAATGGAATTTGTGTATCCACAATCAGTTTTTTGATATTTGCTTATGGGTAAATAATACATCTAGCAAAGGAAATAAACATCTATCTCTAGTAAAGTTCAAAACGATAAACGTGTACTATTTTCACCGAGTTGAACAAGCAAGTGTCTGAGAAATGTCTGCTGATCCTGTTCTTAAACGGTGCATATTTCCATTCAATTTAGATAATGCACCCTTCAGCCATCCTGAAGCCAGGCAGGTCTGCCCATCAGTACAAAACTGCCAATTGTACAAAATCTCAAAATCATTGGAAAAAGTTGTATTTTGTTACGCTGCATTGGTGATTTAAGGAGACACGATGGTGCAAGTGGGTAGGTCTGCTGGTTCACAACTCCAGATATTGGAGTTCAATCCTGTCTCTGGGTGGAGTTTGCATGTTCTCCCTGTGACCAAGTTGGTTTCCCCACTCACGTTCCAGATACCTCAACCCCCCCCACCTACCAAAGGCAGGTTAATTGGTCACTGTAAATTACCTTTGGTGTAAGTATATGCAGCAAGAGAAACATGGTGGAGTTGTGGAATGGAGCATGTGAGAGGGATTATGTTGCAGTTAAATAAATTATGGGAATGGAAATGATGTGATTGCTCCGAGTTCCAGCATGGATCTGATGGGCCAAATGGCCTCTAATATTTAATGTGAATAGATGAAAGCTGAAAAGAGATTTAATGTAGTTTGGAGATACAGCATGAAACAGGCCCTTCGGCCTACCGAGTATTTATCACTGGTTCACTATGGTTCTGTTATCCCACTTTCCCTACACGCTAGAGACAATTTAAAGGCCAATTAACTGACAAAACTGCTTGCTTTGGGATGTGGAAGGAAACTGGATCATCCAGAGGAAACCCTCCTGGCCGTAAGGAGAACTTGCAAACTCTACGCAGACAGCTCCCGAGGTCAGGAGTGAACCCAAGTCTCTGGCGCTGTGAGGCAGCAGCTCTTCTTGCTGTGCTGCCCTAAGTAAGCTATTCTTGCTTTAGTGTGGGTGCAATAAAGGTTCAGCAGGTTAATTCCTTTTACTCTGTGAAGCTTAGCAGAATAAGTGGTGATGTATTTCACAGAAGACAGCAGATGTGCAGAAAGCTGCTGGAGATTTGAGAACTAAGGCTTATTGTTTCAGCCAGAGTAGTTCCTTATTTCCCAGTCCTCAAAGCAAGATTGACAACACGGAAAATCCCAACCACCGTTGATAGGATAAAATTCTGTCTTGGGAGATTGCATGTACTCTACGGAATCAATCCAACTTTCATTCCACTTAAAGGAATGGAAAATAAATTGGCAGGTTTATTTCTGATAATCCGGATGTGGTGGGGGATTTGCGACACTGGGGAATGTTGTCGAAGCAAATAGGTGGCAAAATGGCAGATGGAGTCTAATCCAAGCACGTGAGGTGTAGCAATTTGGAGTTTGAATATACGGGAAAAGTATGCAGATCATTGGCAAGACCCTTAACAGCGTTGATGTACAGAGATTTCTTGGTGTTCAAATCCAGTAAATAGAGTGGTAAGGAAGACTTATTGTTGCCTTCATTGGTCAGGCCATTGAGTGTAATAGTCAGGAGGTCATGTTGCAGTTTTGTAAATCTTTGGTTAGGTTGCAGTTGAGATCGCCCCATTTCATGAAGGGTAAAGTGGAGGCTTTGGAGAGGGTGTAGAAGCAATGTCCTGAATGCTTCTTGGATTAGAGGGTTTTTTGGATTGTTTATGCTGGGGCACTGGAGGTTGAGAAGAAACCTGATAGAAGTATATACATTTATGAGAGATAGATATAGGAAAGACACAGAGTCTATTTCCCCTGGTGGAAATGTCAAAGACTTGAAGGCATACCTTTCAGGTCAGAGGGGGGAAATTTAAAGGAGTGGTGGGGGACACAGATTTTTTCTACATATAATTCTGGGTGCCTAGAACATGCTGCCAGCAATGGTGGTGGAAGCAGATATGATAGTAGCATTTAGGATAGGCAGATGGATATGCAGGGTGTGGAGAGATATGTATCACGTGCAGGTATATGAGGTTAACTTGGGTGTGATATTCGGCAAGGACATTGTGGGCTGAATGACCTGTTCCTTGCTGTACTGTTCTAGGAGTTGGATTTCCAAATGGGCTCTTTGGCAGCTGAAATCTCCACAGTATTGTTATATTCTGAGATGTGTTTTTTCAACTGCACAATTGTTGTGAGAATGAATTTTCAGACTGACCAATCCAACTAATATTATGTGTACGAAGGAACTGCAGATGTTGGTTTACTCTGAAGACAGACACATAATAATGGAGTAGTTCGACCCGAAACGTCCAGATATGTTGCCCGTGTTGCTGAGTTACTCCAGCATTTTATGTCTATTTCCAACTAATATTATACAGCCTAAAGCTCAGAAGTTTAGTTTAGAGATACAGCGCAGAAACAGGCTCTTCGGCACACCTGTTCCTCGCTGACCAGCGATTCCTGCACATTAACACTATCCTACACCCACTAGGGACAATTTTTACATTTACCAGGCCAATTAACCTACAAACCTGTACATCTTTGGCGTGTGTGAGGAAACCAAAGATCTCGGAGAAAACCCAAGCAGGTCACGGGGAGAACGTACAAAAACTCCATACAGACAGCACCTGTAATCGGGATCGAACCCGGGTCTCCGGCGCTGCATTTGCTGTAAGGCAGCAACACTACCACTGCGCCAATGTTTCCTACTTTTCTCCATGCTTTGTCTGAGTGAGTACTGGATATGAAAGAAACCATACTTAATCCTTGTATTTCATAGGATTTTCTCCTGATCACCTTCATAACTGATTTGGGCCGCATGTTTTTTTTCCCCCCCTTTGCCTCTCCCCATCATGACTATATATAATTCAGCGAATGCAAGAGAAGCCAGAGGATATGCTGTGAGGCTTTCAACGGTTGCACACTGTAATTGGCCAGGAGGGAGTTGCAGGAATGAACTCACTCTGTTATTTTACTCTTGTTCGTTCTGTGTGGGCTGACTGAGGAAGAAACATGGGCTGCCTGGCCAAATATCCATCCAGCAAAACAATGTCATGATGATCATCCCTTTAGATTCCAGTGTGACTGACAATATGAAGTTGTTCTGAGGCCCAGTCAAGTTGGCTATTGAGAGCATACACTGTAGAACAAAACCTAATATTTGTTATCATTGCAGTGCCAATGAGGAAAGCTGTGACCAACGTAATTTTCAGAGTTTCAAGGGGTGTGGCAGAGTTTGATGAAACACTTGATCCTTCAGGCATTGAGAAACCCGACTAGCAACTTTCTGGATCTGTACAAATTTATTCCAGCAGAGTATATATAGGGTTCAATTCTGCTTTTACTCAGATCATGGTAGCAAAGGAATTGAGTTATACAAGTTGTGATGTCTTAGATCTATCTGATTTACCAAATAGGAAGTATTAGCAGTTATAAAGTGCATTCATGTGGATAGATCCTCAGGGCCTGACCACGTATATCTTCATACCATGTGCGAAGCTCAGGAGGAAATTGCGGAGGCTCTATCAGGATATTTGGATCATTTTTAGCTGCAGGTGAACTTCCGGGAGATTGAAAGGTGGCTAATGTTGCATCATTATTTAAGAGGTGCAGCAAAGACAAACCAGGGAACTATAGGCCAGTGAGCTTGATGTCACTGGTGGATAAGTTTGGATAAGCACAGACTGATTAAGGATAGTCAGCATGGTTTTGTCCATAGGAAATTACTTTCACAAACTTTAAAAAAATATTTTGAGGAGATCACCAAGAGGATCAGGGCAGCACAGTGGAGCATTGGTAGAGTTGCTGCCTTACTGCACCAGAGACCCGGATTTGATCCTGACTATAGGCGCTGTCTGTACGTAGCTTGCACATTCTCCCTGTGACCTCATGAGTTTTCTCCAGGTGCTCTGGTTTCCTCCCACACTCCACAACCTAACAGGTTTGTAGATTGTGTAGGAAGGAACTGCAGATGCTATTTTACACTGAAGATAGACACAAAATGCTGGAGTGACTCAGTGGGTCAGGCAGCATCTCTGGAGAAAAGGAACGGGTGACTTTTCGGGCCAAGACCCTCCTTGTAGGTTAATTGGCTTTGGAAATTGGAAACTGTTCCTAGTGTGTAGGATAGTGCTAGTGAACAGGCTGGTTACTGGTCAGCATGGACTCAGTGGGTCGAAGGATTGGCCACTGAGTCCATGGATTGATGAAGGCAGGGCAGTGGACATTGTCTTTTTGGACTTTAGCAAAGCTTTAGCAAGAGCCCACATGATAGGGTAGGTAGGTTAATCTAGAAGGTGAGATTGTATGGCTTCCAGGGTGAGTTAGCTAATTGGATTTAACATTGGCCTATGGGAAGTAGTCCAAAGGGTAGTTGTGGAGGGTGTATTTCTGGTTCTAAGATCAGTGGTATGCCACGGGTCGATGCTAGGTCCACTGCTTTTTGTTATGTACATTAATGATTTGGATGACAATGCTATTAAAATTGTAAGTAAATTTGCAGCTGACACCAAAATTGGTGGTATAGTGGACAGTGAGGAAGGATATCTAAGTTTACAACAAGATCTAGATCAGTTGGGAAGGTTTGGCCTGGGAATGGCCAATGACACTTACCTCTGACATTTAAGTTTGATATGTTGCACTTTGGATTGTCAAACCAGAGTAGGATTTGCACAGTAAATGGAGCCTGGAAAGTGTTACAGAACAGAGGGGTCTGGGAGAACAGGTACATGGTTGCCTAAAAGTGATGAATCAAGTGGATAGCGTGGTAAAGAAGGTGTTTGGCACGCATGCCTTCGTCGGGAAGGATATGGAGTACAACTATTGGGACATCATGATGCAAGTGTACAAATCATTGCTGAGACCCCACTTTGAGTACTGTATAGAATTCTGGTCATTCGAGTCCACATCACAAGATTAGAAATTGTTCACCCAGAGCAGCTGCAAAAACAGCTGTAATTTCTACATGGTGAAACCAAAATGTATAAAAAATGGCCTTTAATAAAATCTGACAATGTGCACTTTAACCGCATGTGATTTTTTTTCTATTACAAATCTCAAACTGTGGAGTACAGAGGCAAATAAATAAATGATGGGATTTTGTCCCAAACATTATGGAGGGAACTGTACTGAATGTTTTTGTGTGCTGTTCGCATCCATGTGGCTGTGACACTGCTGCAAGCAAGATTTTCATTGTGCCTGTATCACACCATAACTGTGCATGTGACAACAATTAATAGAGTAACAGCCTGTATTGGCGAGCAGCCAACAGTAGTGAAACCAACCTTGTTGTAATCCATAATGATGTCAATCCAACTATCTTAAATCAAATTTAAATGAAATACTTGCCGCTGGCACAATGGAGTGGCTATTACCACCTGACCTGTCACTGAAAATGTGTGTGAAATACATGTGGGGTTGAAAGCTGGCCTGGCAGGTTTTCATCCATTCTTTATCTGCATTGCACACCAGAATTAAATTTGTCTCGGGAGAAATGTGGCAGAAAATTGGCATCAATTTGCTCTCATCCAGCAGCAGCTTTACGTCGGAGTACTTTGATGAAGATTGTTTCTTTATATTTAATTCAGAAAAGTGTTAGCAGGATATAAATGCACTTGTGCGATACAGTGTACACTGTGACCCCTGACATTTTGCCATAGCTCTGTGCAAAACATCAAGAACTGAACTATTCTACTTTGCAAGCATATTCATGGCTAGTCGGAATATCCCAAGGGCTGTACAGTTAATTACGTTCCCACGAACTGTCGCACCTATGAAAATTATGAATTGCCTCGTTTTTAAATGTTTGTAATGTTGGATTAAGAATAAATATGATCCAAGAACAAACCCAGTGAACTGGTGCCGTGTTCAAATGAGAGAATAAACAGAACTAACCTTCCCTCCCTACTGCACTGGAATGTACCCAGTTTTGTGTTCAAGTACTTGGAGTTGGGTTTTGAAGCTACAACTTGTGACTCAGCGATGAGACTAGTGCCTATTGTTAACAGATGCTGGTGTGTAGAGGTAAAGAAAGCCTATGTTAGAATGGAGTTAGGGGCTGCTTGACTAATTCTCTGCCATAATGAATAATCTTGGACCATGGATAAGCCAATATTTGCTTTTGGCTGAGGTGTTTTGGTAAGCAACCAGATGGGATGGTGCATGATCTCTGCTTTGTTCCCCAGGTTCTGCAAGAGATATTCCAAATGGAATGCACCATTGAGGAGCTGAAGATGGCCATTAGGCAAAAGGAAGCCCCTATGAAGGTGGCACAGACCCGCTTAGAGGAGAGAATCAAGAGGCCCAACATGGAACTGTGTTGCGATCAGCCTCAGCATAGGTGAGTCACTTTTATCCAACAATATATTTATTTTCCCATTTATTAAAGGTTTATTCCATTCACACCCTGTCATTAGCCAATCAATGATGAAGACTCTCCATAATGTGACTGGACACCTTCCGGCCTCAATTGAAAATCTTTCCAGACAACGTGTCCATCTCATCTTCCCTTGTCCAGTCAATTCACATTTGAATTCTACAAGATAATTTTCTGGCTGGAGTCTTTGAAAGCACCAATCTTCATGTGTAATGCTGTACACATTGTCAGCAAGGTTAGTTACTATGTCTGCTCATTAACACTTAATGACTATAATGTCTTCTCAATTAGGACTTGGTAACCTCCAATAATAAGTGACAGTGTGGCGAGCTCCTTGCTGAATGCACGCCTCTTCCTGGCTGTACCATTCTTCTACTCCAGAGAATTTAATTGCAAATGCAATTTGAAGATCAAGACCTCAGAATTGGCCGAAAACTCAGTCTATCAGGCAGCAGGGATCCCTGACAAATACTGACCTCACTTGCAGCTCATTCCATTATGATTTGAGATCGGAACTTTTCATTGTTCCACAGTAGATGGCTTTGAAGGTGTTGTGCGAACTGCAGCTGTCAAGAAGGAAAGACGAGACAAATTGCCAGCATGTTGCTTTTCTTCTGCCTTTTCACTTCCATGACGATTGTAGCGGCACATCTGAATTAAGCCCAAGAAAGACACAAAATGCTGGAGTAACTCGGCGGGATAGGCAGCATCTTTGGAGAGAAGGAATGGATGACATTTCGGGTCGAGACTCTTCTTCAGACGAGTTACTCCAACATTTTGTGCCTATCTTCGGTTTAAACCAGCATCTGCAGTTCCATCATACATTCGAAATGAAGCCTAATATTTTCAACAACTCCCCCTGATTCTACCACTCATCTACACACTGGGTGGAACTTACAGTGGCCAGTTAACATCGCAACCGACAGGTCTTTATGAAGTAGATGGAAACTGGACCATCCAAAGGAAAGAAGGAGAATGTGCTAATTCCACACTGGCAGCACCCAAGGTTAGGATTGAACTTGGGACTCTGGTGCTGTGCGGCAGCAGCTGTGGGAGCTGTACCACCGTGTTATCGCGGTGTGTAGCAATTCACTAAGGTTCTCTTAAGGAACCATGGGACTAGAATTTGGACTGGGTCTTATCATGCACTGCATACCAGAGCAATGCAGACCAAAATTGCCCAGCGAAGTCAGTGGCCAGTCTGAAGAAGGGTCTCGACCCGAAACGTCACCTATTCTTTTTCTCCAGAGATGCTACCTGACCCTCTGAGTTACTCTAGAATTTTGTGTCTATCTTCAGTGTCAACCAGCATCTGCAGTTCCTTCCGACACACGTCAGTGGTAGGACTACAGGGATGGTTCTGCCTGCCTCTAGATTATTAACAGCAGGTTTTGAGCTCCAGTTGTAAACCCTGAGGCAGCTACAATCTACATATGTAGTTGAAAAACAAGACATATAATAACAGGCATGAAAATTAAATGTTCACACATGCCTATTAATTCACTTTCTACACTGCAATCCCTGGTGTATACTGACATTTGGAAGAAGCAAGGAGAATGAAATGAAAATGAAATCCAAATGAGAATGAAAAAAGACTAGCGTTTCTACATTGCCTCTCACATCCCTCGGACTTCCGAAAACAATGTAAAGCAAATGAAGCACATTTGAGTGTAGTTGTTGTGCTCATGGGGGAGAGATTAATCTCCCTGGGGTTTGAGGGATGTTGAGATAAAATTTGACCTATTTATTTGAATAGAACTTATCTTCCATTTGCTTTGGATTTCAGTGAACGTTTGCATAATTCAGCTGTCCAAATGTTCCAGACTCTTTGCTGCAAGTTCAATATAAACTTGTGATTTGCTTCCACCTAACAGTGCTGTTTACCAAATAGTGAACAGCACTGGTTTACCAACAGCATTATCGAAGATAGACACAAAATGCTGGAGAAACTCAGCAGGACAGGCAGCATCTCTGGAGAGACGGAATGGGTGACGTTTTGGGTCGAGACCCTTCTTCAGACTGGCCTGCTGAGTTACTCCAGCAATTTGAGTCTATTTTTGATTTAAACCAGCATCTGCAGTTCTTTCATACACATTGGTTTTAAGAATGATCCCTTCTCTGCTTCCAGTTAACCTGGACAAATGTCTGTGAATCCAATGAAGTATCTATTTCTGCTCAATTATCATCAGTCTCACTTGTCAGGTTTTGACATTACTCTCGAAGGCAGCTGTATTTGCTTTTTACAGCCACTGTGTGTGTGTGTGTGTGTGTGTGTGTGTGTGTGTGCGCATGTGCGCAATACCCTCTTCTCTTCATAGTTCTTAATTGATCTCAGTTTACCTCAGCAGGCAGCAACTCCTGTTCCTCTCCAGTTTTCTAATGCACATACTGGCATCTGTTTGCATTGTGTCCACATTATTTTCAGCCTACATAAATTTGGCCAGCACAGAAACAGGCCCTTCAGCCACTACTTGCATGCTGACCTAGTTGTCCATTTACACAGATCCCATTTGCCTGGGCTGTATCCTTTCATGCCGTGCCTATTTAAGTTTATACTTCCTCAATTTCAGACCTTTGCTCAGGGATAACCAAACTCACCCTTTTACAATCTCTCCCCACAAATAAAGTCCTCCAATCCAAGCAACATCTTGCAGAATCTCCTCTGAACTTTCACCTATAGTGTGGCAACCTGAACAGCGCACATTCGGGGTTATGGGGAGAAGCCAGGCGAATGAGGTTGAGAGGGAAAGTTAGATCAGCCATGGTTGAATGTAGACTTGATGGGTTGAATTGCTTAATTCTGCCCCTAGAACTTATGAACGGTTCTCCAAGTGAGATCCAAACAGTGTCTTGTAAATTTGCAACATAACATCCCAACGTTGTGTGCCTCAATTTATAAAGGTGAGCAAGCCTTATGCCTTCATCACCACCCTATCTCACAACAAACTGATTTCTTGCGCATCTCCCCAGCGGAGATGGGGAAACATCTGTATATTATTCTCTACATCTCTTCGTGACGAGTTCCCATATTTAGCTCTTAGGAAGTTTCTTTCACAGCTGGTTTATGTTTGATAGTGAGTGGGCTATTTGTCTGATAAATGAAACCCATCTTCCATTGCCTAATAATAAAGGACAAAATTAACTGGAGTTATATCAGAAAGGTTATCCTAAAATACCTTGTATACCTCGATTAGAGTACTTGTCAAGGAAGATTTGTTATGTAAAATAACATGCGTGCACAGCCCAAATTAAATAGATCAATTGGTATATCCCTCAACTAACAGGCAAGGGTAATCAGCACTCAGTATCCAATTTTAATAGGCTGGATATTTTTTTCCTTCTCAGAAAGACTATTATCCTGAAAGAAATCTGAAGCATTTCCTGTTGGCTTATTGCTGGTGCAAATCTTGCACAACTTGGCAGAGGAATACATAGTGGCCCCAAGGAAAGAGGGGAAAGTCAGTTATTTTATGAAAAGCGTGATTATTGGCCTGCCACAATCCAGTGTTTAGTAAGATATTTTCTGTCATTAGCTGTAAATTTGAAATGGTAGGGCATATGATAGCCAGTGAATGGAATGAAAATGCATCCATGTGATGCTGGGATTTTTCAGAAATTAAGACTTAATGGATATTCTTTCAACTTCTGCCAGTAACTAAATCACAAGATGGATTTGGATAAAGAAGAGTCTTTCAACCTGTTTGACACAGCAAATAAGATGTCTAATTTTCCTTTGACCCCGGGATGGAATCAAAATGTCAACAGTGAAAATGCTTGAGGGAAGACAAGGAGCGGCATAGTTCTCATGACTTAGTTTTGGAATTGTAACTTTTTTCTCCACCCCTCGTCCAATTCTCCTTTCAGCCTGGTACAAAAGGTCATGACAAGCTTCCACAGGCATTGTGAACCAATTGTTTTCAGGCTGTTTTGGGAATACCTAAATGCCTTTCACAATAATATGCTGATTCTAGTCCTGCCTTGAAATATATGCATGCATGCTCCCATAAATACCACAGAAGGCTGTGGAGGCCAAGTCAATGGGTATTTTTAAGACTGAGATAGATTGATTCTTGATTGGTACGGGTGTCAAGGGGTTATGGGGAGAAGGCAGGAGAATAGGGTTAAGAGGGAAAGGTAGATCAGCTATGATTGAATGGTGGAGTAGACTTGATGGGCTGAATGGCCTGACTGTGCTATCACTAATAACATAATAATTAGTAAACAACAGCAAGCATGCAAGTTTATCTTTTTTCCCTTCTCCGTAAGAATGTACAAAAAGTGATTCCACAACCCATCACAACCAGCTTAACAGAGGCTAAGAAATCAAAGATAGTGACAATCAAAACAGAAAACACTTTTTTCACACAGAGAATTGTGAGTCTGTGGAATTCAGAGGGTGGTAGAGGCCGGTTCTCTGGATGCTTTCAAGAGAGATCTAGATAGGGCTCATAAAGATAGCGGAGTCAGAAGGCAGGAACGGGGTACTGATTGTGGATGATCAGCCATGATCACAATGAATGGCGGTGCTGGCTCGAAGGGCTGAATGGCCTACTCCTGCACCTATTGTCTATTGTCTAAAACTGTACAGGTCTGGGAATCTAAAAATAAGGGTAGAAAATGCTCGAAAGTCTCAACTGGTTAGGCTGCAACTGTGGGACGAGAAACAGATGAATGCTTCAGGCTGAAGGTAGACAAAAATGCTGGAGAAACTCAGCGGGTGAGGCAGCATCTATGGAGCGAAGGAGTTAGGACAACAGAAGGAAACAAAACGGGCAATACGGGCTGAAAAGATGAAGTACGAGGGGAAGCTGGCCAGGAATATAAAGAAGGACAGTAAAAGCTTCTTTAGATATGTTAAGGGAAAAAGAGTGGCAAAGTCAAATGTGGGTCTCTTGAAGGCAGACATGGGTGAAATTATTATGGGCAACAAGGAAATGGCAGGAGAGTTGAATAGGTACTTCGGATCTGTCTTCACTAAGGAGGACACCAACAATCTCCCAGATGTACTGGAGGTCAGAGGATCTAAGGGGGTAGAGGAACTGAAATACTATTTCTCACCTAATGAAAATTTATTAGGTAGGCTAATGGGACTGAAGGATGATAAATCCCCTGGGCCTGATGGTCTGCATCCCAGGGTCCTCAGAGAGGTGGCTCTAGAAATAGTGGACGCATTGGTGATCATTTTCCAATGTTCAGTAAATTCAGGATTAGTTCCTGTGGGGATTGGAGGATAGCTAATGTTATCCCACTTTTCAAGAAAGGAGCGAGAGAGAAAACGGGGAATTACAGACCAGTTAGCCTGACTTCGGTGGTGGGAAAGATGCTGGAGTCAATTATTAAAGAGGTAATAATGGGGCATTTGGATAGCAGTAAAATGATTAGTCCAAGTCAACATGGATTTATGAAAGGGAAATCATGCTTGACTAATCTTCTGGAATTTTTTTGAGGATGTGACAAGTAAAATTGATGAAGGGGTGCCAGTGCATGTAGTGTATCTAGATTTTCAGAAAGCCTTTGATAAGGTCCCGCACGGGAGACTGGTGACTAAAATCAGAGCACATGGTATTGGGGGTAGGGTGTTGACATGGATAGAAAATTGGTTGGCAGACAGGTCCTTTTCAGAACGGCAGGCAGTGGCGAGTGGAGTGACGCAAGGCTCGGTGTTGGGGCTGCAATTGCTTACCATATGTATTAATGATTTGGAAGAGGGAATTAGGAGCAACACTAGCAAGTTTGCGGATGACACAAAGCTGGGTGGCAGTGTGAACCGTGAAGAGGATGTTAGGAGGTTGCAGGGGGACCTGAACAGGTTGAGTGAGTGGGCAGTTGCGTGGCAGATGCAGTATAATATAGATAAATGTGAGGTTATCCACTTTGGCGGCAAAAACAAGGGTGCAGATTATTATCTCAATGGGGTTAGGTTAGGTAAGGGGGAGGTACAGCGAGACCTGGGTGTCCTTGTACACCGGTCACTGAAAGTTGGCGTGCAGGTACAGCAGGCAGTGAAGAAAGCTAATGGAATGTTGGCCTTCATAACAAGAGGATTTCAGTATAGTAGTAAAGAGGTTCTTCTGCAGTTGTATAGCCACACCTGGAGTATCGTGTACAGTTTTGGTCTCCTAATTTGAGGAAGGACATCCTTGTGATTGAGGCAGTGCAGCGTAGGTTCACGAGATTGATCCCTGGGATGGCGGTGTCATATGAGGAAAGATTGAAAAGACTAGGCTTGTATTCACTGGAGTTTAGAAGGATGAGGGGGGATCTTATAGAAACATATAAAATTATAAAAGGACTGGACAAGCTAGATGCAGGAAAAATGTTCCCAATGTCCGGTGAGTCCAGAACCAGAGGCCACAGTCTTAGAATAAAGGGGAGGTCATTTAAGACTGAGGTGAGAGAAACTTTTTTATCCAGAGAGTTGTGAATTTATGGAATTCCCTACCACAGAGGGCAGTGGAGGCCAAGTCACTGGATGGATTTAAGAGAGAGTGGGATGGAGCTCTAGGGGCTAGTGGAGTCAAGGGATATGCAGAGATGCCAAGTGTCCCGGATTCGCCGTATTTTATCCCGGCGAAATAACCTTTTTACGGTGTTCCGGCAGCCAAACATGCTGTTACGGAACACCGCCGCGCCGGTGTTCCTCCCGTGGTGAACGCCGGCGCCATGTGTCCCCAAGCGCAGTGGGGAGGGTTAAGCCACATCAGCCTCCCCCCCACCCCCACCCAGTGCGCATGCGCAGACCCGCCGGCAACCTTGCCAAGTGCGCATGTGCCGCACCCGCCCGCCGGCAGCCCGCTGATCTGCACCAGTGCGCAGGCGCAGACCCGCCGGCAACAACCCCAAGTGAGTACGGAGAGAAATGCATTTAACCCCATTTGTTACGGACAAATGGGTTGAATGTTACTGTGAACTAAATTTAGGGTTGGCATCTCTGGATATGGGGAGAAGGCAGGCACGGGTTATTGATAGCGGACATTTTTAATGATTGCAACATTTTTTATGAAACTGAATATTCTGAATGTGGCTCCACCAAGTTATTACAGGTCCATCACCGATTTTCAAGCATCCTTCGTTCCGGAGCCTTTCTGGATTATCTGTTTTGCCAGAGCAGAAGTCGGGGCCTCAGGGACTGAGATAGTGACCCCCAAAGTTGGTCTTGGAAGCCAGCTATTGGAACGGATCTGCTGGCTCCGGCCAAGCTGGTTTCAGAGGCCCGGCCGCAGGGGGCAAATTCGACCCTCCGATCAGCCGCGGAGGTCTAGTTGAGGTCATGATAAGCCACCTCACCTGGTCAATGCGCCACATTTTTTGGGGGGGCTTCCAGGGGGTATTTAAAGTGCGCTTTTGTAATTTTTTCCGGATTAAAGTTGATTCCAGCCCACCAGTTGCTACAAAATCGGTGGTGGACCTGCAGACTTCAGGAAGCCATTGGCGAGTATTCGTTCAAGAAAACATTACGTCCTCTCCACTCCGAAATTCAAGCTGAGGCTCAGGGAAAAGCAAGGCGAAGAGCTTAAATAATACACATTCTATATTTTATAGAATGCATTTTAAGTGATTGCACTATTGATGAATCTCCCCTTATCAACATCCTAGAGTTTGCTATTGACCAGAAACACAACTGGAGCAACCACATACATACTGATCAAAATAGATCTGTCAGAGTATCCTGTAGTCGATGATTCATGTCCTGATGCCCCAAAAAGTTGTACAGCTATAAAGTACAAAGGAAGTACTGTAAGGTTTAAGAAGGAACTGCAGATGCTGGAAAATCGAGGGTAGACAAAAATGTTGGAGAAACTCAGCGGGTGAGGCAGCATCTATGGAGCGAAGGAAATGGGCAACGAGGCTATCTGGACAACCCAAAACGTTGCCTATTTCCTTCGCTCCATAGATGCTGCCTCACCCGCTGAGTTTGTCGAGCATTTGTCTACTGTATGTGAAGGAATACTTTTACCTTGTCTGGAAAAGTAGATCAACCACCCCAGTTGATTCATCCAGGATTTAATTAGAGCATAGAACAGTACAGCGCAGGAACGGGCCTTTTGGCCCAAAATGTTTTTGTGCCGAACATATACCACCCTAAAACCTTTGTTCCAGGAATGTTTGCAGTTACTCTACTAGGCCAATCTGACAGCATCTCCCAAACACACACACACACACACACACTCTCTCCTCCAACGAGAGCAAGGAATGTAAACACCACCACATACAGATTCAGAGCAACAGAGGGTCCTAGTGGAAGAGCACTGATGGCTTCAACTTGCACCAGGAGAGATGCCATTCATTCTCATTGCTAAACAGCCCCTCCTTCATGGGGCAGTTGTAACTCTAACTGCAGTGTCTCTCACACCCCGTCATCCAGACCAGAGGAGCAGACTGAGAATCAGTTCTTCCTTTCCTCTGGTGCAATGTATACATCAGAGTAGCTTGTAGGCTATGAGGAACAAGTGAATATGGAAACGATTGGCCATTCTTTCCAGCCAAGTGTTTTGATGCAAGAGTGGATTGTAGATATAAGTACCAATGGAACTCAATGTTCTGTGGATTGCAACATAAGGGTGACCTCACGCCTTGTGGAGAGCCTCCTAGTCTAGACTCTAGCTTGGCTGAAATGATGCACGCCACCATTTCCTTGGACCACATCATCATATCCTCCCTTCAGATGTGAGATAATATCTGCAAGATTAAACCCTCCTCAGGAAAGGCTAGACAGTGGCTTATTGAATTTGAACTCCTTATTAATATTGTTACAGCTGTGTGGAGGAAGATGGCATGCAGCTAAACTCGAATCAACCGTGAAACAAGAATATAGAAATTAACCGATGGGCTATTGTCAGTGGTCTGAACTAGAGTTGACTACAGATCAGACTGTGATATTAAATTTAGCAATGACAAATATAGGCTAGACCAGAACTGCCTATAAACAAAGGAATTGCAATTGACTGCTCAGGCTTGCTGAAACCTGGCAACAAGGGAGAAAAGTGCTTTAAAAATGGTTCGAACACACACTTAAAATACCATAGAGAAGAGAATGGACACTTGGTTGTAAATATTGCACTTTTAGTACTGGAGTTTAATGTTTTCGCTCAGATCATGGGTTTTTTTTTGTAAGTTTATCAGTGTGTTGCAAAACCACATTTCTGGTCATTCAAAACATAATTATAAAGTGCAATTAAGTAGATATTGTTTTAATATCTCTTGCAGACTCAAAGGCATTAAAACTTACCAATGTCTACTGTGTTATCATTGTTACACCACTGACTAGCACATCCCTCAAATATATCGTCTGTAATCTATGTGAAGGTTTCGAAAGCCGTGCAAGGCATTCGTAAAGCAAAGACAATGAAAATGTAATTTCTGCTTAGTTAATCTTTATTGCCAGCACAGATTAATCAGTTGATTAACATTTTTTTCACGCAGATCTCTGGAGGGTTACTTTCCATTTTATATCAATCAAAACAAAAAAAGTTTGCAGGTCTCATTATATCTTAATTGCTGTGTATTGCATCTTTGCTGTACCTCTATCTCATGCTTTCTGTACAAATATTAATGGTAGCCCTTAACCTTGTACCAAAATGGAAAGCAAAGTAAATATTGCTGCTTTTAAAAAATGAAAACCCCAACAAAAGGGGCAAATTTGGCTAAAATGATAAAATACTACCATGGATAAATATCCCCAACAAAATGTCTTCCATATAAAAGTGACTATAGTGATACAGTGGCTTGCAAAAGTATTCATACCCCTTGAACTTTTCCACATTTTGTCACGTTACAACCACAAACGTAAATGTATTTTATTGGGATTTTATGTGATAGACCAACACAAAGTGGTGCATAATTGTGAAGTGGAAGGAAAATGATACATGGTTTCCAAATTTTATTACAAATAAAAAACTGAAAAGTGTGGCGTGCTAAAGTATTCAGCCCCCCTGAGTCAATAATTTGTAGAACCACCTTTCGCTGCAATTACAGCTGCAACTCTTTTGGGGTATGTCTCTACCAGCTTTGCACATCTAGAGACTGAAATTTTTGCCCATTCTTCTTTGCAAAATAGCTCAAGCTCAGTCGGATTGGATGGAGAGCGTCTGTGAACAGCAAGTCTTGCCAGAGATTCTCAATTGGATTTAGGTCTGGACTTTGACTGGGCCATTCTAACACATGAATATGCTTTGATCTAAACCATTCCATTGTAGCTCTGGCTGTATGTTTAGGGTTGTTGTCCTGCTGGAAGGTGAACCTCCGCCCCAGTCTCAAGTCTTTTGCAGACTCTAACAGGTTTTCTTCCAAGATTGCCCTGTATTTGGCTCCATCCATCTTCCCGTCAACTCTGACCAGCTTCCCTGTCCCTGCTGAAGAAAAGCATCCCCACAGCATGATGCTGCCACCACCATGTATCACAGTGGGGATGGTGTGTTCAGGGTGATGTGCAGTGTTAGTTTTCCACTACACATAGCGTTTTGCATTTATGCCAAAAACTTTAATTTTGGTCTCATCAGACCAGAGCACCTTTCCCCACATGTTTGCTGAGTCCCCCACATGGCTTGTGGCAAACTGCAAATGGGACTTCTTATGGCTTTGTTTCAACAATGGCTTTCTTCTTGCCACTCTTCCATAAAGGCCCGTTTTGTGGAGTGCATGACTAATAGTTGTCCTGTGGACAGAATCTCCCACCTGAGCTGTGGATCTCTGCAGCTCCTCCAGAGTTACCATGGGCCTCTTGGCTGCTTTTCTGATCAATGCTCTCCTTGCCCGGCCTGTCAGTTTAGGTGGACGGCCATGTCTTGGTAGGTTTGCAGTTGTGCCATACTCTTTCCATTTTCGGATGATGGATTCAACAGTGCTCCGTGAGATGTTCAAAGCTTGGGATATTTTTTTATAACCTAACCGTGCTTTAAACTTCTCCACAACATTATCCCTGACCTGATTGGTGTGTTCCTTGGGCTTCATGATGCTCAAGGAACATTGTTTGTTCACTAATGTTCTCTAACAAACCTCTGAGGCCTTCACAGAACAACTGTATTTATACTGAGATTAGATTACACACAAGTGGACTCTATTTACGAATTAGGTGACTTCTGAAGGCAATTGGTTGCACTGGATTTTATTTAGGGGTATCAGAGTAAAGGGGGCTGAATACTTTTGCATGCCAAACTTTTCAGTTTTTTATTTGTAAAAAGATTTGAAAACCATGTATCATTTTCCTTCCACTTCACAATTATGCACCACTTTGTGTTGGTCTATCATATAAAATCCTTATAAATACATTTACGTTTGTGGTTGTAACGTGACAAAATGTGGAAAAGTTCAAGGGGTATGAATAGTTTTGCAAGCCACTGTATCTAATACATTTACATCACAAGGTTATCCACTGCACCTTGCAACCCCAGCAGGTGATGAACAGATATCTCTAGGAAACCAATTCACTTTTTACATTTTTTCCAGCAGTTTCTTAGTTAGATTGTACCTGGAGATTTGGGGGTGCAGGTTAATTTACAGGGTTTGTGACTAATCATCAATAACACATTATTTCAGTTTTCCAAAGGCACATTTCATTTTTTTCCCCCAAAGAGGGAAGGTTTTTTTAATATAGTTTTGCAGAACCTTAGAGGAAAGTCTGCAGGCTTACCTCATCAATTAACTCAAAAGCAATTAACACGCCCTTGTACAAAATCCCATCTTGTCGTATTTCAATAAATTCAGAACATAGACATGTAAGAACAGGCCCAGTTTCAAATTTGGACCTGTAGTATTCACTGTTGGAAACATACAAACTGCAGAATGTAAGCAACAAAATCTATTCAGCAGTCAAGGATGTTTTAACCACTAATAATGTGGCCCTTCTATGTGCAGAGAGTAGTGCACTTACAAAGACATCCACACCTACTATATATTAATGGGTTTCTGCACACACCAACAAGAGAGCGGTCCAGAACTCCCATCTACCTCATTGGAGATCTGCAAAATACCTTTAATCTGACTTTACTGGACTTTATCTTGCAATATACATTATACCCTTTATACTGTTTAAGAAGGAACTGCAGATGCTGGAAAATCGAAGGTAGACAAAAATGCTGGAGAAACTCAGCGGGTGAGGCAGCATCTGTGGAGCGAATGAAATAGGCAACGTTTCAGGTTGAGAAGGGCCTGAAGAAGGGTCTCGGCCCGAAACGTTGCCTATTTCCTTCGCTCCATAGATGCTGCCTCGCCCGCTGAATTTCTCCAACATTTTTGTCTACCCTTTATACTGTATCAGTACACTGCAGATTGCTTGATTGTAATCATACATAGTCCTTTCGCTGACTGGAGAACGTGCAACAAAAAGCCTTTCACTGCACAGCGGTACATGTGAAAATAATCTAAATTAATGTGGACTGGAAACATCCAGTTCTAATGGATTGAAATTGCATTCAAGGTACATGAGTTGGCAAATCAAGACCATCTTGTTAAGGTCCTATTGTGGATCAATGCTGCCTTTGCATACTACTGCTCTTCAGTGATGACACTCTCACCAGATTTATAGGTTCAAGCTCCAGAAATTTAAAAAAATAGATCAGTGACCACACCAGAGCAGTGTCGAGGGAGTGGTACATAGCTGGCAGCATCACTTTTCAGGTGAACAAAGGGGTGAAACGTTCCCACAGATAGATGAGAGTGGGGAAATTAAGATTACATTCAGACCTATCTTAGTCCCAATAAATGGCACAGCAGGCTCATGAGGTTGAATAACCTATTCCTAATTCATACATTTCTATATTATATTAGAGTGGGGTCACACCTGCTTTCTCAAGCGGATGTGAAGGTTCCCAGAAATTAATTTCGAGGAGCACAGCTGTTCTCCCCAGTGTCCTGGTCATTTTGTCACACGTCATTGTTGGAACAAATTGCCTGTTCATGAACTTATTGCTGATTGCGTGATGTCCGGTTGCTAAATCTCCTATATAACAAGGACTTATTTGGTCATAAAGTCCTTTGAGATATCCTGAGGTCGTAAGAGGCGCGATTTAAACACAAGTAATTTTGTCCTAGATGTAGTTCCCTTGCTGAGGGGCACAAACAGTGAATTTATCCAGAGAAGAGGCCACACCTTTCAACCTCCCCATGAAACAAAATGGTGAAACTCACTCATTGCATTACCCACAGTTTATAACATAATTTCTTTTCCTGTCTAGGTTGGTCTGTGAAGTGTACACCATCGATGCAACTATACAAACACTGAAACAACGTCTACAGGAGTCTCAAAATGCTCTGCAACTTCTGGTCCAAACCAAGTCCGTCCTAGAGTACGACATCGCGGTGAAGGCCAACTCGCTCTTCATTGACCAGGAGAAATGCATGGGGATGCGCAGAACCCTTCCCAACACACCGCGCCTAATTGGCTGCACTCAACTGAATGCAGGCCACTATTGTGCTCGTCCACCCCCCGAAAAGAAACCTTGCAACTGCGGTTGCAAAGGTAAAAAGAAAGTTACTTAAATTAATTAAAACAATGAAGCCTGTGGGCTTCAGATAAGTGCATGCTTTCGTCTGTTTCAGAAACAAGGCCTAACTATTGTGGCAAAATAAAATAAAGAGAATTGGTGGTTTAACAAACATGTTCTCATTTAGAGTGTTTCCTTCAATTTAGAGACAACATTGGCATTTTATTAACTTATTGCTGTCTGAGCCACTGAGCTACTCCAGCACTTTGTGTTTTGCATAGGACTCCAGCATCTGCTGTCTACAATATCTATAAACCCATGCTCTTGCCAATTTCAAAACACGTATGGACCCAAAGAGTTCATTGTCGCTGTGTCAAAGTCATGGTAACACTATGGTGGGAAAGCCTTTGGCACAGACTTAGAGCATTCAGGAAAACCCCACCTTTAGGCAACTGAGGTATAGGTGTAAAACTGATGCTATTGTTTTCTACCCTATTTCAATCAAGGCTTAATGATTATTGGGGGGGGCAGAGATACTCTGGAAATCAAGGCCAGCACATCTTGTTTTTCACGCGTGAAAGGATGTATATTATAACCAAACTGGCTTCCTATCAAGTTATGGGTAGTGTGAACTGGACCGGAATAATGAATTTATTCTTAACAAAAAAAGACCATACATTTTAGCAAAGAAAAGCTGAAGAGAATGTCTTGCTGAAACTAAATCTCTGGGTTTAGAATGACTCCATTGTGCTACAGCTTTAGAATTTGCTCTTAGCTAGTTATCCAAGAATACTGAAACTATATAATCTCCCTGCAACTTCCTTCCAATTGTTGTATCAGAACCAAATGGTCATCAAACTGCTTGACTTTGAATACTAATTAATTCTACTTTGGTTTGAGAGGATGTAAATTCACACATGTGCTACTTTTCTTGGCAGAGTGAAAATTCACATAAGTGGATTTACATATTTTTGCATACCAGCCACATAAACATTGTACCTATTGGAGTACGTCAGAGGCTAGGGGATCTGTGGCAGATAGCTTGCATCCTGGTCCTCCAAAACGTCTCCCCATCTGCACAACACAACTTTGAAACCTCGGAAAGCGCCTGGACCTGATGGCATACCCGGTCGTGTTCTAAAAACCTGTGCGGACCAACTGGCTGGAGTTTTTAGGGACATTTTCAACCTGTCACTTCTGAGATGTGAGGTTCCCACCTTTTTTAAAAGGGCAAAAATAATACTGGTGCCCAAGAAGAGCAAGGTGACGTGCCTCAATGACTATTGACCCGTTGCACCAACGCCTGTGGTGATGAAGTGCTTTGAGAGTTTGAGGCGCATATCAACTCCTACCTCGACAAGAACCTCGACCCACTGCAGTTCGCTTACCGCCTCAACAGATCAACAGTGGATGCGATCTCGCTGGCTCCCCACGCCGCTCTGGATCACTTGGACAACAAAAACTCATATGTCAGGCTGTTATTCATTGACTCGACGTTTAATACGATCATCCCCTCCAAGCTGGTTACCAAGCTCTCAGATCTGGGTCTCTGCACATCCCCCTGCAATTGGGATGATTTATCGACTTCCTTATCCACAGACCACAGTCTGTCCGTATTGGTGGAAATGTGTCATCCTCGATAACAATCAGCACGGGAGCACCTCAAGGCTGCGTGCACAGCCCCCTGCTTTACTCACTCTGTATTCATGATTGCGTAGCCGGACATAGTGCGAACTCCATCATCAAGTTCGCCGACGACACCACTGTTATTGGACGAATCACTGATGGTGATGAGTCAGAGTATAGAAATGAGATCGACCGATTGACCAAATGGTGCCAGCACAACAACCTGGCTCTCAGCACCAGCAAAACCAAGGAACTGATGGTGGACATTGGAAGGGGTAGGATAGGGACACACAGACCCGTTTATATCAACGGGACTGTAGAATGGTGGAAAGGGTCAAGAACTTCAAATCCCTGGGCGTGCATATTTCCGAAGATCTTTCCTGATCCCAGCACACTGATGCAATTATAAAGAAAGCACATCAGTGTCTCTACTTCCTGAGAAGATTACGGAGTGTCAGTATGTCAAAGAGATCTCTCTCGAACTTCTACAGGTGCACAGTAGAGAGCATGCTGACCGGTTGCATCGTGGCTTGGTTCGGCAACTTGAGCGTCCAGGAGCGGAAAAGAATGCAGAAAGTTGTAAGCACTGCCCAGTCCATCATCAGCTCTGACCTCCCCACCATCGAAGAGATCTATCGCAGTCGCTGCCTCAAAAAGGCTGCCAGCATCATCAAGGATCCAAACCATCCTGGCCACACACTCATCTCTCCGCTGCCATCAGGTAGAAGGTACAGGAGCCTGAAATCTGGTACATCCAGGTTCAGGAACTGCTTCTTCCCCACAGCCATCGGGCTATTAAACTCGCTTTATCTGTTTATTTATGTGTACATATATGGTCTATGCTATATAGACACACTGAACTGTTCTGTGTTTATGCTTACTATATTCTGTTGTGCTTCAGCAAGAAGGAATTTCATTGTCCTATCTGGGACACGTGACAATAAACTCTCTTGACTTGACTTTTGACTTGGAGCGTGAGGGGCCCCTTTTCACTCGCCTCATAAGTTTGTGTATCTGTACACTGAATGGCTCAGTTGTAATCATGCGTTGTCTTTCCACTGACTGGTTCACACACAACAAAAACTTTCCACTGTCGCTCGGTACACGTGACAGGAAACTAAACAGTTCCAATACTATCGACAAACACACAACCTCCATGTACGCCCCCCCCATTCTATCTCTGTTGCACCATGTACTGCCTCTCCTAATGGAGTCTTCCGTAATAACATTGGCAAAGCTTCATTTACTGTCACGAGAGGTAGCTAAAGTAAACATTCCTTCATTCAAAAGACATTGAACATAAATATTTGTAGGAAGGGGTTGAAGCGATATGGCCAGCCCTGAATGTCAACTTGGTCAGTATAGAGAGGTTGGGCCAAAGGGCCTGTTTCCATGCTCTATAGCTGTATGATTCTAGTAAAACCAATGTTCTACTCAAGGTGTCCTGTGCCAACAAATGACTATTTGTGGGAAGTATTTAAATGTACGTAGGTTTGTCACATGTACTAAATAAGGGATTTGCAAGCTATCCAAACAGTTCAGATATATATGGATACAATCAGTTCAAACGCAATTACAATACAGTACAGAATATACTTCTCAGCATTGTAGCACATCACTAAGTCCAAAGTCCTTAATGGGGTAGCGGTAAATGGAAGTCACCTAGTTTATGGAGTGTTTCTGCCAGAGAACAACGCTAATGCATCTATCTGGGATGGGTTACAAGAAGTAAGAAGGCTCCCTTGTTGCAGATTTGATGTTCTTTTACCACCAATTTCATGATACTTTTGTTGGGTTTTTCTAAATGTATGCTGAAGCATTGGCCTCTTAATTGAAATGACAGAAAGGGCAGCTGAAGGTGTTAGTCCCAGTGAAAAATAATTAGTTACTTTAGGACCTACCTCTCTTACTACATTGCTCTCATCTCAGCAGTGGCCTGAAGGAAATTAAATCCAAGATTTGTGTGTTATTTCTCAATGGTAGCAGTTGTGCATAATCAAAGGAGTTTAACTGTTATATGTACCGACAAAAGAACAATGAAATGTCTTACTTGTAACAGCATAACAGGCCTGTGAATGCAATATACCTAGATAATATATAATAAACAAATTCAATAAATTGATAACCACAATACTAGCGCAAAAAAAAACCCCAACATCCTTTATTGCAACCAAAGATTGAAGTCCATAGAAGTTAATAGTTGAGGTCAGTGATGTAGAGCTCAAGAGTCTGATGGTTGTTGGGAGGAAGGTGTTCTTGAACCTGGTGTCATGGTTTTCAGACTCCTGTACCTTCATTTTGATGGTAGGAGTGAAATGTGAGCATGTTATACGCTGCCTTTTGAGGCAGGGTCTTCTGTAGATCCCTTCAATGGTGGACGCACAAAGGCTACCTAGGAGGAATGCTAATGCAACAGAACATATTACTCAGAACAAATAAACAGATGCTGGTCCTCCCCAGGGTTACCAATACACGATTCATGGACACCATCCACTGTGTTCCTAGGTGGTGTTGCAGCTGGGTTCATTAAGGGTGGTGGTGAATATGTCCTTACACTCCCATGTTGTGCCTTGTGGATGGGGCACAGCTTTGGAGAGCCAGGAAACAAGCCCACGCTACAGAATACCCAGCATTTGGGGGGGCTGGCAGGGTGGATGGAGATGGGTATATTGGCTGTTTTGGGACTGCAGGCATCTTCTGCCAGGTGGAAACAGGGAACTTCTTCATGCCTTCTCTTTCTACCCACCATCTCCACCCTAAGTCTTAATAACCAGGGCCATGATTGACCTGAACAAATCTGGGAGCACTGAGCAGACCTAAATCAGTGAGTCAGTGAGGCCACTGCTGGCTGCTCTCCTCATGCCTGCTCGCTCTCCTGTCACAGCTGTTTCTGTCATCCTCTCTCCGACAGTATTTTGATCAATTCTGACTTACAGTTTGGCTTATGAACAGTTCTCATTAATTAATTCCAGCCATAATCTGAGCCCTGCTTGTAAAGCATAAAGGGCCTGTCCCACTTACGTGTCCTTGGCACGCAAATTACGCAACCTCGTGCTCGTCTTGGGCCTGTCCCACTTTGGCCGTCAGTTACTCGACAAGCCGTTGGCGCGCGGAGATTTAGTTCGCTACAAACATTTCGGAGCCCCGTGCGATGTCGCGCACAACTACATATCCCTCCGCCCTTCTCAGTGGGATCGGCCCCGCGCGGCCATACGATGCCCGTGCGCCTCAACGCGACCACGAGGTCACGTAATTTGCGTGCCAAGCACACGTAAGCCCTTAAGTCTTGTTTTATGCACTCTTAGGGTTTCTTGGCTATTTCCTCTGTGTTTATACAATGGATTCTGAAGGCAGCTTATAGTATAACTGATGTATACTAACTGTATATATATTTATTGGAAATATGAACTTTCTGCTACTGCAATGTTTAATTAATAGTGCTTTCAGTTTATAATACTGTAAGACCTCTTGGTTCTTCCACTGTGTTATAGAATCAACTGTCATATTATGAAATTCTGCACCTCCCAGAAGTTCTTGCCAGGAAAATCACTCCATGGTAAGATTAAGTTAATTGGAGTTCATTGGTAAGGTGACTGCGGTTGTTATACTTTTGAGTCAGTTCATTTGTTTATATATCAGTCACAAGATGTCCTGATATTGTTCAGGGTAGCCCATTTACCATTTATATGTGGGATCTCCTGTGCAATGTGAGACTGTTCATAATTGCATAATGTAACGTGATGTGGAGATGATTGTCACTGTTTGGTCGGAGTGCAGACCTCTTGGTAGTGTATCTCATAATATACACCTGCAAATAATGAACATGCCAGTCGCTGCCAACATGTGAAACCTCATGATCACCTGTCATCGTGCACTATTAACATAAACATTGCCCTAAACCATAAACATTATACCTCAATATAAACATACCACATAAGGTCACAAAGTGCTGGAGTAACCCAGCAGGTCAGGCAGCAGCTCTGAAGAACATGGCTGGGTGATGTTTCTGGTTGAGACCCTTCTTCATTCTGAAACATTGGGGTGGAAGATTGCAACCTTCACGTGGTCCGCCCTGTTTCGACGAATGCAATCAACCCGGAGTGCACAATCAAAAAGATAAAATAGAACAAGTTGTTCTCCAACTTTAGGCTGTGCACTCCATACGCAAGAAGAAGATACTGAAATGTCTTGGTTTGTCAGTCTTAAGAAGGGTCTCGACTCAAAAGGTCACCTATTCATTTTCTCCAGAGATGCTGCTTGACCTGCTGAGTTACTCCAGCACTGTGTGTCCTTTTGTGTATTAACTAGCATCTGCAGTTCTTTATGTCTACATTCTCCAACGAGCCGCATGTGGCTTGGACTCCCAGCGAGCTGCGATTTACTCCATATCCCAATGGCAGGCCGGCCTCGCCCGCTGTGGAACTGTGAACCCGCCTGGAGAGCAAAGCCGCGGGGGGGAGGATGGAGGGAGACAGTGGCTAATGCTGGATAGAAGGCCCAGTAGGAACTGGAGGGGGGGGGGGGTCTTTCCTTCCACACCCTCAAGGTCAGCGGTGGGAGGTGTCCCCCGGGGAATGAAGGCTGAAGAGGGCCATGCAAGGAGAGGGACGACGGTTCATGGGGTGACTGGAATGGAGGGTACGGCTACAACGGTCCTTTGTGGCCAGATGCTGCTGGGACTGCACAAAGGCACCTCTTGCATTTGGCTCAGCGAACTGTTCTGTATCTTCTGTACTAACCGGGGGATTGTGCATATGCACAGTGATAGTCTTGCTGAGCTGCATGCAAAACTAAGACAGACACAATAAGCTGGAGTAACTCAGCAGGACAGGCAGCATCTCCACAGACAAGGAATGGGTGACATTTCAGGTCGAGACCCTTCTTCAGATTCAACCCGAAACGTCACTCATTCCCTCTCCAGAGATGCTGCCTGTCCCGCTGAGTTACACCAGCATTTTGTGTCTATCTCCGGTTTCAAAGGTCTTTTATTGTCACGTGTACCAATTAAGGTAGAGTGATATTCGTATTACCATGCAGCCAAGCTGAAAAAACCCAACAAGGCACCCAACTACATAAAAGTTAACATAAACATCCACCACAGCGGTTTAAACCAGCATCTGCAGTTCCTTCTTACGCATTTTGTATGCAAAACTACTTCACTGTACCTTGGGTACACAAAAGGCTGGAGAAACTCAGCGGGTGCAGCAGCATCTAAGGAGCGAAGGAGATAGGCAACGTTTCGGGTCGAAACCCTTCTTCAGACGAATCTTCACTGTACCTTGGTGAGTGTGATAAAGAAATCATTTTTATAACCACAATAACTTCCAAAAACCATAAACACACCTCTCACTATAAACAATGCACCTCACCATAAACATCAACCTTCATTTTTTTTTGTGTACAGCTTAGCAAAACGATCACTGTACATATTAAGCACAATCCTCTGGTTAGTACAGAATGGACAGAACAGCCCAGTGAGTCTCTCACCTGAGCCCACTGAGTCTATCAGTCTATATTTCACTGTAACTTGGCACGTGACAATAAAGTATCATTGAATTGAATCAACATGAACATCTCTCTTCACAAAGAGTTACTCTCACCTATAATACGTTGTCACCGTAAACACTGTCTCTCAATATAAACAGCATAAACTACGAAGGGCAATATCAAGTGCAGCAACTTTGTGGCTGCAGACATTGAAAATGCTGTGTATGAAAGGGCCATGTGTGCTTGCACGCGTGTAGAGAGGGGGTATGAAGTCCTTACTCTGAATACAAAATGCCTTCCAGTATTTGGAAAAGATGACTCATTTCCTGGCAGTGTGACCCCCCCTAGATTTGGCAGTGCCTGTACCTGTGGAGCCTCAGTCCAGCTGTTGTTACAAAGCCCTGAAGAACGCAAACCATGGAGCATCTGTGTTTGGTTAATTTGCGCAATTACCTTTGTGGAAGGTGTTGATTTACCGCAAATGATAGAAGAAAGGTGGGTTTGCCCTGATGCGCTGCTGTAGGGAGACGGCAGACACTTTCAGTTACTGGCCTCTAGCAACAATGTCAACACGCGCCAGTTCGATGCCAGACACCTCCAGGAGTTTCAAATTAAAATTCCTTTGAAGTGGAGGCGACACAAAGGGCGGAGCAGCGAGGTCGCGCGCGTTCACGAGGACAGCACAGTGGACAGAGCAGTGGCACCATGGCAATGCATGCCCGCGCGCACACACACACACACAGGCAATGCAGCGGCTCGCGTGCCCGCGCACACACACACACAATGCAGCGACACACACACACACACACAGACAATGCAGCGGCTCGCGTGCCCGCGCACACACACACACACACACAAAGGCAATGCAGCGGCTCGCGTGCCCGCGCACACACACACAAAGGCAATGCAGCGGCTCGCGTGCCCGCGCACAGCACACAGCACACACAGATAATGCAGCTGTGCTCGTGCCCGCGCACAAAGACAATGCAGATGTGCTCGTGCCCGCGCTCACAAAGACAAGGCAGCTGTGCTCGTGCCCGCGCTCCCATACACACAAAGACAAGGCAGCTGTGCTCGTGCCCGCGCTCCCATACACACAAAGACAAGGCAGCTGCGCTCGTGCCCGCGCACACACACAGAGACAATGCAGAGGTGCTCGTGCCCGCGCTCACACACAGACAAGGCAGCTGTGCTCGTGCCCGCGCTCCCATACACACAAAGACAAGGCAGCTGCGCTCGTGCCCGCGCACACACACAAAGACAATGCAGTTGCGCTCGTGCCCGCGTTCACACACAAAGACAAGGCATCTGCGCTCGTGCCCGCGCTCACACACAGAGACAATGCAGAGGTGCTCGTGCCCGCGCGCACAAAGGAAGAGCAGCAGCTCGCGCGCGCGCGCGCGCACACACACACACAGACAATGAAGGGCGCGCGCACACCACACGGGAACAGTCCCAAGCTTTTGTACTCTTGATCCGCGTGCCTTTACCCCATCTCAATCACACTCCAAATAATCATCAGCCTGCATTGAAATAGAACACAACAGCAAGAGGATCATTGAGCTAAATTTGCCACTGATCGAGTTTAAGAAACTAGGATGGCTATGGTGTCAGGAGAGAAGGCAGGAGAATGGGGTTAGGGAGGGAGAGATAGATCAGTTAAGAATGAATAGCGGAGTAGACTTAAATGTTGGATAAACTCAGCAGGTGAGCCAGCAACTATGGAGTGAAGGAATAGGCGACGTTTCAGGTTTCATAGATGCTGCCTCACCTGCTGAGTTTCTCCAGCATTTTTGTCTACCTTCGATTTTTCGAAGCATCTGCAGTTCTTTCTAAAACACAGCTGAGTAGACTTGATGGGCCAAATAGCCTAATTCTACTAAGGCTTATGTCCTTTGGATGTGGATAGCAGATGGGAATTCAGGGGTGTATGGTCTGGGGGTATGAAGGCACCACCACAGTGAACGAACTGCTGAAGCTCTAGAAGCCAGAATTGATGAACCTTGGAGAGTTTGCAAGGTTAAAGAGCCAGAGATAGGAGGAACTGTACAAGCTGGAATCTCAAGCAAAGCACAAAGTGCCAGAGGAACTCAACAACTTTGATGGCATCTGTGGAGGGAATGGATAGATAACATTTCAGATTGGGACCCTTCTTCAATCTGACCCAAAACATCATCTGTCCATTCGCTCCACAGATGCTGCCTGACCCGCTGAGTTATTCCAACGTTATAGGGCAGGTTGGCTAGGATTGAAACCATGTTAGAAATATTGGTAGGAGCTGCTGCCTCACAGTGCCAGAGACCCATGTTTAATTCTGACATTGGGTGCTGTCTGGGTGGAGTTTGCACGTTGTTCCTGTGATGTGTGGGTTTTCTCCAGCTGCTCCGGTTTCTTCCTACATCCCAAAGACGTGCAGGTTTTTAGGTTAGTTGGCCTCTGTAAAATCGCCCTTAGTGTGCAGGGACTGTATGAAAAAGTGGGATACTGTGGAATCACTGTGAACAGATGATCGATTCTGAGTGTGCACTTGGTGGGCTGAAGGACTTAACCATATAACCATATAACAATTACAGCACGGAAACAGGCCCTCTCGGCCCTTCCAGTCCGTGCTGACCATTTGTTTTCCCCTAGTCCCATCTACCTGCACTCAGACCATACCCCTCCATTCCCTTCCCGTCCATATACCTATCCACTTTACTTTTAAATGCTAAAATCGATCCTGCCTCCACCACTTCTGCTGGAAGCTCATTCCACACAGCCACCACCCTCTGAGTAAAGAAGTTCCACCTCACATTACCCCTAAACTTCTGTCCCTTAATTCTCATGTCATGCCCTCTTGTTTGAATCTTCCCTACCCTCAATGGGAAAAGCTTATCCACGTCAACTCTGTCTATCCCTTTCATCATTTTAAAGACCTCAATCAAGTCCCCCCTTAACCTTCTGCGCTCCAAAGAATAAAGACCTAACTTGTTCAACCTTTCTCTGTAACATAGTTGCTGGAACCCAGGCAACATTCTAGTAAATCTCCTCTGTACTCTCTCTATTTTGTTGACATCCTTCCTATAATTAGGCGACCAAAATTGTACACCATGACTTGTTTCCATGTTGTATCTCTAAACTAAGCTAAGAAACATTATTTTAGTCACCATATGGGTTGGATTCTCAAAATGCACAAAGTTTGGAGATTACTTTAAATTATTCCCTTACCACAAAATTCTACGCAAGAGACAATCTACAGCCAATGGAAGAAGAACTGCCATTACATAAACAACCATATATATGTTCAAGCCAATATATACAATGGCCTCATAAAATGGGGAATTGCAAAGTCGACATTAAAAGAGTAGTGTAAGAACCATTGCAGGAAACCTTGTAGCCAAGAGAAGACGTCACTAGCAAAACATAGTCTATCATATCAGGTAGATAGACACAAAGTGCTGGAGTAATTCAGTGGGTCAGGCTGGTATCTTTAGTATAAACCAGCATCTGCAGTTCCTTGTTTCTCTATTATTTCAGGTGCTGTTTCAGTAGATACTCAAGCAAAGAGCCGAACTGGTCTCTAAGAACCTCTGCCACCTTCCTGGCGTTAGGAATGTAGACAAATGCACACTCCATAACTGGCATCAGCTCATCGAATATGAATGCCTGTATATTTGTCAATACGGAAGCAAATCTGGATGTGTGGACTTTGCAAGGGGTGAGCTTGCTTTGTCAACTTGAGGTACTGGCCAGTCTCCGGAGGGCCAAAAACCAGGAGGCCAACAATTATACTGATGTGTGGAAGGATTAGGGGAAAGATGAGGAAGCATATTTTTATCAGAAGGTGCTAGGGATTGGAATCCATTGCCTGAAAGGATGGAAGAAGCAGAAACACTCAAAAACATTAAAAAAAAATGTTTGGATGGAAGTACCACGACTCCAAAGCAACAGTTGGAAGGTGAGATTAAGCTGGGTATGTGACATAGATTTCTGCACCAAAAAATTGCTATAATTTAATGTACATTTGCACATGTGTGGCAGCTGGATTTCCTTACGACATTAAATCAAAAAACAATATATTACCTCACTTACAAAATAAATATTTATGAAGATTTATTTACTTTGAAATTATCTTCTCCGGATCTAACACTACTTCACACCTGATATTCCTATCAAGGCCAAGGTTCAAAACAGTTAGTGAATAAGTGACTGTGTCAGAACATAGCCTCATTTCAATGAGGTCCTCATTCTCCTGGGTGAGAACTTAAATGGTTTGTTAAAATGGTTTATCTTGCAAAAGACCCACCCGTGTGACGAGGTCACTAGGAGCATTTTAACCTCGAAATATTTCATTCTTGTCAGGAGATAGATATAAGTGTGTGACCTCTGGGCAAAATTCAAATACAGTACAATGGGTTGTACTGGCAGCCATCCAGCATGTTATTCTTGGGACCAAATTAAACTGATGAACACCACTTATTGCCAAGTTTCATTCATGAATCTGCACCACTCAGCAGAAGCTGGAGACAAGCTGAAAATCAGACTCATCTCAGTTAAGCCATCCGCTCTCCGCAGCTCGATTCACCACTGAGTTCGGCAAAGGAACAACTATCAGCCGGAGAGAAAGTCCTGATACAGCATGCATCTGGCCCTGAGTTTTATTTATCACTATTTATCAGATTTATTTATTAGTCTTTCTAATTAAATCTATTTTACTTTTTTTTCACTTTCATTGTTTAAGTCTATCTGAAATGTTTTTAAATGTCTCTGAGATTCAGGGTTTCTGGGGGTTGAGTGTGGTGGGAAAGGCAGAGGGGGGGGCTGAGGGATGCGGGAAAAGTGAGAGGGGTTGGAGCCTCAGAAAACATTGTCTGAAAACTGTTCATTGTCTGGGACACACGTGTGTGTGTGTGTGTGTGTGTGTGTGTGTGTGTGTGTGATACTGCCCGTGTGTGTGTGTGAGTGTGGGAATCGTCACAACATCTGTGTGCGTGCATGCGTGTGTGTAAGTATGAGGATCATTATACTGTGCTCGTGAATGTGTGAGTGAGCATCATCATACTGCCCTTTGTGAATGCGTGTGTGAGAGCAGCATCATGCTGCCCTTGCGAGTGTGTGTGTGTGAGACAGAGGAGCATCACACTGCCCTTATGTACATGTGTGTGTGTGTGAGAGAGAGAGAGTGAGCATCACTACACTGCGCATGTGTGTGAGTGTGAACACCCCACTACAATTTCTTTGTGCATAACTGTACTTTTGCCTACACTGTCGAGCCATTTAGGAATCTTTTAAATCTTGCAGCCCGATATAATTGCAAATATTTCTTTGCTTTTTCATATTATGGCTCTTTTCCCCCACACGGCAATGCAAATGAATCAATGCACACCATAACCACATGTGACTACACTTCCTATGAATAAACTAAGCGCAAGCCAAGCACACACTTTCCCAATTCCTTCAGGGATTAACAATAGGGAGTGGAAGCCTAATCAGTTCCAGAATAATGCCCTTACAAAAAATAAAGGTTTGAAATAATGGAATGAATGTGGCATGTGCTATGTACCACCCAGCTATCATCAGATCTGAGGTTCCAGCTTGTTGTTCAGTTCCAGTGATTAAGAATGAATGAGTGCAGAATGAGCTGGCAGCGTGTCAGAAACTGAGACTCAAATGTAATTCTGTCTGGCAAGCTTCTTCACTGGAGGTTTGGACCATTAATCTCAAACAGGAAGAAGGTTCACTGAAGCTTAACTCAAAAAAAAAAAAATCGCTTCACCGCAGCAAAAGCACATCTGCGCAGATGATGAGAAAACTTTAGCAACCAATTGTCTGAGATGTATAAGCTGGTAAGTGACAGGGTAGGAGATTAGAGGGGAAGAGATCTGAGAGAAATGGAAAGGGGAAGAAATAGTTCCCAAGCAGAAAGATAATGGGGAAAATACAAGATGTGAGACTACAGGGCTTGATTAAACAGACCAACATATATCAAGTAATCGGATAATCCAGAACTGTCTCAAATCCCTCATTAAGAAACTTCTCAATTTATTACTCGGCGTATTCCAAGGGTAAATGATGCTAACAGTTGTCTTGCCAAATTGTCTCATGTCATCCATTTCTGAGTAAATAGGAGTTTGCTTTAATACCCTTAATTAGAATTTCCACAGGCTATGAAGTGAATGAATTAGCCCTCTCTGCCAAGTTGAAGCTGGTTAACGAACTATAGAGTTATTTAGCATGGAGATATGCCTTAAAGGGCCTGTCCTACCAGCATCCGACTCCATGCGGTGAGCGCGATCAAACTAGAAGCGGGGCCGCGCGGAGGTCGGGTGATCCCTGTACAGGGCCGTTCCCAACAGCATGCGCCTGCGTGCGAAGAGCGCGACCAAACCGGCAGCGGGGGCCGCGCAGAGGTCGGGTGAGTGGCGCAACGAGGCGCAAAGTGAGGCAAACTTGGAGCGAAGTCTTAAAGGTAAGTTTGCCAGGACAGAGAGGGACACACACATAGATGTGTCGGGCGACTGCGAGCCGAGGCCAGAATTTTTGAACAGGGTCAGTTTTTCGGAGCCCCGCGCGATGTCGGGACGAACTCCGCACAATTCCGCACGGCTCCGGCGATCGAAGTGGGACCGGCCCCGTGACGCCGGACGGCTCAAGCGACCACGTTAGGTCGCGCTCATCGCATGGAATTGCATGCTGCTGGGACAGGCCCTTTAAGGCATATTTCCATGCTAAATAACTCTATAGTTTGGCTTCAACCAGAGACTTATCCAGCTGATTGTGGTGTCTGTCTGAGCTAGTCCAATTTTCTTGCATTTGGCCTATGTCCTTCTAAACTTTTTCTATCCACCCATGTACCTGTCCAAAATGTTGTAAATGTTCCCAAGTTCCTCAAGTCGTTCCACATATATACCACCCTCTGTGTGAAAAACGTGCCCCTCTGGAACCTTTTAAATCTTTATCTTCTCACCTTAAAACTGTGCCTTCTAGTTTTAGACTCCCCCCACCCTGGGAAAAAGACCGTGACTAGGCACTCACCTATGCCCATCATTATTTTATAAATCTCTGTATGGTCACCCTTTAGCCTTCCAGTCTCCAGAGGAAAATGTCCCAGTCTGTCCATTTTCTCCTTTTAACTCAGTCTCAACAACATCCTTATCAATTGTTTCTGCACCCTTGCACCTTTCCAGCTTAATCATATAATTTCTATAATATGAAACCAGAACTACACACAATATTGCAGTTGCAATCTCACCTGTGTCTTCTTCAGCTCTAAGATGATCTGCCAATTCTTAGGCTCAATGCCCCATCCAATGAAAGCAAGCATGCCATATGCCTACTTCACCACACATTTACAATTGTTCAATACCATAACTATCACTCTTCTTTATTAAATGGTTAATGCAAATAATTTGTGGTGATCATTTTTATTTTTAAATAATTTAAATAATAAATAATGGGGCAGTAAATTGAATGCACATGAAAATGAATTTTAAAATAGCATTGCATATGGGACCAAGGTGGTTTTCTCCAGTAGGCCGATTGAATGACTTTTGTAGCTACATCTCTTGAAAAGCATTATGTATGTAAATGGCTGGTTTGGGCTATTTTGCACAGACTAACAAGCAATATACAAACATGCGCCATGTGCCATCGTAGCAGTAACACATGAAGTTCGGAGACTCGGAGGCTCGGCCTAGGGCCCAGTGGTCTCGGCCGTGGGCCAGTGGACGGCACCGTCGGGAGCTCGCAGGTCACAGGTTGGTGACCTGTTTTTCCCGCAACAACAGCTGCGTCCGCTGGACTGGAGGGCGGCAGCTTCGGCAGCTTCGACCGCACCGGGCCGCGGTGTTTGCACCGGCCCGTTCGCGGAGCCCGGATGCGGCCGCTGGACTTACCATCACCCGGCTGGGTCACAACATCGGAGGCCTGGATCGCCTCAGCGCAGAGGGAGAGCAAGGAGGGAAGAGACAAGGACTTTGGGACTTTTGCCTTCCATCACAGTGAGGAGGTGCCTGGTGGACTCACTGTGGTGGATGTGAAACTGTGTTGAGTGTGTGTTTTGTTATTTATTCTGTGTATGACTGCAGGCTAAGCCATTTCGTTGCACTGAAAAGTGCAATGACAATAAATTGAATCTGAATCTGAATCTGAAGTGACTGTACTCCACCAATGCAGTCTGGGTTGAGATGAGCTGTGGGAACAAGCACCCTGATTCCCCATCAATAGCCAGCAGACAATGGTGACAATGATAAATAATTGAAGGGAAATTTGCAATAGGCCAGCGATTTCCCCCCACCCACCCTGCTAAACCTCACCAGCTCCCTGCACTAAAAATACAAGAGCATTCACCTGAACAATGATCAGATTTCTGATCCATCATTGCAGGTGAACTGATCCCATCAATATCTTATGTAATGGCTTCTCCCAATAGATGTGAATAAGATGTGTCACTGTAAACTGCACACCAGTGGGCCGCCTGACTTGGAATGAGAATGCTGCCCTTTGAGTCACACCTTAGCCATTTACCATCTGTCATAATTCAGTATTCGCCATGATAATGCAGTGAGACGGTGCAGTGGCGCAGCTGCTAGAGCTACTCCTTCACAGCTCCAGTCAACTGGGTTCAGTCCTGCTCACTGTTGCCTTCTGTGACATGTTTGCATGTCCTCTCTGGGACCACAGATGTTTTATCCATGCTAGGCTTACTCCCAAATCCCAAAGACATATGCTTTGATTAATTGCCCGCACTATGTAAGTGATTGGTAAAACCTGGGTGTGAGCTGATAGGAGTGTGGGGAGAATAAAATAGGATGCGTGCAACAAGAACTAGATGGCTCAGTGGGCCACAGAGCTTGTTTCTGTGCTCTGCATCTCTCTCTCTCTCTCTCTACGAGTGTTTGCTGGATATATGGTTATTAAATTATACAGAAGATCAGTGCCTGAGGCAAATAAATTGGTAAGATTAATCTATTACATTGCTTGGAGAGCTGATAATTTGACTGAGGTGTACAGAAACAATAGGTTAGCAATGTTTTCAATGTCTAACCATGCTCCATGTTTCATGTGACCTTCCCCCCAGGGACTGTGGCTCTCATTTCCAAATCATCATAGATATATTCTTATTTTGCTGCATTTTGTTGAATGCACCTTACAGCCTCAGTCCCACTTTCCCCGAACGGAAATAAATAACGTACGCCTCTCTGCTTGCAAACATTTTGCTCTCTGTTTTGGCTTTTGTATTCCTATCCTTCCATCAGGTATGGACTGGGTGAAGGAAGAGACCAGAGAAAGCAGCTTTGAAAGGAAGGAAGGCAAAGTGTTTCTGGAAGGAGCAGCCCAGCTGGAGGGACAATGCTCATCTCACATTGCTAACGATTAAGCTAAGAATATATATATCTTGAAGAAGTAGAAACAAGGAACTGCAGATCCTGTGAATAAACAAAAGGACACAAAGTGCTGCAGTAACTTAACAGCTCAAGGGCCTGTCCCATTTGGGCGACATTTTAGGCGCCAGCCTAAAAAGAGGTTGTCACGTTGTGGTCGGGTTGTGACGCTGGTCGTGACGCGAGGTGACGCATGTAGTGACGCACGGTAATGTGCGGTGTCTCCCTGCCGCCCCAGGATTTTGGAATGGTCAAAATCCTTGCGTGACATCTGCATGTCTTATCATGTCGTTTGGCCCTTTCGCACGATGAGGTACGGGTGACGCGTGGTGACGCACGGTGACGCACGGTCATTGCCTATGCTAATTTATTTTACATCACCGTGCGTCACCACGCGTCACCCGTACATCGTCGTGCGTCAAGATGCGTCGCGGCACGTCCCCTTTTATAGGGAAGTTGGTTTATCAAATGACATCACGCGCCCCAGATGATGCAACCTGTCGTATCTTGCCGCGGGTGGACGTACATTGGCGCCGCTTGATGGCTGTGATGTCACAGGCGCTGTCCTATGCTGCCGTATGCTGACGTGTGGCCTGTCCCATGGTGACGCACGGTGACGGGTGGAAATTGGTGACGCATGGTGACGAGGAGTGACAAACCTTGACGCATCCTGTCCTACTACTTGACGGTTTTCAGACACCATGAGATCGCAAAGTGGGACAGGCCCATTTGGCAGCATCACTGGAGAACATGAATTGGTGACGTTTCAGACTGGTCTGCACTTCGTGTCCATAACTTGAAGAAGAATAGTCAGATTATACAGAGACAAAAAGGTTGAGAGAAAGTAACTGCAAAATGACAGATCTTCATCAAAATAATCTGGTGTGACAGATTCTACCATTCACACAATATTCACTTGACAATATTTTAAGTTGAAAATAAATGGGCAGAAGCAAAAGTCTGTAGCATTAGCTATGTATATTAAAATAAATTGCAGGGCATAAAATGTTTCTAAGTGGAAAAAAAAATCAGCTGACTAGTCTGTGAATCAATTGGACTTAAGATAGACACAAAAAGCTGGAGTAACTCAGTGGGACAGGCAGCATCTCTGGAGAGAAGGAACGGGTGACGTTTTGGGTCAAGACTTTCCTGAAATTCAAATTGTTTGTTTCAAATTAGCCTAGAAATTATTCAACTTTGTTTTTTTAGGTTTTAGATCATACTCCTGCTGATTGTGAAAATCCTGTAGAAAGCAAGATTTTTTAATTGTGAGATTTACGAAGAGTGTTTTCAATGGTTCAATGTTACTTTTTTGTCATGTGTACCAAGGTACAGTGAAATTTGATTTGCCATGCAATCATACAAAAAAAAGCAACAAGATGCATATTGTAGCTACATAAAGATTAAACATAGACTTAAACAGCCACCACAACGGTGTGTGAGAATCCCCAGGGCACGGGGCATAAGTGGAGACCCACAGCCATCAGTTCAATGTTCCCCTCTGCAAAGCTGCACGGCAACACACAGTGGCATGTGCATAAGTGTTTCCTATTGGCAAGTTCTAATAGTTATCAGCAAGTAGACCAACATTATTGATCTACTCAAGAAGCTGTGAAAGAAATGTACCATTCTTCCAGCTAAATTTGACTAATGAATAAATGGATACTCAAGTTAAATTGGTGGAGGGGTAGGGTTGATGATTGGGGCAGGGCAGAAAGTGGGAGAGTGTTGTCAAAGTCTCAGACGGAAGTGAAAAGGTCATTTAGGAAGCTGAGAATAACTGCGTTTCTTACCTCCATGGGTAAAACAATCAAAGTCTACATACAAGGTTGTATTTGAGATTTCAGGAAGTCACAGACCTTAATGCAGACAAAGAATAATGTTTGTATTGGCCCTTTAAATAACACAATTCCACTGAGAAGGGGATAATGAAATGTGGTTATTCTGTGAGAAAATAAAACTGATACTTTTTAAAGTAGTTAACTGAAAAGATTGTAACTGGTGAATTTTCGCTACTGCGTTATCATTTGGGGTTGAGGGCAGGGGTGGGAATACAAGTGCTAAAAGAAACAACAATAACAGCAAAACTGAGGTGAATTTCCCGACAGGCACGAAGAATCCTTGAAATGTATAAAGAAATGTATCTGGGTAATAGCCATTTTCATCAGCATTGCACTATTCCTTTTGGGGTTATGTAAACAAATTTCCACCGCCTTTTTTCCCCCAAGGCAGATCGTAATACTGCTTGCTAACTTCAAAGACAACCACCACTCCATGGAGCAAACTGTAAGCACTTTGCTCTGAAGTAAAACGAAAAAAAAAAATCATTTATAGAGCATCTTTTATGGTCTTGCAAGTTTTACAACATTTCTTTCGTTGCCTTATATCTTTCATTGATTTGACATTACACTGCGGTCCCAAAAATTCTCTTGTGGTTCCTTAACCAACATCTGAAATATGCAATTTATTTTCGTTCCAATCTTAAAGGCCAACTGGGATTTTCTATTTTAAACTTTCAGAAGCCTGGAGGTGGAGGAGGAGGGTGGCATGGCATAGAATGAGGGCCACACCCACTCTGATCTCACCACCTTCTTTCTCCCTCCCAATCTCAATCCGAATAGGCAAGTCATTCACCTCAGAAAGGTGACTTTTTATTTTTCAGAAGAAGTCCTCAAGAAATCATAATCCGATTGCACTTAGTACGAGGCCTGAACAATCAATCTGTTCATTACCCACTTTTAATTAATCCCCCAATGTTTCCATTGATTAGTATGGGTGTCAGGGGTTAAGGGGAGAAGGCAAGGAATGGGATTAAGAGGGAGAGATAGATCAGCCATGATTGAATGGCAGAGTAGGCTTGATGGGCCGAATGGCCTAATTTTGCTCCTATCCCTAATGAACATGAACTTATGAACCATTCTCAAAATCCAGGTCATTTCTGCATTTGAGGATTTACTGATGAACAATTATAAGGTTTATAATGAGTAGCTCACTTCAGCGAAGGTTTCTCTCTCTAGGCTAATTTGTGAATGAATGTAGAGCATAATAACGAACGTCACAGAGAGGCCAAACTTTCAAATATCTCCAGCCTAAATCTTTGTCCCAAATCTTATATCAACAGAAAACAGACTGATGCTGAGCATATTTATCAGAATCATTTGAAAAATGTTATAATCGCTGTAGAACGTGTAGAAGCAAACCGTGCAACATAAGCAGTGCTAAATCACAAACTGCTACAACTTAGGCAAAACCTTGAGGTAGAAGGAGCCACAGATGGAGCACGTTGAGGGAGAGTAGAGAGAAAGCACCCCGTGCACTGACTGTGGACATTCAACTTTCAGAATTTGTTTGTAATAACATTGATGTGCTTTCTCAGAGATTAGAGTCACAGGGTCTTGTGGAAACAGCCCCTTCGGTCCAACTTGCCCACACCGTCCAACATGTCCCAGCTACACTAGTCTTTCCTGCCAGCATTTGGCCCGTATCCCTCCAAACCTATCCTATCCATGTACCTGTCTAACTTTTTTGTAAACGTTTTGATAGTCCCTGCCTCAACTACCTCATCCGGCAGCTCGTTCCACCACCCTTTGTGTGAAAAAGTAACTGTTGTGAGGCAAATGAAACCTTTACGCTACTCGTAATTTACTTAAACTTTATTTAAGCTTTAAGCAACTCAAATTGCTGATTCCACAAGCCTCGAGGCCAGAGACCCCGCACATGCGCACACTCTGGAAAAGCTCCGCACATGCGCACACGTCACTCTCCCCTCCTATTTATAAGTTGAGACGGTCAGGAGGTTTAATATGTCTTGACGACCGTCGCAGCACTGGAGCATCAGGAGATAATGGTGTTTCAATAGCTGGTGGTACATATATTGCTTGGTCATCAACTTCACTCATATTGTTATTTACATTTTCAATTTTAGAATTTCTTATGGAAGTTTCCATAGGGGGTGAAGGGAGTGTTGAAGGAAGTTCTCAATTAATATTATCAAGAGTGACGGAGCTGATGGAGAAGACGGACATGGTGCAAGGTCACGAAGTGAGACAGTTGACTGACGTCCATCCTGATACTTGATAGTTGCATAAGAAGGGTTGACATCAGTCAGTTCAACCATCAACAAAGGGCTCATTCTTATTTGATCGCACATACCGACGAAACAACACAGGCCCAGGGCTAGTCAACCATGATGGCAGAGAAGTACCACTAGAAGAACACCGTTTGAAGTTAAAGAACCGCTCATGTGGAGTAGTATTGGTAGCAGGTGACAGTAGAGATCTGATGGAGTGTAATGCATCTGGTCGAACACATTCCCACTGCTGATCTGGTATGTTATTCGACTTTAAAGCCAGTTTCACTGCTTTCCAAATGATTCCGTTATACCTCTCAACCTGACCATTTCCAATAGGATGATATGGTGTTGTTTTGCTTGTTGCAATTCCTCTATTAGAAAGATAGTCCTTTAAATCTTTTGACATGAATGAGGTGCCCCAATCAGAATGTATGTAACTTGGAAATCCACAGAATGAAAACAGTTGATCTAAACATTTGATAACCGTAGCAGCTGATATATTTGGACAAGGAAAGGCAAATGGAAACCTCGAATATTCATCAAGCATGGTAAGTATATAAACGTTTCGAGAGGAGGATGGTAAAGGCCCTTTGAAGTCAATACTCAAACGTTCCACAGGTTGAATAGCTTTGATCAATCTTCCTTCTTTAGGACGGGAGAACTTTGGTTTTAATTCAGCACAGATTCTACATGAAGCACACGTCATCTTCACATCTTCTGTAGATAAAGGTTTTTGGAACGAACATAGTGTAACATACGAGTGACTCCAGGATGACACAACCCATTGTGAAGATCAGTGAATGCAGAAGAATGAACTGAGGCACAAAATGCTCGAGTTAATGTATCCGGAGCAACATTATCCTTACCAGGGCGGTACTCAATTGAATAACTATCTGCAGATAATTCAATCCCCCATTCATAAATTTTACTGTTTTTAATCTTTGTTCGTTTCCAATTATCCAGCATTAAAGCTACTGAAGGCTGATCTGTTATCAAAGTGAAGTGCTGGCGAGCAGGGAAATTATTCAATTTTCTCACTGCTTCAATAATTGCTGTAGCTTCCTTTTCGACGGGTGGGTAGTGCAATTCACTACCTTGGAGAGTACGAGACATGCAAACCACTGGTCGTCCTCCTTGATTTAATGTTGCTGATACTGCTAAATCAGAGGCATCACGTTCAACAACAAAGGGGAGATCCTCATCGATGGCATGTAATGTCGCAGGTTATAATTGTTTCTTCAAAGAAGTAAAGGCACCAATTGGTGTAGAGTCAAGAGGAAAAGATTATGCTCTAATCAAAGGTTGAATTTTGTCAGAAAAAATTGGTATACATTTAGCATAATATGCAAACATACCAAGAACCCTTCGTAGAGAGTTTAATGTAGCTGGAACAGGTATCTCTTGGCGTGGGCGGAGTCTTTCTGGATCAGGCTTGATTATATCATTTCCAACCCAATAACATAGAAACATAGAAAATAGGTGCAGGAGGAGGCCATTCAGCCCTTCGAGCCAACACCACCATTCATTGTGATCATGGCTGATCGTCCCCTATCAATAACCCGTGCCTGCCTTCTCCCCATATCCCCATTCTCCCCTTCTCCCCATCTCCCCATAACCAAGAATATTAATTGATGACACTGATGTTATTGACTTAGCCTCATTTAATGTTAGATTTTTAGAATGTACAACTTCTAAACACCATTGTACATTTTCGTCATGTTCAGCTTGGTCTTTTCCTGCAATAGTTATATTATCAAGATAAGGGAAAGCATCTTTAAGGTCTTCCTGTTCAACAAGTTTGTCCATCTCTCTCTGAAAAACAGCCACGCCATTAGTACACCAAAAGGAACTCTGCAGTAGTGGTATAATTTTTCATTTGCTTCAAACACAGTGTATTTCTTCTCTGATTCTTTCAAAGGAATTTGGTGGTAAGCACTTTTTAGGTCAAAAGTAGAGAATATCTTATACTTAGCTAATGTATTGATAATCTCTTCTATACGATGTAATGGATATGCATCAAGCGCCGTGAACTGGTTTATAGTTTGAGAGTAATCAATGCAGAGTCTCTTTCTATGTCTCTCCAAGGGGTCCTTAACCACGACAACTTGTGCCCTTCAAGGGAAGAGCTGGGTTCTATGATGCCTTCTCGTAAAAGGTTAGTTACTTCTGTGTTGATAATGTTTCCGTCATCTTTACTAAAATGTCTTGATTTTAGTGGCAATTGGCTTGCACTTAGAGGATAAATTAGTGAATAATGAAGGACATTCAACAGATGGAGCAGAAAAAAGCACACAATACTGGTGGATTTGACAATACAAGATCAGGCATTGTTCCTTCATACATTATTTGAAGTGATCTGTGCTGTTTCTGAAAATCCTGACCTAGAATGATATCGCTACACAAATTTTTCAAAATACCAAGACAAACAGATTTATAACTAATTTTGTTCAGATTAAAGTTTACAATACAAGATCCAATAATATTCAGTATTGAGAGTTGTCAGAGCATTCGAGATTTCTCTATTTGAAGGAATTTAAGTTAGATTTAGTCGAGACACTTGTTCACTTATAAAACTTTCTGAACTGCCAGAATCAAGTAGCACATTAAGTGTATGGCCATTGATGGATACCGTTGTAGCTGCATGAGACAAGCTCTGAGGAAATGCAGCTGTAATTGCACATAAAGAAGGCATATACATGGCAGCAGTCACAATTTTTGTAGTTGCTTTGGACTTGCATATTCTAGAATAAGGTCCCTTCAAGCCACAACTATTACAAGTTGCCTCTCGAGCAGGACATATCTCTCTATTATGAACATTACCCCCGCAAAGGTAACACTTCCTTTTTGAATAAGTATATGCAGCAGCAAGGGCACATTTATCAGTAGAAATTGTTTCAACTTGCTCCATATTAGTGCTTGGGTGAGATTCTTTTGTAGTAGTTGCAACAGAATACACATTAGATGAGCCATAAGCATCTGGATTTTTCTGAGCTAAGTCTAATGAGTAAGCTTGCTCCATATGCTTACAAGCTTGATTGGAAGCTGCCTGTAAATCCAAGGTTTTGTGCTCTAATAGTCTCTGTCGTATTAAAGGCGATGCCAAACCATTGATAAAAGAGTCTCGAATAAGTTCCTGTCGATATTGATCAGCTGTACCTGCTTTGAAGGCACACTTCACTAAGTCTTTGGAGTTCTTGTAAAAATTCATCAAGTGACTCACCAGGTTTTTGTTTACGAGTAGCAAGGAGGTGTCGAGCAAATATTACGTTGGGCATCTTAACGAAGAGTCTGCTTAGTACATCAATAGCAGAATCATAAGTTGTACATTCCCCTATGTAATCACATACATCATAAGAGACAGAGCTTATTAATGTCCTGAATCTGTCTGGTGCATTGTCGCCACACTCATCAAATAAGTTATTTAGTGTACAAAGCCAGTGCTTCCATTCCATTGCAGCAGTAGGTGAGTTGGGATCCAGATCCAAGCGTTGTGGTTTCAATAGTTTCTCCATCTCGATGTCACACTTCTGAGATTGAGTTGCTTAAATTGTTGTGAGGCAAATGAAACTTTTACGCTACTCGTAATTTACTTAAACTTTATTTTAGCTTTAAGCAACTAATTTCTGTAGTACGTAACTTCAAAGCGTCAGGAAAATATCGCTGATTCCACAGGCCTCGCAGGCCCGAGACCCCGCACATGCGCACACTTCAGTTACCCTGCTCAGATTCCTATTAAATCTTTCCCCTTCACCTTAAACATATGTCCTCTAGTCCTCGATTCCACTACTCTGGGCAAGAGCCTCTATGCATCCACCAGATCTATTCCTCTCATTATTTTATACACCTCTAAAAGATCACTTCTCATTCACCTGCACTCAAAGGAAGAGTCCCCAGCTTACTCAACCTCTCCCTATAGCACAAACCCTTGTGTCCTGGCAACATCATTGTAAATCTTCTCTGTACCCTTTCCAGCTTGACAACATCGTCCCTATAACATTGTGCCCAGAACTGTACACAATACTTTAAATGTGGCCTCACCAATGTCTTATATAACTGCAACATGACCTCCCAACTTCTATATTCAATACTCTGATTGATGAAGGCCAATGTGCCAAAAGCCTTTTTGACCACCTTATCTACCTGCGACTCTACCTTCAGGGAACCATGCACCTGCACTCCTAGATCCCTCTGCTCTACAACACTGCCCAGAGCCCCGCCATTCACTGTGTAGGTCCTGCCCATATTAGACTTCCCAAAATGCAACACCTCACATTTCTCAACCATTCCTCATCCCACCTGGTCAATCAATCCAAATCCTGCTGCAATTTTTCACAACCAACTTCCCTATCTGCAATACTACCCACTTTTGTATCATCTGCAAACTTGCTAATCTTGCTATGTGCGTTCTCATTCAAATCATTGATATAGATGATAAACAGTAACGGGCCCAGCACCTAACCCGAAAGCACACCACTAGTCACAGGCCTCCAGTCCGAGAAGCAACCTTCCACCATCACGCTCTGCTTCCTTCCATGAAGCCAATTTTCTATCCATTCACCTATCTCACCCTGGATCAGATTATTTCAGGCTACATTCGATAGTGACTTTAAACCACATTTAAGGCCACCTTGTTGATTGAGGAAATAATTATATTACAATTACAACCACATCGACTGTTTACACTAGTTCCATGCTATCCCACTTTTGCATCCACTCCCCACACACTAGCGGTGGTTCGCAGAGGCTAATTAACCTACAAACCCACACGTCTTTAGGATGTGGGAGGAAACCAGAGCACCCGGAGGAAACTCATGCAGCCTCTGGGAGAACGTGCAAACCGCACGCACAGCACCCGAGGTCAGGATCGACCATGGATCTCTGCCGCTGTGAGGCAGCAACTCTACCAGCTGTGCCAACATGCCGCCCTAATGTTGTCAGCCCTGAATGATTCGAAAGGTTGAAATGGCGACAAATTCAGAACTTTGAAAATCGTATAAAAACTGCCGTTGCCGAAAATCTGAAATATAAAATGCTGGAAAAAAATCAAAAAGTCATGCAGATGCCACCTACCTGGTGAGCTTTTCCAGAGTTTTCCATTTTAATTTCAGATCTTTGACTCATCTGAAAAGCCGAAACTGCTCCAGAGAACAGAGTCAGTGACTCCGATGGGTCTAAATCCAAGATGCAAAGGTGATTTGCCATTCCACTTTAGCTGTGCTGAAAATTATGCTTTTTTTTGCATACCTGATCATTCCGATGCAATATGACAAAATAATTAATACTTGTATAAACCTCCAAAAATAAGTGCAGAGGTTCTGAGAACGATTTGGAGAGGTGCAATAAATTGGCCTGTTAGATGTAGGAAATCAGAAGGATAATGCGTTCCCATTTCGGTACAGAAAACAGGTTTTGTAAGGTCTACTTTGGATGCAGAATAGTTGCCAATAGTGCCTGATTTCTAAAGAGAAATCTGTTAAGCCTGAGGGCATTTGTGTGGATGAGAGCCACAACGTTCTTAAAAATATTACACTTGCGTCAATCTTTCATTGTCCAAACATCTCAAAATGTTTCACACGATGAGTGTTTAGTCTACTCCACCCCATTAATGGGTTGGAGCTGCATGGATGCAAGTGTTGTGAGACCCAGTGTCCCAAACGGGAACCTCTTGTACCTCTGTTACTCCCTCCTCCTCCAGGACCATTGGATAAAAAATGGTGAGAGGCCTGGGGCAGAGTTAGGAATATAAACGTAGGTTATAAATGCAGAAAATAGATAGAGAGCATCCTGTTAAGCGGTAGAGCTTTTCAGACTTATTGGACCTGCTCCAGGAATGCCTGGATTCCCTGGTGGGCTCCGGGAATCACACTGGGTAACCATCCATGAATATCAGGTTATTCCCACTCCCCGGGTAGAGTCATAGAGTGATACAGCGTGGAAACAGGCCCTTCGGCCCAACTTGCCCACACTGGCCATAATACCCCCCCCCCTCAACATTCTGTTTTCATGCTGGACACTGCTCCAGGTTTTACAGTTGACACCTGTTTAGCAATAGGACCTAAAAATATATTAGGAGAGCCAAACCCATTGAGGCGGAACCATAGCATTGCTGGTAGAGCTGCTGCCTTGCAGCGCCTGAGACCTGGGATCAATCCTGACCTTGGTTGCTGTCTGTGTGGGGTTTGCATGTTCTCCCTGTGACTGCGTGGATTTGATCCTTGTGCTCCAGATTCCTCCCACACCCCGAATATACTCAGGTCTGTAGGTTAATTGGCCTCTGTAAATTGCCCCTCCCGTGTAGGGAGTGAATGCGAAAGAGGGATTACGTACAGTAGAATTAGTGTCAATGGGTGATCGATGGTCAGCATGGATTCGGTGGGCCAAAGGGCCTGTTTCCATGCTGTATCTTTCAACCAATCAACATAATATATCATATTCTACACGGGTAGGAAGGGGACATGAGTGAAGAAGGGGTCTCGACCCGAAACGTCACCTATTCCTTTTCTTCAGAGATGCTGTCTGCCCCGCTGAGTTACTCCAGCTTTTTGTGTCTATCTTAGGAAGGGGACAGTATGGGAAGCTACTTTCAACCGGGAGAAAGAGAGAGATCGACAGGGAAGTCCTCCTGTAAGTTATAAGTGCATCGAACTACCTCAAACCAATGATCAGCCATGATCATATTGAATGGCGGTGCAGGCTCGAAGGGCCGAATGGCCTGCTCCTGCACCTATTTTCTGTGTTTTCTATGTTTCTATGATGTGTTGCTCCGAAAAAGATTGAAAACCTCTCGGTAAAATGAATGGTGACGAACAAAGAGAAAATGGGAAACCTGACATCTGGATAGTCAGGTTTCATGTGACCAACTTGTGGTTGCTGACGGCCAACTGAAACACAGAATTTCTGCACTTATTTTTCTAAAAAAAAATGTTAAAAGCTGCAGTTAATCCTGTTAAGCAATTGTGAGTAATCTTTGCAAAATTATGTTTTTTTTTAAATGTTATTTTTACTGAATGATGTTTGCCGTTGTGACTCACCAGTGACTCGCAGGCCAAACCTCAGTTGCTCATTCTGTGGACCTACTTCAATCTAACATTGTTTGATTGAATGTTGTACCCTACTATCAGTGATGGGAACTTGCCAGCCAGGCAACTCCCATTGATTCAGTAGGCACCATGGCCTAACCTTGCTCTCGGCAGTTTACAACAGCGGTATGAACACTAACCCAAGGCGTAGCTATGGGCACACGCATGGGCCCCAGCTACGCTTGCCTCTTTGTCGGGTACGTCGAACAATCCTTGTTCTCGGCGTACCAGGGCACCATCCCTGACCTCTACCTCTGTTACATCGACGACTGCTTTGGTGTCACCTCCTGCACCCACACACAACTGACTGACTTCATCCATTTCACCACCAACTTCCATCCGGCACTCAAATACACTTGGACCATTTCCGACATTTCCCTACCATTCCTTGACCTCACCATCTCTATTGCAGGTGATACACTCCTGACCGACATCCACTACAAACCAACTGACTCCCACAGTTACCTGGACTACTCTTCCTCCCACCCTGCTTCCTGAAAAGGACTCCATCCCCTATTCCCAATTCCTCCGTCGACGCCGCATCTGCTCCCAGGATGAGGTGTTCCACACCAGGTCATCACAGATGTCATCATTCTTCAGAGAATGGGGATTCCCCTCCCCCACTATTGATGAGGCTCGCACCAGGGTCTCCTCCATACCCCACAACACTGCCCTCTCTCCCCATTCCCCCACTCGCAACAAGGGCAGAGTCCCCCTGGTCCTCACCTTTCACCCCACCAGCCGGCACATACAACACATAGTCCTCCGCCAGTTTCGTCACCTCCAACGTGACCCCACCACTCGCCACATCTTCCCATCTCCCCCCGTCTGCCTTCCGCAAAGACCGCTCCCTCCGCAACTCCCTTGTCAATTCTTCCCTTCCCTCCTGCTCCACCCCTTCCCCGGGCACTTTCCCTTGCAACCGCAAGAGATGCTACATTTGTCCCTTCACCTCCCCGCTCCACTCTTTTCAGGGACCCAAGCAGTCCTTCCAGGTCCGACAGAGGTTCACCTCCACCTCCTCCAACCTCATCTACTGCATCCGCTGCTCCAGATGCCAGCTGATCTACATCGGTGAGACCAAGCGGAGGCTTGGCGATCGTTTCGCCGAACACCTCCACTCGGTCCGCAATAACCAACCCAACCGCCCGGTGGCTCAGCACTTCAACTCCCACCTCTCATTCCGTATCCGACCTCTTCGGTCCTGGGCCTCCTCCACGGCCAGAGTGAACAACACCGCAAATTGGAGGAACAGCACCTCATATTCCGCTTGGGGAGTCTGCATCCTCTGGGCTTGAAAATTGAATTTTCTCAATTCTGTTTCCTTGCTGTCTCCTCCCCTTCCCACGTCTCCCTTTCACACTACAAACAGCTTACAATGGCCTGTTTCCTTTATCATCGATACTTTTTTGCATATCTTTCATTCATTGTTCTTTATCTCTCCACATCACCGTCTCCCTGATCCCTAACCAGTCTGAAGAAACGTCGCCTATCTCCTTCGCTCCTTAGATGCTGCTGCACCCGTTGAGTTTCTCCAGCCTTTTGTGTATCCTCAGCGGTATGAATATTGGTTTCTCTAATCTCAATTAACCTTTGCATTCCCTCCCCCACCCTAATCATCTTGCTAGTTTCATTGTTTATATCCGTTCATTATCACCTCTTCCACATCCAACAATGGACCATTGTGGGCACCACCTTTCTAGCGTCATTGGTGCCGGTTGTTTGTTCTGTACCTTTTCATATCTCTAGTTTCCCTCTCCCCTGGCTCTCAGTCTGAAGAAGGGCCTTGACCCGAAATGTCACCTATTCCTTTTCTCCAGAGATGCTGCTTGACCCGCTGAGTTACTCTAGCATTATGTGTCTATCTTCTGAAGAAATTTCCTGAGTGTTGCAATGAAGGAGGGTGCTCTGAAGGCCCCGTGTAAGTTTATAAACAGTCCTGTCTATCTTCAGGATTCCTTGCTTAAAGAAAACATGTTGTCACATTTAGCAGATGGTGTTGTTGGACACCTAGTTTGAGTAGATGTACATCTCCTGTCCACTATTGAACAAGATCACCAAGATATCTCACCACCAAGCTTTTGTTGTCTTAACATATTGCCACAGACACACCACACCTGAAAATGCTCCAGGCAGTGCTGTCAAAATCTGTGGAAATACCTTATACGCCCAGAAACAGCAATGTGGTTAACTGGAGATATAAAAAATACTCTTCCTATGCTGTCTGCCAAAGCTGATTAAAAAAGAACTCATCTCCATGGTTTTAAAAAAAAACACCCCTGTAGTTTTTCCCCAATTTGGATCTGACTGCAACTGAACCAAGGGCTTGGTCAAAGTCACACGGTAGTATTTCAGTAAAGACCCGTTGAGTAATGGCAAATGATTCCTTCCAGAGTTCCGTGATGACACACTGCCCAACTGAGTTGAAAGCGTGACAGATAAACCAGCAGAAGCCAGCCACTGAACACAACACTTCCTGATCTGTAGAGCTCTGCTCTTACCGTCCACTCCAGCTGTGCTACTTGGGAGGCAGTTTCATTGTGCAGTTAGACACACTTTCCCAACCGAAGGTCTGCTACTGAGAATTAATCATCATTGTTACTCTTACAATTACCAGAAATATATGGAAACATGGAGATACATGTTTTGGAAAGAGACTGTTTAGCCTATGGTGCCATATGTCTAGGGTTGTCAAAGTTTGGAAAATGTCCAACCTATACAAAAGAAAGACACAAAACGCTGGAGTAAATCAACAAGTTAGGCTGCATCTCTAGAGAACGTGGATAGGTGATGCTTGGGGTTGGGACCCTTCTTCATTCTGATTGATGAAGGGGGGGGTGGGGGTGGGGAGGGGGGGTTGGGGGGGATAAAGAAAAATTGAAGAGAGGAGGGGCATGACAGGGCATGATAGGGTATAAGTGAACACCGGTGAGGAGGAGGGGAGCAGGGGGCTGATAGGCAGATGGTGGGACATGAAAAGACAGGTGTGAGCCCAAAAAGATAAAAGAGTTGTGTGAATTGTGAAGCTCTGGGGATAGAAATGTTGTGAATTGTGTCGTCAGTGGTAGGGATGAGGGTGAAGGTGAAATGGATGGGAAAGGGGAGGGGAGAAACTTGTGCGAGTCAGCCAGGGTTCAGGGGAGGGGAGTGGGGGAGAGCAAGGGCAGGGTGGGGGGGGGGGGGGGTGGGGGGAGGGGGGAGGCGGCTGTTTATGGGTTAGTTACCTAAAATTAGCTAATTCAATGTTCATACCGTCGGGTTGCAAGCTGCCTCTATTCCAGGCGGAATAGATGGACTCAGTTTTGGGGTATTTTCTACCAATGTTGCCACATCCATCCCTTATGATATGCAACATCAACTCTGAAGCTTGAAGACAAAGAACCAGACCAGCACCTGCTATTGTTATCCGTTCATCCGGGGCATGTGATGATTAATTTCTGCAGATATTCAGCCTCTGTCCAATGTGTGGTGTTCTGCTCTGAGCTGGGTGGGACCAGGTCTGACCATTTCACTTGCCAGCATCTTGGCCCTTGCTATTTCAACCAGCACTTGCAACCTTGCCCCTGGGTTAGGAAAACGAGTCAGTCGATCTGACATTCCAACGCCACGAGTGAGATCCCTGGACAGTGTGTGCCCCCCTGGTGCCAGGGTCAAGGATGCCTCTGAACGGGCATAGGACATTCCAAAAGAGGAAGGCGAGGAGACTGAGGTCATGGCCCAGTTTGGTTTCAATGACGTAGGCAGTTTAAAGAAGTGGCCAGCTCAGCAATTAACCTTCTGCCTCTGCTAATGACATGAAATTGCACAAATTACAGTATTACATTGACCTTTGCTCACTCGATGAAAGGCAGCAGAACCTCCCAAATAAACGACATACCCTTGCTTCAGATTCCTTCTGTCACCTAATAACCCTAGGTGCCTGTTTGATATAAACAAGTTTATAGTGAGTGATGCCATGCTGCTGTTAGAGCCTTAAACTGGAACCTAACACACCTATTTGATAGAATTTGATAGGCATTTGATAGAATTTAGAAAATGTGTAAAGAACACAAGAAATAATAAACATTTTCAGCGTATTCACCTATCCTAGGCTGAGGTATTGCTTAGCTTTAGTGCTTCTGTTGCTTGGAATCCTCTTGAGGTTCAGTGCAGGAACTATGTTCCACTGGAGTGTTTTCCAATTTGCCTAAGAGGGGTAGTATTTCTCAATTAGCCAAAGTCAAAAGTCAAAAAGAGTTTATTGTCATGTGTCCCTGACAGGACAATGAAATTCTTTCTTTGCATAGCACAACAGAACATAGTAGGCATTGGCTACAGTTATATACTTAAATACACACATTAATTAATAAATTAATTAAGTGCAAATAACAGATGGAGGGGTATTAATGTTCAGAGTTTTGTCCGAGCCAGGTTTAATAGCCTGATGGCGGTGGGGAAGTAGCTATTCCTGAACCGGGTTGTTGCAGTTCTCAGGCTCTGTACCTTCTACCCGAAGGTAGCAGGGAGATGAGTGTGTGGCCAGGGTGATGTGGGTCCTTGATGATGCTGCCAGCCTTTTGAGGCAGCGACTGTGGTAGATCCCCTCGATAGAAGGAAGGTCAGAGCCGATGATGGACTTGGCAGTGTTTACTACTTTTTGTAGTCTTTTCCTCTCCAGGGCGCTCAAGTTGCCGAACCAAGCCACGATGCAACCGGTCAGCAAGCTCTCTACTGTGCACCTGTAGAAGTTAGAGAGAGTCCTCCTTGACAGACCGACTCTCCGTAATCTTCTCAGGAAGTAGAGGTGCTGATGAGCTTTCTTAATAATTGCATCTGTGTTCTTGGACCAGGAAAGATCTTCACAGATGTGCACGCCCAGGAATTTGAAGCTCTTGACCCTTTCAGCCATCGACCCATTGATATAAACAGGACTGTGGGTCCCCATCCTACTCCTTCCAAAGTCCACAATCAGTTCCTTGGTTTTGCTGGTGTTGAGGGCCAGGTTATTGTGCTGGCACCATATGGACAGTCGCTCGATCTCTCTTCTGTACTCCGACTCATCTCCATCAGTGATATGTCCTACTACAGTGGTGTCGTCAGCGAACTTGATGATGGAGTTCGCACTGTGACCGGCTACGCAGTCATGAGTATAGAGTGAGTACAGCAGGGGGCTGAGCACGCAGCCTTGAGGTGCTCCCGTGCTGATTGTTATCGAGTCTGACACATTTCCACCAATACGAACAGTCTGTGGTCTGTGAATGAGGAAGTCGAGGATCCAATTGCAGAGGGATGCGCAGAGACCCAGTTCTGCGAGTTTGGTAACCAGCTTGGAGGGGATGATTGTGTTAAATGCCGAGCTGTAGTCAATGAATAACAGCCTGACATATGAGTTTTTGTTGTCCAAGTGGTCCAGAGCGGAGTGGAGGTCCAGCGAGATTGTGTCCACCATTGATCTGTTGTGGCGGTAAGCGAACTGCAGTGGGTCCAGGTATTTGTCGAGGTAGGAGTTGATTTGTGCCATGATCAACCTCTCGAAGCACTTCATCACCACAGGCATTAGTGCCACAGGTCGATAGCCAGTGAATGATCATAGGATTTAGCACAGTTGTTTCAGCAGAGTAGGCAGGGACATACCTGTCCATCCATCATATCCATGTTAAACTGGCAAGGCAACTCACAGTAACCGCTTGCTTGCAAAACATCCAGGTTGTACAAACTTCCACCACATTGCAGGCTCTATGTCTCTAACTACAAAGTGCACACTGTGCTCTAGAGTGGCAAATTGTACAAATACACTGCAAAGAAGGAAACCATATGGTCCATTGTGCCCATGTCAGGATTATTGAAGGGTATCAATCATCTCCTTCAGGTAGCACAGTGGTGCAGCCCTAGAGCTGTTGCCTTACAGCATTGGAGACCTGCGTTCGATCCTGATTGCGGGTGCTACCTGTACAGAGTTTGTACATTATCCCTGTGACCCCCGTGTGTTTCCCCTGGTTGCTCCAGATTTCTGCCACGCTCTAAAGATGTGCATGCTTACAGGTTAATAGGCTTTGGTAAATTGTTCCTAGTGTACAGGATAGAACTAGTCCATGGGTGATCGCTGGTCAGTATGGACTTGGTGGGCTGAAAGGCCTGTTTCCATGCTGTATCTCCAAACTAACCAAAAGCATTGAACATAGACCAGACGCCTGGTGTTTACCGCCAACCTTATGAAGTTGCACCTTAAAAGTACCAATCTAACTATTCTATTTTCTATCACTCATGTAAGAAAGAGGCAATCTGGAGACGGTTCACTTCTGATTCCTGGGAAGTAGGGGGCTGTTTTGAGAAAAGGTTGAGGTGGTTAGATCTATACTCATCGCGGTCCAGAAGAGTGAGGTAACCTCACTGAAAGGTCTAAATGTTCTATCGGGAGGAACAGCAGGTGCTGGTTTATACCGAAGATAGACACAAAATACTGGGGTAACTCAGCGGGACAAGCAGCATCTCTGGAGAGAAGGAATGGGTGATGTTTTGGGTCGAGACCCTTCTTCAGGAAGAAAGATCTCGACCCAATGCACCATCCATTCCTTTTCTCCAGAGATGCTGCCTGTCCCGCGGAGTTACCCCAGTATTTTGTGTCTATCTTCGGTCTAAATGTTGAGAGGGTCCGACAGAGTACAAGCTGAGAGGATGTTTCCGTTTGTGGAGAAATCTAGAACAAATCTTCAACTCACTGAAGATGGAGCGTGGAAGGAATTTCCTCTTTTAGATTGATGCAAACATTTGGAATTTTCTACCCCAAAGAACTAATGGAGACTGAGTCATTGGATATATTGAAGATTGAGATTGAAGTTCGTACATTGGGGAGTTAATGATTATGGGGAGCGAGCAGGAGACGGAAGATGAGGACTAAAATCACGTCTGAATTCAGTGGAAAGAGACTTACATGCTTATGTTATTATAGTATTTTAAAAAATGTATCTAAAATGTTAAAATTAATGAAAGAAAGGAACGTGGAGGGGAGTGAATCCATGGCCTCCCTCCTGATGACATAACCCCTCACACACCCTCTTTTTGTCACCACCACTTGAGTCATTCAGTCCCTCGTGATCCCCACCTAACCTCAAACATTCCTTATATTCTCTCTGCCCTTCCCATTTCTCTGCAACCTAAAACTTTATTTTTTTCTAGTTCTGATGAAAAAGCATTGAGGTAAAACATTAATCTTGTTTCTCTTGCTATTCTCGGTAGTTCTAACATTTTCTGTTTGGACTTAATGGCACAAGTGTGATTTACGCCAACTCACCACATTGCCATCTCAAATCAATGCTTTATTTGATGTTATTTTTTGTGGAACTCTTGACCAGTGTAGTTTTCAATAATGTGCTCATCTTGTTATTTTTGGTTACAATGCAACTGTGTTTCAGTTTCATTGCAGCTCCCAGTGAATAGCTTGCTTTGCTCCCAGGAAGTACTCAATACGGTAACCAACAGCACCACAAATTGCACACAAATTATGTGCGAAAGGAGTTTCAGCTTGGATGTAGAATATTAATGAATGTAGAACGAGAGAAAATTAATCTTACAACTTTATTTATCCCAGAGGATAAAGGTAAAGATACAGTTACAAGGCATTGCAAGTGTGCATTATAATTACAATGACATTTAAGTGACCAGTTATTGCACAGCACATGTGTAATATTGCACAATCGTGAAACTAAATTATCGAGTGGGAAGGTCCTGCATGAAGGATGTGCAAAGATGGGGGGGGGGGGGGGGGGGAGATGGTGGGGGGGAGAGTCAGTCTATCCCAGAAGTGGGAGGCGTTATACAGTTTGATAGTCACAGGGAAACCCTGTTCGATGCGGGAGATCAGGGAGATGTCAAGTGTCCCCAATGACTAAGTGCATCCACCTGCAGCTCCTCTGGTTAGACGTGGATCAGTTGGAGCAGCAGATGGACATACTGAGGAGCAAACAGTATGAGTATGAGGCAGAGTTATAGATTGTCAGGAGTTTCGGGAAGGTGGTCGCACCGCAGATCTGGTCAGATAGATGCATGGCCACCAGAAGAGGAAGGCAAACTGCACAGGAATGCTCTGTGGTTATTCCTCTCTTTAACAAGTATATGCTGTTTTAGATACTTTTGAGGGCAATGGCCTTTCATAGGGAAAATCACCCCGGTGGCCAGATTAGTGACACCATGAGTGTCTCCGTTACAGCAGGGGATGTCAAAGTGTGTATGTGCAGTAGTGATGGGCGATTCCGTAGTGCGGGGCACAGATGGGCAGTTCTGTAGCCATGAGTGAGTCTCCAGGAGAGAGTGTTTCTTTCTGGTGCCAGGGTCATCCATGTCTCAGAGCAGACATAAGACACTCTGAATGGAAAAGGTGACCCTCTAGAGATCATGGTCCATAATGGTACCAATGATCTAAACAGGAAGAGACATGAGGTCCTTCAAAGGGAAGTTAGGAAGTTTGGTAGAAAGGTAAAAAGCAAAACCCCTTGGATTATAATCTCATCTCAACCCTGTGCCATGTGCTAGGGTTGCCAGAAATGATACAATACTCCTAAACAGCTGGTGTAGGAGCGAACACTTCAGATACTTGGATTGTTGAGGCCTTTTCAAGGCAGATGGGACCTATACAAGAAAGGCTGGTTGCACCTAAACTGGAGGGCTATAAATATCCTTGCAGGAAGGTTTCTTAGTTTAGATGTGTATAGCAGAGGGTGGAATGAATGAGGAGAAAGTAGTTCACTCAAATAGGTCTAAGAGCAATAACAAGCAGTTAAGAAACTGGTGGGACGGATGGTCTGAGGTGTATTTATTTTAATGCAAGGAGTGTAACACAACGGTAGAAATCCTAACAACTCAATGTTCTAACATTCAGATGTTTCAGATGTGATAGAAAGGGAAGTAAAATACATGTTGGAGTTGCATTACTGATTAGGAAGAATGTCATAGCTGCATTTAGAAAATACATTGTGGAGGGCTCATCCACTGAGGCAATAAATAATGGAATAGATATGCAGAGAGCCTAAGGAAATATGCAAAAAAAAAACAGAATTGTTGTAGTGGGTGATTACAACTTCCTCAGCATTGACTGGGACTCCCCTACAGACAGAGGATTAAGATGGATCTGAATTGTTTAGATGGAGGTTTTTTTTAAACAACATGTAGCTATCCAATTCAGAATGGTGCCCCATTAGACAGTGTATTGAGGAATGAGCTTGCCCAGATGATCGAAATTTAATGAGTGTCCACTTTGGGAACAGTGATCATAATTTTATAAGTTTTAAAGTAGTTATGGATAAGGATAAAACTGGTCTATGGATGGAAGTGCTATATTGGGGGAAGGCTGATTAGAACTGCATTAGGCAGAAACTGGGTAAAATAGATTGTGAAAGGCAGCTTGAGAGCTAATCCACAAAGACTAACTGGTTAGAGATCAGGACCAATGCTGTATGTTACCATGAAGACACAAGGTAAGGATAGCAAGGTATAAATGATTTGGATAAAATGAAGTTCTCTAATTAGTAAGTGCAGCCAATACAGAAATTGGAGTAGTTGTGGATATTGTGGAAGGTAGTCAAATGATACAGCACGTTATAGAGCAGTTGGATATTTGGGTGGAGAAATGGCAGATGAAGTTTAATCTGGACAAGTGCAAGAGGAAAGTGTACAATACATGGCAGTTTCTTCGGAGCATTGACATACAGAGGGATCTTAGGCTGCAAGTCCATGGCTCCCTGAAGGCAGCAACATGGATGGATAGGGTAGTATAGAAGACATATGGCACGCTTTCCTTCATTGATTGGGATATTAAATATAAAAGTCAATAAGTCATGGTTCTGTTGCATAAAACTCTAGTTAGGCCTTGTTTGGAGAATTGTGTGCAGTTCTGATCACCACACAAGAGGAAGGATGAGAGGATGTAGAAGGTGTTCACCAAGATGTTGCCTGGATTGGATTACAAGTTCAAGTTTAAAATTATTGCCACATGCACCAATTAAGGTACAGTGACATTTGAGTTACCATACAGCCATACTAAGTGAAAAGCAACAATACACAGCCACATAAAATAAAATTTAACATAAGCATCTGCCACAACAAAATCCACATTCCTCTGTGATGGCAGGTAATAAAGTTCAATCATCTTCCTCCTTTGTTCACCCGTGGTCGGGGCTGTTGAACCCTCCGCATTCGCCACTGCCGACGGCCCGGTGTCAGAAGCCCTCGCATCGGGATGATCAAAACTCCGGTGTCAGGACGGATTGGAACACTCCGCGGCATGGAGCTCCCGAGGCGGCCTCTTCTGACCAAGGGCTTCACGGTGTTAAAGTCCACAAGCCCCGCGGTTGGAGCTCTTTCACAGGCTCCTTTGATGTGAAAGCTTGCGCGCCCGCGGCTCGGAGCTCTGGGCTGGTCTTCAGGAAAGGCCGCACCACTCCAGGTTGTTAGGCCGCGCGGGGACGGAGATACGATACGGAGAAAAATCGTATCTCGGTCGAGGTAAGTGATTGAAAAAAGTTTCCCCCAATTTCCTCCCCCACCCACTCCCCACATAAACTAGACCAAGAAACACTAAACATACTTTTAAAACATACTTAAAATAATAAAAACAGAGAGGGGACAGACAGACTGTTGGCGAGGCAGCCACTGCGGTGGCGTCGCAATTACATTGAATAATCTGAAGAATACATCTAAAGAAGGGTCTCGACCCGAAACATCACCCATTCCTTCTCTCCAGAGATGCTGTCTGACCCGCTGAGGTACTCCAGCATTTTGTGTCTACATTGAATATAACAATAGGTTGGAAACATTTGTTTTCACTGGAGCATTAAGGCTGCGGGCAAACTGATAGACGTACCGTAGATTAAATTATGCGAGGCAGGATATGTAGACAGAATATTTTTCTGTGGGTAGAAATGTCAAATATAAGAGGACATATTATTTCAGTTTGGTTTAATTTAGAGATACAGCGCGGAAACAAAGCCATTGGCCCATCGAGTCCGCACCAACCTGCGATCCCCGCACACTAACACTATCCTACACACACTTGGGACAATTTACAATTACACCAAGCCAATGAATCTACAAACCTGTACGTCTTTGGAGTGTGGGAGGAAACCGGAGATGCCGGAGAAAACCCACGCAGGTCACGGGAAGAATGTACAAACTCCGTACTTACAAGCACCCATAGTTGGGATCGAACCCGGATCTATGGCGCTGCAAAGCAGTAGCTCTACCATTGTGCCACAGTGCTGGACATATGTGTAAGGTGAGAGAGGGAAAGAATAGAGAGATACGACCATGTGCAGGCAGAATGGATTAGTTTAGATTGGTGTCATGGTTTACAGAGACATGGTGGACCGGAAGGGTTGTTCCTGTGCTGTACTGTTCTATGTTCTATGAAGTCAGCATTCTCATTCCAGCAAAGAAATATTAAAAAATTCCGATGCCGACTGTTCACTAACAGGAAATAAAGCAAAGTACAATCGAGAACATTTTTTTGGATATTAACCATAAACTATTTTGAACAAGAATAGTTGAATCCAAATGAAGGGAATAACAAGCCAGCGAGAACTTCAGGAAATAAGAAACAGAAGTCAGTGGAGACCATATGACCATTCCATTGTTCTCTGATTTTCTGTCTTAATTCCAGTTTTGTGTCCAGTCCTCATTTGCAGGAGATAATATTACTTCGAAAAATTAGGCGTGTAATCCAAAAGTGATCAAGAAATGGCAGCAGAATTGTGACATTTTTATTTTAACAGTGTTTGGTTCATCAGTCTAAAATCTGATGTCCCTGTAACAAAAATAGAATTTACAAGATACATTTGGTTTGATGTGAGTTTCATCCAGGATAAATTCACAATGAAATTGGCTCAAGTTTCTATCTCTTGGATGCCTTCATGAAAGTAAATTTCCTTTTGTGGCAGACCGCAGTGCACATATCATCTTCAACAAGAGAATGTGTTTAATGTATTTTTATTGCGTCAGTTTTATAACCTTTCATCAGTGACACTGACCCATAAATTTGGACTGAGACAAGCCTACTTTTTGCCAATGGTTTGGAAAAGGAATTCAGCTGAGGTGGTTTATCCAGGTCAGCGAGTCCCTGCCCCCCCACCACTGCGTTGCAAGGTGGAAATCGCGGCACGGCAGAAGGTCAGATGTCTCAGTGGATCACATTTCCCTCTCCACCACTCAACCCAGCACTGCACAAGATTCATATCAGGCCCCTCAGATTCACACACGCCATGCCTGATGTAGTAATGCAACTCCATTCATTTGAATGGGGCTGCCAATCTGAATGGAAAACACAATTGAGGTTATTTCTCTTTATTTCAATTAGTTTAAACTAATGAGATAGAGCATGGAAACAGGCCTTTCAGCCCACTGAGTCTGTGCCGACCAGCGATCCTCGTATACTAGCACTGGCCTACACACACTACGGGCAATTTACAATCTTCACCGAAGCCAATTAACCTACAAACCCGTACTTCTTTGGAGTGTGGGAGGAAACCAGAGCACCCGGAGAAAACCCACGTGGTCACATGGAGAAATACAAACTCTGTACAGACAGCACCCATAGTCAAGATCTAACCGGGGTTTCTGGCGCTGTAAGGCAGCAACTCTACAGCTGTGTCACCGTGTCACCCCTGAGCCCCAATTGATATTACTAATTTATATTTTATTAATTATATATGTCCTTAAATAGATATTGTGTTGGCCTCAAAATACGACCGTGTATATCTTGACAGTCACCTTAAACACCTTCCTTTATCAAGACTCTGAAGACGCAAACTCTTTTGTCCACAAGTTTATTGAATCGGGAAAGTGTGAAACTACAAGTACAAAAAGGCGTAGAAATATGAAATGCGCTTATTGCAAACATAGTACAATAATACTGTAAGTAAACAAATCCCAAACATAAGTAAACATTAAAGATTGCAACACATGCCAATGAGGCTGTCAAAAGGCATGATTGCAGATGTTCACAAAATATATCAGGACCAAAGTGCTGCCTCCACTGCTCTGTACTCCGATCCCACCAAAGGTCACATGATAAGGTCACAAGAACAACCAGTTACAAATTAGGAGCATTACCCAACATGGCCCCTACATCGTCTCTGCATTTAATACTGAAACTGTTCCAGAACATTCTCCGCCTGGCGGGATTGAACGCTACCACTATAACTATAACTATAACTTAGACTTCTGGTTGGAGAAGGGCAGCTGGCGTCAATAAGAATGGGTCATCAGGGTCAGTGGACACTGGGACAAGTGGCCTTGCATTGATAATGGCTGCTACTTCTGCCCTGAAGGTGACAAGTACTTTGTGAGTAGGTTTGGTGTTTTTCAGTTGTAGGAAGATAGAATCTAGGATTCTTTGTGTCAGACCAATCATTCTTACCCATGTTCCGACAAAATGGGAAGTGTGCGGAGGATTAGACCTGGATTTGACAGGTATATTTTCACAGCTGTGTTGTCAATATTTGAAGGAATCCTTAGCTCTGCAGGCGCCAATGAAGTTAGTCCCACGGTCTGATCGGGTTAGTTTGACGTGACCCCGGACAGCAAAAAAGCTCCTCAGTGTGTTGATGAAACTTGATGTTTCAAGGGACTCAATAACTTCTATATGAACCGCTCTTACATTCATACACGTGAACATCACAGCCCACCGTTTGCTTTGTATGAGGCCTCCCCTTGTCCATCGCAAGGATACTGTCCAAGGGCCAAACACGTCTAACCCAACATTTGTGAATGGTTGGTTTGTAATGAGCCGATCTGGTGGGAGACTGGCCATATTTTGGGTGTTAAAAGGGGCCCTGAGCCTCCTGCATGTTGCACCCTGATTGATGATGCTACTCACTTTCCTCTTGCCAACGACTATTCGAAAACCAGCTGTACGGAGGGCTCCCTTTTAAGGAATCGACCTTGATGGCGAGTCTGTTTGTGGTGATCTCACTAACGAGGTTGCAACATGATAGTTACTGGGGATAATCAAGGGATTCTTTTCTCTCTGTTCGAGGCTTGAGTTGTTAATGCGACCTCCAACCCTCAGAAGGCCTTGCTCATCGATGAAGCAGACATGGTTGTTTCTCAGATCCGTTATCTAGTATCTCGTCGCATTCAATGAGGCTGAGCAATGCGAGGCTGACCGTTCCATGCAGGGATTCCACTTTGCATCCACTGGATCTTCTTCCCATTGTCTCCTTTACTCTGGCACATGCTTTTAGGAAGGAAAGAGAGCTTGGGCCTTGGTCATTGTATAATTCAAAGAACTCTGAGCGGATGAGAGATCTGTTGCTCTGTTCATCTAGAATTGCATAAAGCCTCCTTGCCTTGTCTCGCTGGCCTGCCGGATACACATTCACAAGATCTGATACTATCACAAGGCCTGATAGATTTCCTCCACAGGCTTGTGTACATTTTGTGGTGACATGTGATGGTGATGAGACGTCTTCCTCCCCGCCGTGCTCTGGAGCAGGGTCAGTCTCTTTGAGAGCTGTGTGATGCTTTTCACTGCCACATTCAGAGCATTGTGCCTTCAATGCGCAGTTCTTTGCCATATGCGATGAAGAAGCACATCATTTAAAGCAAATGTAGTTCTCTTTTAAGATTGATTTACATTCTTCAGTGAGCCTTTCCCGAAAGGCACGGCATTGACATCAAAACTTACTTTGCGTGGCCAATAAGCATCTAGCTCGCAATCAGAGAAATGAAGTCACTGTGGAGTCACGTGAGAAGAATCAATGGGTGTTGTATTTGAGACATGGCTGGGATGCTTAGCTGAAAGGGTTGAGTCTGGGTGAAAAGGGTTGCTTTCTGGATTAAGTCGTGTAACTGGAGTGTCACTGCGAATCTCTGGATCTATGAACAGTGTGGCTTTGTCGTCCTCTAAGACTTGTTCTGGTCGATGACATACTGCTTAGTGCGTTGTGTCCTTTCTGAAGGAATGGGTTCCCAATTGTGCTCACTGTTGTGTTTCTCACTCTGTGCTTCAACAGCAACTTCCAAGGCCTCTGCTTCAGCAATAGCTGCGGCCGTCTCTTTTTCACAACCCAATAATTCCAAAGATGCTTCTAGTTTAGTTTTCTCTGACTTCATTTGCTTTTCCTTTTTCGACCAAGGAGAGTTTCATTTGTATTTATTTTTCGGCAAAGGAGAGGCAGATCCTCTGCTTCTGCTTTCTCCATCGCCTTAGCTGTGGCAGAGCCAGTTGATGAAGCAATTCCAAATGTCAAACTTGGAGCCTTGGACCTGGTTGTAAACGAAAGCTCTCCCTCAGCCTTGGTTTAGTTAGGTGAGGAATGCCTGGTTAGACACTACAGTGGTAGTCGTGCACTGGCTGAGTGTCACGGCATTGTAGGAGTGTCCACTGTTGGCTATGACTGTGTTATCCTATATGGTAGAGAGCCATTGTTTCACTGTGCTGTCCTCAAAATCCGACCGTGTATATCCTGACGGTAGACAAAAAGAAGGGTCTTGACCCGAAACGTTGCCTATTTCCTTCGCTCCATAGATACTGCCTCATCCGCTGACTGTCTCCAGCACTTTTGTCTACCTTCGATTTTCCAGCATCTGCAGTTCCTTCTTAAACAACGTGTATATCTTGAGTCAGCTTAAACACCTTCCTTTGTCAAGACTCTAAAGACGCAAACTCTTTTGTCCACAGGTTTATTGAATCGGGAAAGTGTGAAACTACAAGTACAAAAAGGCGTAGAAATAAGAAATACGCTTATTGCAAACATACTACAATAACACTGCAAATAAAGATTCTACGTAAAATAACGAATCCCAAAAACAAGAAAATTGCAACACATGCTGTCAAAAGGCATAAGATGATTGCAGATGTTCACAAAATATATCAGGACCAAGAAATGTGCAATCCAATCCCGCCAAAGGTCACATGACAAGGTCACAAGAGCAACCAGTTACAAATTAGGTGTATTGCCCAACATGGCCCCTAGGAGGCACTACATTGTCTCTGCATTTATACTGAAACTGTTCCAGAACAGATCTGTAACCTGTTATTTTTTAAGAATTGTTTACTGTATATCTATTCCAGATTTTATATAATTCATGATTATCAATGACATTTCGAAACAGTTGTGAAGGCCTTTGACGATACACGCTGACAAAAGACCAGCCCAGCAAGGATTACTGTGGCGACACCTTTCGACTGCAGCATATGTGGCCTGCTTACCCCTTGTAGACCACTTGGGATCATGAGACAACTACAGTAGATAGGCCTGGAGTGCAGTTCAATCTATGGGCTGACAAACGGTCAGTGCCATCATGGCGGTTTATGCAAGGGTGGCACAGCAGTAGAGTAGCTGCCTTACGGCGCCAGAAACCCGGGTTCGATCCTGACTGCGGGTGCTGCCTGTATGGAGTTTGTACCTGCTCCCTGTGGCCCACGTGGGTTTACTCTGGGTGCTCCGGTTTCCCCCCACACTGCAAAGATGTACCGGATTGAAGGTTAATGGCTTCTGTAGATTGTAACTTGTCCGTGATGTGCTGGAAGGTGCCAGTGTTCAGGGCAATGCTGGCCAGCGTGGACCCGGTGTGCCTGTGGGGCCTATTTCCACTCTGTCTCTTTGAAGTCTAAAGATGAGGACTGGGTCAAACATACTCTGGACCATGACCTCTGCCTCCCCCTCTCTCCGTAGATGCTGGCTGGCCTGCTGAGCTTTTTCTGCTTTTGTTGCAGATTTTCCAGCTTTCGCAATATTTTGCTTTTTATGAAATGTATTTTCTTACCCGAGTCTGGTATCGTCTGGCTCACAGGAAACGACAGTGAAACTATTTCACGCTGCACTGTCTCATGAACATCGCTCTGCGGATTCATATTTCAGCTGTTATCAGATGTCATTAGATTTGTAATTAACCAAAGGAGCCTTCACGACAGCTATTCACAGGTTTCTCCCCTGCTTGGAGATTTTTGTTGCTGATTTTAAATGTTTTTATATAATTATTACATGTGTGTCACCAGCTGGGCTTGCATTTTGTATCTCATTCCCAAAGTTGCATGAATAGTGGCTTGCTGGATGATGTCAAACACATTGCATTTTTATGTGGACCAGGCCAGCCGTGGGCTGTAGATTTCCTAGCCTGAATGCACACTGAAGAACCACATGTTTTGCTTTTAAACCATTCACCATTACTGATTTATATTTCAGATTGATTTAACTTCCTGAATTTAAATTCTGCAGCTGCAGTGATGGGGATCAAACTTGAGTCTCAGCATTATTAGTCCAACAAATTATCCAGCAACCTACCCTATTGGGGTTGTGTAGGCAGGAATTGCAGATGCCGGTTTACACCGAAGATGGACACAAAATGCTGGAGTAACTGAGCGGGACAGGCAGCAATTTGTGGAAAGACGGAATAGGTCGAATAGGTGACGTTTCGGGTCGAGACCCTTCTTCAGATTGAGACTGAAGTCTGAAGTCCCAAAACGTCACCCATTCCTTCTCTCCAGAGATGCTGCCTGACCTGCTAAGTTACTCCAGCATTTTGTGTCTATCCTATTGGGACTACTGGACAATTTTGATGAATTTTTGGCTGGTTCTCTGACTGCAAAGATCTGGAACAGCACCTCATATTCCACTGGGCAGTTTACAACCTAATGGCATGAACAACGAATTCTCCAATTTTAGGTAAATGCTCCGTCCCTTCCCCTTTCTCCCCCACCCACTCCCCTGTGCCCCACCTGGACTTGTGCCTAAATCTCCCCTTCAACCCCCTCCCCTCTCCTGCATTCCTTCCCATGGTGTTATAATTTGCAACTCTTCAATCCTACAGTCTCACACCTTCTGTTTTACTATCTGCCCATTGTTCCAGCTTTGTGCCTATCAATCACCCCCCCTCGCCTGTGTCCAATTATTACTTGACACACTTTGTCCTGCCCCCCCCCCCCCCCCCCCCCCAACCCAATCAGTCTAAAGAAGGGTCTGCCTGAAATGTCACCTATCCATATTCTCCAGAGATGTCACCTGACCCGCTGAGTGACGCTAGGTCTTTGTGTCCTTTGGCAGAAATCTAATTCTGGCATCTGAGAAAGATTTGTTGGTCTTACAACTGATTTGGGTTGTTGCTTAAATGGTTGTGTTGTATTGTCCGATCAGGCCTCAAAGCCATTCAAGGTTTCCCTGGCCTCTGACACCCAGTATTTAAGCTCTGAAATTCCCATCCTCCACCTTTCCAACTTCCTTGCTCACTTAAAATGCTCTTTAAAACTTCTCTCTTTGGCTGAGCTGCTGATCACACACCCTTCTTTGAACATATGCCAATTTTTGACACTTCACTCAGGCACTTTAGGAAATGTTTCAAAGCCAAGCGCACAACATAAATGCAATGCAGGAGGAGAATTCAGCAAGAATGTGGCCATACCCAAGGCAGGTGTTCAAGGAACATGAAGCATGAAGGACAATATCTTAAGGTGTTGAAAAGAAAAAAATGCAGATGCTGCAAATCTGAAATTAAAAAAAGAAAAAGCTGGGAATATTCAGTGACCATGGTGAGTGAACCAAATGTAATATTTCAAATCAATGACTTTTCAATTGTTCTGAGTTAAGTTCTTAGCCTAGCGAAGATTTAGCACTGGGACATGGATTGCACAGGCTACACCTGCAAAGGCTACTGTATCCCTGAACGAGGATGATGTCTATTCCATTTACAAGATTCACTGGGATAACTCCCTAATAGTTTTGAAACTCAAGTCAGGCAAATGCAACAAAGGCAACAATCACATTAGTTTGCCACTGCCTGCAGCTTCTTCTAACACAATATTCTGAGTGTTAAATGTATCACTCTTACTTCATTATCACTGGGCCCCAAATGTTGTAACAGTGTTTTGGGAACATGTTCACCAACTGAACGACAGCGGCTGAAAAAGAATGGTTCTCCCTCCCTTTTAGTTTAGAGAGTTTATTTTGAGGTGCAGGGTGGAAGCAGGCCCTTTGGCCCAACAAGTAGAATGCTGACCAGTGATTACCGCACACTAGTTCCATCCTACGGGGGTTACACAAAATGCTGGAGAAACTCAGCGGGTGCAGCAGCATCTAAGGAGCGAAGGAGATAGGCGACATTTCGGGTCGAGACCCTTCTTCAGTTCCATCCTACAGTTGAGGGATAATTTACAGAAGCCAGTTTACCTACAAACCTGCATGTCTTTGGAAAGTGGGTGGAAAAGGGAGCACGCGGAGAAAACCCATGTGTTCACAGGGAGAGCGCGCAAACTCTGTACAGACAGCACCCGTAGTCAGGAGCAAAGTTGGGTCTCTGGTGCTGTAAGACGGCAACTCTACCGCTGCGCCACTGTGCCGCTTTCTCCTGAGTGATTAATGATTAGCAATAAATGCTGACCGTGTCAATATTAATAACTACATGCAGTTAAGGGAATTACAAATAAACTTTAATGCTACTGATTTGTTTCAGGCTGCAGCAGGTAACACCATGGAACATAGAAAGGTACAGCAGAGAAACAGACTCTTCAGCCCACAGTCTGTGCCAAACATGATGCCAAGTTAAACTAATCTCCTCTGCCTGCATATGATCCATAATCCTCCATGCTCTGCATATCCATGAGCCTATTTAAAAGCCTCTAAATGTCGCTATAATATCTGCCACCACCACCCCTGGCAGCACATTGCTGGCACTCAACACTCTCTGTGTAAAATACCTGCCTGGCACATTTCCTTTAAACATTGGCCTTTACATCTTAAAACTATGTCCCCTAGTTTGATATTTCCATCCAGGGAAAAAAGTTTGTTTGTCCGCCTTGTCTATGCCCCTCACAGGTTAATATACTTCTATCATGTCTCCCCTCAATCTCTGATGTTCCAGAGAAATCAAACCAATTCTTGCATTTGTAACATCTTCCAGTTTGCAGCAAGACTTGGTTAACAATCAAACATGGCCTGGAGAAGGGTCCCGACCCGAAACGTCATCTTTCCATTTTCTCCCGAGATGCTGCCCGACCCGCTGAATTACTCCAGCATTTTGTGTCTATCATCGGCATTCACTTCCCATCTTGACTTAATTTTTTATATTCATTCAAGATATGTAGGTTTTGCTTGAGGATTTCTGATCGCTAAGTGGCCATGCAAAGGTAGTGGTGGGCTGCCATTTTGAAACTCTGCAGTCCTTCAGGTGTGGGTAGCGAGGAAGTTCCAGGATTGTCACCCAGCGACGGTGATGGAACTATGAGAGGGTAGTGTCTGGCTTGGTCTTCCAGGTGGTGATGTCCCCATGCTTTTGCTGCCCTTGTCTTTCTAGCTGGTAGAGCTTTGGAAGGTGCTGTTTAATGCCCCTGTCCCACTTAGGAAATCTGAACAGAAACCTCTGGAGACTTTGCGCCCCACCCAAGGTTTCCGTGCGGTCGCGGAGGTTCCCGGAGGTTTTTGTCAGTCTCCCTAATGGTCGAAAGTGGTTTCGGCGATTATTTTATAAAATTCAAAACCGGCCGCAACTAAAAGGTGGTTGCCGGAGGTTGCAGGTAGTGGAAGGTAAGACCTCCCTGGTGGAATAGAACTGGGTGAAAAAAAGGTCTTACCTTCCACATCTGGCAAACACCTTCAACTAGGATCGCAACCGGCTTCGACTAAAAAATTACCGATTTTTAAAACGGCAACCTATTTTTAGTCACGGCTGGTTTTGAATTTTTTGAAATAATCGCCGGAACATAGAAGAAGCGGAAACCACTTTCGACCATTAGGGAGACTGACAAAACTCCGGGAACCGCACCGAAACCTTGGGTGTGGCGCAAAGTCTCCAGAGGTTTCCGTTCAGGTTTCCTAAGTGGGACAGGGGCATAAGGCAACTCCGAAGGGTTACTCCAGTCTATCCTGCAAATGTTGGTGGTGGAGTGAATGAATAGTTGAAGACGAGTTGCCTATCAAGTGGGCTGCTCTGTCCTGTATGTTGTCAAGCTTTGTGAGTGTTGTTGAAGCAGCACTCACCCAGGCAAGTGGAGAGTGCTCCATCACACTGCAGACTGGAACATCGTAGGTGGTGCACGGGTTTGGAGACAGTTTTCTGGACTTATTCATTTCTGGTAAGTCATTGTTACTAATGAAAGGTATTTTTTAAATTTTAGAATTTTAATTTCACTCATGCTACAGTGGGATTTGAACTCAGGATACTGGATTGTCCATCCGGGCCTCCAGTTTACTAGTCCAGTATAGACACAGAGACAAAATAAATAATTTGACTGTGGCAGCACAGTGGTGCAGCTGGTAGAGCTGCCGCTTCACAGCACCAGAGACCCAGGTTCGATCCTGACCTCGGGTGTTGTCTGTGTGGAGTTTGCACGTTTTGCCTGTGAATGCTTGAGTTTCCTCAGGGTGCTCCGGTTTCCTTCCACCCCCCAAAGACTTGTGGGTTTGTAGTCTAATTGGCCTCTGTAAAATTTAATCTAAACTTAGAGCAGATGATAGATGGTCGGTGGGCCAAAGGGCCTGTTTCCCTACTAAATCCCTAAACTAAATTTTTGTCTTTTAGGGCTCCACATGTAATCATTACTTGACACTTTTTCATAAATGTGTTTTGATGATTCAGTCCCATCATTTATCTGTTGACCTCTTAACCAAGTTTTTTTTTTAAAAGGCTGTAACACAGGAGTATTTATACAAAAGAGTTTGTGATTTTGGGCCAGATAAGAGTTTAGTCTTCTTCTTGCGTATGGCGTGCACAGCCAAAGTTGTAAGACAACTTGTACCGTTTGATCTTCTGTTTGTGCACGCCAGGTTGATTGCATTCATTGAAACAGGGTGGACCACGTGAAGGTTGCAATCTCCCACCCCAGAGTTTAGAGTTAGGGAAGTTCTCTCTCAGGTAGGCGGGCATCAGCATTGCTCTGCATGCAGTTAACAGCTCCAAGCTTGTCCACAGCCAAAGTAAATGTGCTGCAAAAGGGTGGAGGAATTTGAAACAGCAACAGACAAGCCCAAACTGATCCCGAGTGCCTGGGAAAGCTTGCAGACAAGGTGAAAGATTGATAATGGTGTGTATAACATGAAGGTTAAAATGCATGAAAATGACAACACCACCCATTCCTGGTATAAATCGTGTTTCCCCCCAACATTCAAGCTGAAACCTTTTATGAGTCCAAGCATGTCAGATCACAGCAGATAAATTAAATGGTTGCAAATGCTACTCTTCGATTGCTGTAATCAAAGCAATTAAAATCATCTAAAGTGTTAAACAAAACATAGTTTGTTGCCACCTGGGGCCATCAGAGTGCTTCAGTCTGAGCAGCAGAAGCATTCATTCAATAAGAACAAACAGTGAAAATGTCCGAAGATAGACACAAAATCCTGGAGTAACTCAGCGGGATTATTTGACATGCTTTGTCCTGCCTCTCCTCTCTTCCAGCTTCCTCCCACCCTCCCAGCCCCAATCAGTCTGAAGAAGGGTCTCAACCCGAAATGTCACCTATTCCTTCTCTCCAGAGATGCTTCCTGACCCACTGAGTGTTACTCCAGCATTTTGTGTCTATCTTCAGTGTAAACCAGCATCTGCAGTTCTTACCCACATGGTTAAAATGCCCGTCAGTGTGAGTGAAAACAATGGATGTGTATATAAGATGATCCAGTGCCCACGATATTCTAAGGTGTGGATTCAATGGTGGAATAGTGTTGGAACAGCATGCTTTGAAATTGTGGAGTGGTGGCTGTTTAAAATCTAGGCCAATGGTGTTGAATTATTAATAGAGCTAGTTGCCTCTTCTGCAATTATTGAACATTAAAATTAGACCCACTCATTATGTTTCCAATAAATGCTAAATGAAAATGGATAGGTTTTGGGTCGGGACTCTCCCAGAGTTTTTATGTCTACCTTTGGTACGAACCAGTATCTGAAGTTCCTTTTTATGACACTGTGAATGTTGGTGTTCCATACAAGAAGATTTTGTGTTAGTCTTGGAACACAATCACTGATTAAAACCATTGTGGTTCAGGGTGGATTACAGAATCTCCTCCACTCGTTTGGTATGCAGTCAATCAGAAGATTGTGGCTGAATCTCTGTATTAGGAATTAAATATAGAATATATATTGATATTTCAATGTTGTCTGAATAATCCTTTGAGTGAGACACTAAACGTGGATGCTGCTGGTAGACTAGAGAAGTTCTGCACTCCTTGGGAAAACAAAGGGTGGGAAGATTCCATGGGATCTGACCAACGTTTTAGTCCCTCAGACGAGCTGGCTTAATGGGATGCTGAAGCTCGGACAAATTGAGAACCTAGACCCGAAGTATCTTCTATCCATATCCTGAAGAGGATGCCTGACCTGTTGAGTTAATCCAGCACTTTGTGCTTTTCTCAAGATTCCAGCATCTGTAGTTCCTGGTGTCTCTGTGATAAATAGTCATAGAGTGGATACAGTGTGGAAACAAGCACTTTGGCCCAACTTGTCCACCCCAGCCAACATGTCCCAGCTACACATATTCCACCTACCTGCACTTGGTCCATATCCCTCCCAACCTGTCCTATCCATGTACCTGTCTAACTGTTTCTTAAACGTTGGAATAGTCCCAGCCTCAATTACCTCCTCTAGCAGCTTGTTCTGTACACATCCACCACCCTTTGTGTGAAAATGTTACCCCTCAGATGCCTATTAAATCTTTTCCCCTTCACCTTGAACCTATGTCCTCTGGTCCTCAATTCCCCTACTCTGGGCAAGAGATTCGGTGCGTCTACCCAATCTATTCCTCTCGTGATTTTATTCATCTCTATAAGATCACCCTTCATTCTCCTGCACTCCAAGGGATAGATCTTTGCCAGGTAATCATACAAGGACTAACGGCGAGTAAAATGGAGTTCGAAGCTCTATGGACTAAACAGCCAATTAATGCTCCTATTTTACAGTCAATGGTGTCCTAAATAAATGAATTAGTCCTTTGTCCCATTGTTATTTTCGTGAATTGACTTTTACGTGAACAGGACTCATTTCAACATAATTAATTTGGTATGAAGGAATTTAATAAACATAGAAACATAGAAACATAGAAACATAGAAATTAGGTGCAGGAGTAGGCCATTCAGCCCTTCGAGCCTGCACCGCCATTCAATATGATCATGGCTGATCATCCAACTCAGTATCCCGTACCTGCCTTCTCTCCATACCCTCTGATCCCCTTAGCCACAAGGGCCACATCCAACTCACTCTTAAATATAGCCAATGAACTGGCCTCAACTACCCTCTGTGGCAGAGAGTTCCAGAGACTCACCACTCTCTGTGTGAAAAAAGTCTTTCTCATCTCGGTCTTAAAGGATTTCCCCCTTATCCTTAAGCTGTGACCCCTTGTCCTGGACTTCCCCAACATCGGGAACAATCTTCCTGCATCTAGCCTGTCCAACCCCTTAAGAATTTTGTAAGTTTCTATAAGATCCCCTCTCAATCTCCTAAATTCCAGAGAGTATAAACCGAGTCTATCCAGTCTTTCTTCATAAGACAGTCCTGACATCCCAGGAATCAGTCTGGTGAACCTTCTCTGCACTCCCTCTATGGCAATAATGTCCTTCCTCAGATTTGGAGACCAAAACTGTACGCAATACTCCAGGTGTGGTCTCACCAAGACCCTGTACAACTGAAGTAGAACCTCCCTGCTCCTGTACTCAAATCCTTTTGCTATGAAAGCTAACATACCATTCGCTTTTTTCACTGCCTGCTGCACCTGCATGCCTACTTTCAATGACTGGTGTACCATGACACCCAGGTCTCGCTGCATCTCCCCTTTTCCTAATCGGCCACCATTTAAATAATAGTCTGCTTTCCTGTTTTTGCCACCAAAGTGGATAACCTCACATTTATCCACATTATACTGCATCTGCCAAACATTTGCCCACTCACCCAGCCTATCCAAGTCACCTTGCAGTCTCCTAGCATCCTCCTCACACCGAACACTGCCCCCCAGCTTAGTGTCATCTGCAAACTTGGAGATATTGCCTTCCATTCCCTCATCCAGATCATTAATATAACAGAAGGATTTCTTCTTTCCTGTTTCACAGTTAGACCCAGCAATAGTGTATTTTTAACAAGTGACAGATACATCAATGGCATTTCTAATTTAGGAGATTATGCCAGAGTTGGTGTATTTGCCAAGAAACCCTACATAATGTAACTAATCATTAAACAAATTAATGTGTTATTAAACTACTCGTCCAGTCACACCTTTGCTTATTTGACTATGTGGATATTGAGGTAGAGCAATGCTAAAATAGAGTAACAGATACTAAACGTGAGGAAGAGCCTTGCTTTGCTCATCTCATGAATCAGCGAGAGGGTTGATGTTAGTGGAATGCATTGGGAAGAAAGTGCCAACAGATAATTTGCCAAGTTTGGCGTTATTCTGGACATGTTACACCTTAAACAAAGAAATAGTAAAAGCTGTTTAAAAATGATATATTAAAATATGCAACATTTGTGTATTGAAGGTTTTGTTAGTGGCAACAAATGTAAGACAACTTGAAAGGTGGGGAATTTATTTCTAATCTCGCAATAGATGAGCAAAGAACACAATTTGAATTTTCACTACCATAGTTACAGTGGTGATTGGAATGGGAGATGTTTTTAATCTGACAGCAGGGTGTAGAAGCACTGCTGATGGATAAGTGGAGCACGAGGCACTGAAGAGCCAGGAAAGCAAGATTTGCAGTCGAGTTATCTCAAAATCTGGGCTTGTTTAGAGACACGAGTTCAAATCCCATGAGCATTTGGAGAATTTTAAAGTTCACAACCTTTACCATGAAATGTTGGATTGTCCTTTTAAAATCAAAAACTTGGTCAGCGTGGTCTTTAAGAAAGGAATACTGTTGCCCTTATCCATTATCCCACTATCTGATATCAACATTGTGATTGACTCTAAATTGCCTTCTGTAATGTCCTCGCCAGTCACTCCACTCGAAAGTAAATAGGGATTGGATTTAAAAACTGAGCCCATACGGTGTGATTGGATAAATGTGAAGGCGGCAATGAACTACATTAAATTACTCTGCAGTTAACTGAAACAATGGTGATGTTTATTAGAGGATTTGTGGATGAGGAGGTTAAGAATCACTGTGAAGCAGTGACCAGACCACCAAAGGTATCAGCCATCTCCAAAAAATATAGCCAAAAAAAAAAAATCACCATTTTCCATAAAGTATACATTGATATCTCAGTAGCCAACTTTGCCTTTGGACAACTAAAGGTGTGTTTACAGTACAATTAATGATACATTGCTAGGTGTATTAAAAATTAATTGATTTGTTACATTGTGCTCATTGGTGACTGAGGTGTTTGAGAACAATTCGGCTGCATTAAGAATTCTGCTGTTCACACATCATTTAAGATAATATTTAAAATCTATCTCTTTGGACAAATATGTAGTTATCTGCACTAGATTTTGGTTTGGCTTGGTGTCTTTTTGTTGTCTTTGTTAAATGTCTTGGGATATGTTAAACATTCCATTTAACTGGGCTTCCTTCGACTGTGCGATAGGCTTTAGACTTCAGGGATACAGCGCGGAAACAGGTCCGTCGGCCCAACGCTCCCACCAGCGATCACACTGTACACAAACACTACTCTACACAGTAGGGACAATTTATAATTTACAGAAGCCAATTAACCTTCAAACCTGCACATCTTTGGGATGCGGGAGGAAACCGGAGCACTCGCAGAGAACCCATGCAGTCACAGTGAGAACACACTGTACAAACTCCGTACAGACACCACCCATAGACAGGATCGAACCTGGGTCTCTTGTGCTGCAAGGCTGCAACTCTACCACTTGCACTCACAATGGAGAGCTTCAGAATTTCTGTGCATTTTTCGAAAGAGTGACTTCTTTCCTTGAGAAATGTGGAAGAATTCTTGCAAGAGGTGCAACAAGTTTTAGTTCCTATGTGTTGAATGGCACGAACGAAGTTCGTTTTCAGGAATCTCCAAAGCCATCAGTATTTTACCTTGTGGCAGATCCAAGATGAACAATTTTTATTGAAGGTTTACTTTGTTCTTTTTATTTCAATTCGCAGAAGTAGAAATATTTCCTGACCTGGAAATTTGATCAGAGAGTGCAAAACATTTTCGGAGAGATGCAATGTGCATATTAGTGAGGATTGCCCTTATTAGTTATGAATATGTGTGGGAGATTGCCAGGCTTTTGACAATTGCACTTCCAGACTTGTTTTGTTGGAGTCTACTTACTCACCTCATTTAACATGAAACCCATTCTCTCTGCATATGGTTGATTCTAAAAGTTTTTAGCCAACTACTATTCAAAACTATTTCTACAAAATTGAGTCAATTCCCACTACATTTAGCAGCTATATTCCTGGTGATGCAATTCACTCACTGTACTTTCTCAAAGCAGGTCTGAAGAAGGGTCCTGACCAGAAATGTCACATGTATCCATGTCCTCCAGAGAAGCTGCCTGACACAGTTGTTCCAGCATTTAGTGTGCTACTGAAGATTCCAGCATCTGCAGCACCTTCTGTCTAACCAGCATGGATTGCAGAAAATGAAGCAACTTACGTATAGTTTGTGTAATGAAAATGCGATTAAAACTACATAACCCCCAATTCTGCTCGAAAGATGTACGCTTAAAAAGCTCTAACTATACAAATTAGTGACAATACTTTTCTACAACTTGCATTTGACACCAGTTACAACTTGCATTTAAATACTGACTTTAAAACAGCAAATGTTCTACGATGTTTTGCGGATTCATGATCAAGTTAAATTTAAATCAGTTTCTCACACAAACGTGTTTAGTTTAATTTAGTTTAGAGATACAACAGGCCCTTTGGCCCACCAAGTCGGGCCGAGCAGCGATCGCCGTGGACTAAACATGACCATAACGCCAGCAAAGAGATGGTTTGCCATGAGTATCACAAGGGGGTAGAAAGTAATAGTGAGGCAGAGATATTTGGGGAGACAATTCCAAGCCCAGAGTCCAAACCTTTATTCAAATAATGGTCGGGTGATTAAAATGGTTGAGTGATTAAACCCAGGAATGCGCAAGAGGCTAGAATTGAGGTTTGCAGTGATCTTTGCTGGCCAGCAGTCACAGATAGATGGTATCTGTAGATACATGGATAGGACAGCTTTAGAGGGGTATGGGCCAAATGCAGGCAAGTGGGCAAGTGTAGATGGGACATGTTAGTTGATGAGGGCAAATTGGGAATAAGACCATGCTTGGCCGTGACACATGCTTTGATCCAATTAGTTAGCGTGGTAGATGTTCATGTGAATAGTGGCGGTGTGTGAGATGTAACATCACCAGACACGATAATGATTCAATGAGCAAAGTCCATTACTGCAGATGACTAATGTAGAGCTCTCAGCATCACTTTCATGTTGATAATGCACTTTGAAAAATGCTGTGTGCCCTTAACATTTGTGAAAACATTATATATTATCTGCCTGAATTTAAATGGAAAAAATATAAAGGAACTTGAAAGTCTTGCCTGATGTCTGAATGTTTTTTTTTAGCCTGGAGCATAATGAGGCAAAGGGACCATGGCATTTGCTATTTTTTGGTGCAGCCATTAACTCGCTTATATGAAATGAAGAAAAATACTGTGAATATTGAACATCTAAAATAAAAGCAGGACATGCTGGCAAAAGTGGACATATTCAGCGGCACAGACCGCATCAATGGAGAACAGAGTTAACATCTCACAACCTGCAGCACTGTTAACGGAGGCAGAGTCCATGACAATGATGCGATGAGCGAGGAGCAGGGCCAGTAGGAGAGGGAGTGGGATCTGGCCTATTGTGCCCTCGAGGACATCAGTGGGGTACAAAGGTGGACGGGCAAAAAGAGGACGTCGGTTCGCCAGTTAGTCCAGACATCCTTCCCTTAAAGGCAACAGCTGGAGGCCCGCAACAGCCTGGGGCTCGCCTGGAACGGGCACCGATCACGACTACTAGAGTGCGGACTGGACTTTGAAAATGGCGAGCCAGGACTAGGTATGTCTGTGTTAAATTAAGAAAAATGAATTTTGACCAACTGAAGTTTATAACATTCATCTGAGCATCATTAGTTTCCTAGCCTGCACTGTTAAATCAACAGGTGGTTTGTTTAATGATTCAAGCTAAACAGTACAAACGTTTTTTAATGCACCTTCGAAACATCCAGATGATTATCATTACGTGGTGCAATGCTAGACAGGGCATTTGGAAGAGTTCTTTTAATCCTCAATGTGGATTATGGTATGTCAGACGGAAATTATCTTTTTAACAGCCAGCTTGTTATGGGTATATTTTTTCTTGTATAAGTTTTCTGTTTGCAAATGGAAATATTTTCCACACAAGGCAGCAGGATTAAGGATTGGTTGGCATCTGGAGAGACATGACAGCCATGACACCTACATGAGAGCAAGAGCGAGAGAGAGAGAGAGAGAGAGAGAGAGACACGAAAGAGAGTTTCATGAGGATGCAAAAGAGATTCACGTGAGCGAGAGAGACACTGCAGGCAGACACGAGAGAGAGGGAGAGAGAGAGAGAGACATGAAAGAGAGATTCACGATGGCAAGAAAGAGATTCACAAGGGTGGTACGGTGGCACAGCGGTAGAGTTGCTGCCTTACAGCGTCAGAGACCCAGGTTCGATTCTGACTACGGGTGCTGTCTGGACAGAGCTTGTATGTTCTCCCCGTGACCGCGTGGGTTTTCTCTGGGTCCTCCGGTTTCCTCCCACACTCCAAAGATGTGCAGGTTTGTAGGTTAATTGGCTTAGGTGAAATTGTAAATTCCCCATAGTGTGTAGGATGGTGCTACTATACAGGGATGATCGCTGGTCAGCACAGACTCAATGGGCCGAAGGGCCTGTTTCCGCGCTGTATCTCTAAAATAAATCTAAAAAAGAGAGTTGGGGGAGGGAGAGAAAGAAAAAGAGAGGCACACACACACACACACACACACACACACACGCACACACAGAAATAAACACGCACACACGAGAGAGAGAGATGGAGAGAGATACAAAGCTTCATAAATCTCTCAGAACCAAGCTTCACAGCTTGCCATGTTGCTGTTGGGATCAGTCCAGATTGACTAAATTTGATGTGAACTGAATGGGTTTTGCATATCTCAAGCTGTATATTTGTTCTCTGAATTCTTCACTAGATCCCTCTTGTCATCTTCATTCTTTGTACGTTGATGCCTCCCCAGAGTTAAACAATAAAATGGCACGCTGTGTTTTGATCTGTTGGGTTTTTTTTGCTGCTTTTATCTCGGTTCCTGTGTGAAAGAAAATGACTTTTACTTTTTGCTGTTATTACCATTTTTGTTCCATTTGGCTGGTGTTCTCACAGCTTTATAAGAATCATATCTGGCTTGAGAGATTGTACTGTAGCCTGTGTATATGAGAAAATATTCTCTTTCCTTTATCCAGCAGTCACTTAATGCCGAGAACCTGCGTGGATTCAGAACAGGCTTAGGTTTCTAGCATTCTTATTGAAATAATTAAAAAAGAAAACTTAAATGCATTCTTTTGTGTTTTTTCTCATACCGGAGGCCTCACCTGAAGCCAATATTTTCAGCGTTTTTACAGGCTGCTGAATGCACAGTTTGTGTACCAGCAGATGGCCAGATGCTTAAAACTACTTTAAAGTTGGATTTACATAGTGCATTTTGACTACTGGACATCCCATAGTGTTTCATAGTAAATCAAGTGCACTGGAAATCAGAAAACACAACTCTAGTTTGGACACCTGCCAGGTATTTATTTTCATTAAGAAAGAGTAAAAAGTAAGGCCATTACATAGAATATGCTTCGGATTTGTTATGTAATGAAGAGCAGAGGCTCTTCTCCAGCAATGACATTTCATTGCATTTCAGCTGGTCTCAGAAAATTGTTCAACTGTTTGGAATTTTAGGATGAGAAGGAATTCCAAAAATGTTTTTGAATAAATCAATTTACTTTGAAGAACTGTATGTAACTGCATACTCCATGCGAGGAATGTAAAAAGATTAAAGAATAGCTAAAAGGATTCATTTATTGTAGAAACCACCAAGTCTTTTTGAAGGCAGCGACTTTTTGTCAAAATTGATGTTTGGCAAATTTTCCTTTCTTATCTCTGAAAATGTTTTGGATCTACAGTTTTGTGGAGTTTGGTGGAGTGGCGTGGATTCAAATACACCTATAAGCTGAGAAAAGTCTATTGATAAAATTATTAGACAAATGTCTGACATATGTGTATGGCATTCCTCTGTTGTAGGCAGGGGCGGAAAACATGGGGGGGGCAGAGGGGACACGTCCCCCCCATGTTTTGAGAGGTGCGGGACATCCCCCCCAAGTTTTGTCATCCGGATTTTAAAATCTCCGCTTTCCGCGAGACAGTGGAGGTGGGACTGCTGATCGAGGGCGCCGATTGAACGAGAGAGACGTTGGTCAGCAGGCAATGGGGGCGGGACATGATGATTAAGTGCAATGATTGGAGGAGGGAGGAGTGGGGGGGGGTGGGACTGAGGATAGAGCGCGATGATTGGAGGAGGGAGGAGTGGCACAGCCCTGCGCCTCATCCACAGCCAGGATCGATCCCAGCTGTCCCGTCCCCACCCGAGTGCCCCACCACGGGTGGCCATAGAGGTCGGCAGCCAGACGCAAGCTGTACCCCCAGGCCCACAGCCAGCGCAGAGAAGCAACGCTAAACCCAGCTCAACTCTGCCTGGGCTTGCGGGAAATATGGGCAGCGTGGAGAAGTAGTGCTAGTGTGCCGTCAGTCCAGTCAGGGCTGTAGGTTAACCCGGCGAGACAGGTAGAGTTGAGCTGCATTTAGCGCTGGATTGAGTCTCCGAAGCCTCGCGCATGTGTGTGTGAGTGTGCGCATTCTCGCGCGGCCGCCAAAAAATTGTGTGTCCCCCCCGTCCCCCGGTCCCCTCCATGTATTGATAATAGCGAGTTCCGCTCTTGGTTGTAGGCACATATGTCTTTTGAAAATAAACAGGATAAACTCACCACTAAAACAATAGGAGAATGCTACATAAACATAGGAAGCAACTGCGCATCAATATCAGTAATAAAACCTTCTTGACGTTAAATCTGACTACCTCAGAATATTCTGAAATATTCTCATAGCAACTCCACTCAAATATAAATTAGTTCATTAGTTAATTAGTCATTGCAGATTAACTTAGTTAAAAATTGTACTTTCAACCCGGTGGCGGCAAGGTGGCACAGCGGTACAGTTGCTGCATTACAGCGCTTGCAGCGCCGGAGACCCGGGTTCGATCCCGACTACGGGTGCTGTCTGTACGGAGTTTGTACGTTCTCCCCGTGACCGCATGTGTTTTCTCCGAGATCTTCAGTTTCCTCCCACACTCCAATGACGTACAGGTTTGTAGCTTAATTGGTTTGGTTTAAATGTAAATTGTCCCTAGTGTGTGTCGGATAGTGTTAGTGTGGGGATCGCTGGCCAGTGCGGACCACGTGGGCTGAAGAGCCTGTTTCCGCTCTGTATCTCTCAACTAAACTGAACTAAAACCCAGAAATCACAAATGCAGACACGGCCATCCCACTGCGATGCACTCACCTTATTAATTTATTTTAATCACTTTACCCTGGGATCCTGCAAAGCTTGAAAAGTGAAAGTACCAATGTTTGTAGAAGGCCAGGAACTTCTCCAAGTGCCTGAGATTAATATGTTTTCTCAGCTCTATAACCAAAATAAATAAATTGAGCATACATCTCATTAATGTTTATGGTATCAACCTGTCTACAAAGCTGATGTTAAATTTGCTTAGATAACAATGCTCTTCAGAGGTAATCACTACAATAACAAGCTGCGCTGTGGGATTGGATTGGTGACTAATAGTTTACCGGATTGATGGGTGCTTGGGCTCCAGCTACTCACGACATGTATCAATGATTTGGATGATGGAATGAGGGTGGGGAATAAAAAGCAACATCTCCGAGTCTACAGGCAACAGAAACTGGGATGAAAGTGTTAGTATGAGCTGTGAGGAAGATGTAAAGTGGCTCCAACATATTTAATCAAGTTGGAAATGTGGACCAATGCATGGCAGATGTGGATAAAAATTAACATCCATTTATGGTTCAAAAAATAGAAAAACAAAAGATCTGAATGGTGATAATTTTGGAAAATGAACACCTTGAGACCAGGAATTTGGTATCCTTGTACATCAGTTGTTGGAAGCAAGCGCTCAGTTGCAGCAAGTATTTAGGGAAGCAAATCTTCCTTGCAAGAGGATTTCAGTACAAGACAAAGCATGTTTTGCTGTAGCTGAACTGAGCCCTTGTGGGTCCCCATGTAAAGTATTTTCTTCACTTTTGGTCTCGTTATGTAGGAGGCGAAAGTGGGATAGCATAGAACTATCACATGGGTGATCGATAGTCGGTGTGGTCTCAGTGGGCCAAAGGGCCTATTTCCATGCAGTATCTCTAAACTAAACTTATCCGAGGGAGAATGTTCTGGCCATTGAGGGAATGCACACAATTTGACTCGTGCATGGACAGATATATGAGGAATGATGGGGTATAGAGGAATATGGAGGAACTGGAGAAGAGCTCATAGAAACCATTACAACTCTAACAGGTCCAAGCAGACTGGGTGGAGGAGAGATATTTATGAAGCTGCAGGTTTCAGAATCAGAGGACACCATTTCAGAGTAGGGTTTATGCCACTTAGATTTGAGATCAGGAGAAATGTCTTAATTCATTGTGTGGATGACAATGGAGGTTAAGTCATTAAATATAACCAAGAAGGGAGTATATATAGGAAGGAACTGCAGATGCTGGTTATACACCGAAGCTAGACACAAAATGCTGGAGTAACTCAGTGGGACAGGCAGCATTTTTGGAGCGAAGGAATGGGTGACGCTTCAATCTGAAGAAGGGTCTCGACCCGAAACGTCACCCATTCCTTCTCTCCAGAGATGCTACCTGTCCCGCTGAGTTACTCCAGCTTTTTGTGTTTACCTTCGGTTTAAAACCAGCATCTGCAATTCCTTCCTACATAAAAAGACTAGGGAACCTGGAATGTTTCCCCTAAGAGGAGAAAGGAAGCTCCAACCGAGGAACAAAGGAGACTTGGAAAAGAAAAGTAGAAGGGGTTGCTGGCAGATGTGAAGGTATCTAGGGGACACCGATCTCCCTTCATTGGCAAATGAACCACAGGCGAGATAAGACCAGATAAGACGTTGTCATGATACTTGTAAACTGCATTATTTTCATCAGTCTTCACCAGTTTATTAAATTCAGTTGCATGGATTCTAGTTCGGAAGCAGAGTCCAATATGCAGCCACAGGAGGCCACAGGTGCTGGTAGAAGCAAGCACTCTGGTGGAGGAGAGAATAGACTCAAAGTGCTGGAGAAACTCAGCAGGTCAGGCAGCATCTCTGGAGAACATGGATAGGCCACGTTTCTGTTTGGGATTCTTCTTTAGACTGATTGCAAGGGGAGGATGAAGCTGGAAGAGAAGAGGGGCAGGACAAAGCTTGGCAAGTAATAGGTGGATACAGATGATCCCGACCTGAAACGTCACCTATCCATGTTCTCCAGGGATGCTGTCTGACTCATTGAGCTATTGCAGCATTTTGAAACATTTAATAAACCAGCATCTGCAGTTCCTTGTTCCTACATTACAATGTTAGAGGAACTCAGCACGTCAAGCATTTTAATTTTGAGTTGTAACATGGTGAAGATCATTCACCACACTAGCTTTAAGGTGAGAAGGGCATAGTTTAAAAGAGATGTGTGGGGCAAGTTTTAATTTACACAGAGTGTGGTAAGAGCCTGGAATGCATTGCCGGGTGTGTTTAGTTTATTTTATTTTAGAGATACAGCGCGGAAAGAGGCCCTTTGGCCCACCGAATCCGCATCGACCAGCGATCCCCGCACATTAACACTAACCTACACACACTAGGGGCAATTTACACATACACCAAGCCAATTAACCTATATACCTGTACGTCTTTGGATTGCAGCAAACCGAAGATCTCGGAGAAAACCCAAACGGTCACGGGGAGAACGTACAAACTCCGTACAGACAGCACGCATAGTCGAGATCAAACCCGGGTCTCCCGCACTGCATGCGCTGCATGCGCTGCAAGGTAGAAACTCTACCGCTGCACCACCGTGTTGGTTGAAGCGGATACGTTAGTGGCATTTGAAAGATTTTTGGGTAGGCATATGGATATGTAGGAAATGGAGAGAGATGGGTAATGTGCAGGTAGATGAATGATGATCATGGTCAGCTCAAACATTGTGGGCCAAAGTTCATAAGTCATAAGAGCAGAATTAGGCCACTCGGCCCATCAAGTCTACTCTGCCATTCAATCATGGCTGATCTACATTTCCCTCTCAACCCCATTCTCCTGCCTTCTCCCTGTAATCTTTGACACCTTTTCTAAACAAGCACCCAATGACTTGGCCTCCACCGCCGTCTGTTCCTGTGCTGTTCTATGTTCTATTCCACTCTACCACTGGACGGACACAATCTACAGTTATCTGGGAAGCAATTCGCAAGTATTATTGCAGTCATGCCTCATGCAGTTAAAGAAATAATTTTGTTCTTGTAAAAGTCAGAGCCGGCTGTTAATCAGGGTAGCTTTCTGCAAGAGGTGGGCAGAATGTCCAGCATACCTATTATCACAGTTATATCCAGCAGACTAAACCTGGACGACCATGCCAAACCTGCACTGACTCATCTGCTAAATACTGTGCTGCACTGACTAATTGCCACATGTGCAAGACGGCACATGGCCACCGTGTGTGTGTGCACCAATGATGCTAGCCTTAGAGTCACACCTGTAAAGAACCTGTTTTTCAACTCATTGCAGCCAACACCTGAAGGGCGGGGTACGTGAGGGCGGCTATTGCATAAAATGAACCTCAAGATCACAGGCTAAATGAGGTTGTTTTATATTAAGCATTAAAGGCTGCGCACTGGTTAATCTGCTAGAGGAGCTACTAGAAATGTAAAGAATAGGAACATGAGTAAGCCATTGGCCCTTTGTTCAGCTTCAATAATCCACCAGTATCTTGTTTCCACCTATTCTCCTTATTCCTCAAAATATATCTTCTCACACCTTGGAGAGACACAAAACGCTGGAGTAACTCAGTGGGACAGGCAGCATCTCTGGAGAGAAAGAATGGGTGACGTTTCAGGTACTCTTCTTCTTCTTTCGTGTGGCGTGCACAGCCTAACGTTGTAGGACAACTTGTTCTGTTTGATCTTCCGTTTGTGCACGTCGAGTTGATTGCATTAGTCAAAACCGGGCGGACCACAGAGTTACTCCAGCATTTTGTGACTATCTTCAGTTTAAACCAGCATCTGCAGTTGCTTCCTATATATACTCCCTTCTTGGATATATTTAATGACTTAACCTCCATTGTCATCCACACAATGAATGAAGACATTTCTCCTGATCTCAAATCTAAGTGGCATAAAACCTACTCTGAAGTGGTGTCCTCTGATTCTGGAATCTGCAGGTTCAGAAATATCTCTCCTCCACCCAATCTGCTTGGGCCTGTTTGAATTGTAATGGTTTCTATGAGCTCTTCTCCAGTTCCTCCGTCTTATCTCGCCTGTGGTTCATTTGCCAATGAAGGGAAATCTGTGTCCCCTACACATCTGCCAGCAACTCCTTCTACTTTTCTTTTCCAAGTCTCCTTTGTTCCACAGTTGGAGCTTCCTTTCTCCTCTTAGGGAAGAAGTTCCAGGTTCCCTATTCTTTTTATGTAGGAAGGAACTGCAGATGTTGGTTTAAACCGAAGATAGACACAAAAAGCTGGAGTAACTCAGCGGGACAGGCAGCAACTCTGGAGAGAAGGAATGGGTGACGTTTCGGGTCGAGACCCTTCTTCAGATTGAAACGTCACCCATTCCTTCTCTCCAAAAATGCTGCCTGTCCCGCTGAGTTACTCCCGGCATTTTGTGTCTATCTTCGGTGTATAACCAGCATCTGCAGTTCCTTCCCACGCCCTGTAAAATCTTGCTCTTTGACCATGTACACACACTTTAATTCAATTGCCTTTTGAGAGGGTGTTGAACAGTTATTAAACACATATGTCATTGTATATCCTGGATATACAATGGGAGGCGTTAGCTTGTCTAGAACGCCACCACCACCACCACCAGCCATTCTTCCACGTCCACCACTCTGGTGGACATCTTTAAAATCTTCATATGTGGCTCAGAATATTTGATTAGCTTGACATTGTGGCTGAAGTGGCTTGCAAAGTTTTGAAATGCCAATGGCACAGGAGATAGAGCCAGTGCGTCACAGCGCCAGAGACCCGGGTTCGATCCTGACGACTGGCGCTGGTTGTGTGGAGTTTATACGTTCTCCCTGTCACCGCGTGGGTTTCGCAAGGTGCTCTGGTTTCCCCCCACAACCCAAGGACATGTGGGTTTGTAGGTTAATAGGTCTGTAAAGTGCCGCTGCAAATCGTGTCGGGAGTGGATACGAAAGTGGGATAAGGTAGAACTGGTGTGAATGAGTGGGTTAGCGTATGATGAGCGCTTGATAGCACTGGGCCGCTACTCGCTGGAGTTTAGATGTTGAAGGGGGGAATCTCATTGAAACTTACAGAATAATGAAAGGCACAGATAGAGTGGATGTGGAAAGGATGTTTTCACTGGTGGGAGAGTCCAGGATCAGAGGTCATAGCCTCAGAATTAAAAGGGACTCTTTTAGAAAGGAGGTGAGGAGGAACTTCTTGAGTCAGAGGGTAGTTAATGTGTGGAACTCATTGCCACAGAGGGCTGTGGAGGCCAAGTCAGTGAATATTTTTAAGGCGGAGATAGACAAATTCTTGATTACAACTGGTGTCAAGGGTTTTGGGGAGAAGGCAGGAAAATGGGATGAGGAGGGAGAGATCAGCCATGATTGAATGGCGGAGTGGACTCGATGGGCCGAATGGCCTAATTCTGCTATAACTTGTAAACGTGAACTTATGAATGGGTGATTGATGGTCGGGTTGGACTCGGTGGGCCGAAGGGCTGGTTTCCAAATTATTAGTCACACCTGTAGCAGCAAGCACTCTCATCCCCCCGCCGCCTTTATGCACATCTATCTCCCTTAAAAATCTCCCTATGAGGCTCAGAATAAATACTTTAGCTTGACATTCTCCCCCCGAATTTGCCATGTTAAAACCGTGACTTAAATTAAAGTTTGTTTGTGGGGGAGCAAGAAATATTTTAGGTCTCCTGCTTTACTTGTCACGTTTTGTTGGCATGGATTTCATTCTGTTATCTTGGAGAGTGAATAAACCGGTGGAGAGCAGCGGTGAGCTGGGATGTTGACATTTTTTTGTCTAAAGGTCTAAAGAGGGGAGAGGGCCGTCGGACCCGAAACGTCACCCATTCCTTCTCTCCATTCATGCTGCCCGTCCCGCTGAGTTACTCCAGGATTTTGTGTCTATCTTCAGTAGTAGCTGGGTGTGACAGGGGCGGTTGGGAAACCCTGCTCACGGCTGAAATTTGCAAAATGAAATCCACTCACCCCTCCCTCTAAACTGACAGACAAGGACACGCCTTGGAAGGCAGACTTACAGCACACATCTGTACAGACCATTCGCGTATCCAGCTCCACACTCGGACTCAACTCTGCGTTTCTCGCCCTCTACTACTTCTCATGTAAGTAACTTCAAACTTCGCAATGTGAACTAATATTCGCCAATACTTATTCACAAAAGAAAGTTTTGTTTAGGACACTTAAACCTGGATTGAAAGTTATTCTTCCAGAGGGGGCGAAATGGGACACGTTTTTGCTCGGATTGGAGTGATGCTTCTCATTAAGAACAGTTGTCGGTGATGAATCATTTTCATTTCAACATCGCGAACCAGGAGCACTTTGCAGTTTGGAGTGGAGTTTTTTTTTCGTCCAGAGCTCGGTATCAAATAGGGATGACGTTTCTCTCGGCTGCAGTATTTTAGTGACCTGCGGATCCAAGAGATGGTTTCGGTAAAAGTTAGGCTGTGCGCGTACAGTTTGGAGAGATTTTTCTCTCTTTTAAAAAAAAAGTTAAAGAAAATGTCCGTAGTTATTGGCGCTCAAACTGGACCGGGCGCTGCAGTTTAGAGGCGTTGCGGTTGCTGGAGGAACCTTCAGAGATCACAGCCCATTCCACAGGGCTGCCTCCACCGTTCCGCTCAACCCTCTCACCGGGCAAATATCTTTCCAAGTAACAGCCCCCTTGTGAAGAATAAACCCCGATTGGGTCTCCTGTCCAATTTCTTAAAGCTGGCGTTGTCTCAACCGAGTTTGCGATGCTTCTAAAAGTCAGGAGTTGCATCTGAACTAATTTTATTTTCTATCTCTAAAAGGGTGTGGTTGCTGCAAAAGTGTTTGTCAGATTTACTATCTTCGCAGCCAAGATAATGCCGTGTCGATTTTAAACTCGCTGCTAACATTTAAAAAATAAATAGAGGAGGCTAGAAGGTTGCACCGCAGCGGGGTTTGGCGGCGTTGCCCCAGGCCAGCGCTGCTGCCAACACGGCAACTTATTGGATTCACGTTTGCTCGCTGTGTTTGGGACTGACCCGCCTCAAACACGACGGGCAGACCCATCCCTTCCCTCCAGAGGCGTTCCTCCAACATTTCTGTCTCCATCTTCCGTGTTGTTGGTTCCTCGCCTGCGCTTTGCTCGTACATTTAGAGATTTCGATTGGAAACCCTATAACTTCTCTCGGACTTCCCGGCTATTATTCATTCCCCAGTGTTGGAGCCTCCACCGCCGCCGCGACGTGGCGACCGCGGGTTTGTTCGTTGCCCTGGGATTTCTGCTGCAGGTCGGCGTTTGGAGGGAATTCTGAGCGGGAGTAAACATTCCCAGTTATTTATGGGAATTAATTTGTCTGCTCCGATGGGAAGTTTGGACTGTCGGTGCAGAACAAGATGTCACTTCTTCAAAGTCGTTGATACAAGGGACTGCCTTTGTTGGTATCTGGAGCTTCCCACGATCTGCTGGAGGAACTCTGCGGTCGACCAGTATCGGGGGATAGGAACTGCCTACGGGTCTGGTCCAAATATTGCATCAGACCCGATGCAAGCTACCGACCCCAATTTCTTCACCCTAGCACAGATGCTGCTCGACGCACTCAGTTCCTCCAGCTGATTGTCCGGTGTTCAAAGTAGATGGGGGGGGTTTTGTTAAGAGGTTAACACAAACCCACGAGTTTATGGAATTTCACATGTCACCAGTTATAGGAGTAGAATTAGGCCATTCTGCCCATCGAGTTCAATCATGGATGATCTCTGCCTCCTTCCTTCCTCCAATTTTCCTGCCTTCTCCCCATAATCCTTGCCATGCGTTCTAATCAAGAATTTATGGCAGGGAAAGCAGCCAATCCGCCCATCTCGTCTCCCTTGCTGTTCAGATTCCAAATTAGCCTCCCCCCCCCTCCTCATCCATGTCCCGTAGTACAAGGAGCAAACACAAAAGTCTCAAGAAGGGTCTGCCCGACACTCCATTCCTTCTACACATGTTGCCTGGCCCACTGAGTTGCTCCTGCACTTTGTGTTTTGTGCAAGATTCCAGCATCTGCAGTTTCTAGTGCCTTCTGTTGCCCAGTTATCTCTCTAACCCATCAAGATAGGATGCTAAAAGGAATCATTATAGTAGTAGACTACACAGAGAGCTATGTTACTGACACCATTGCCTTGGCGGGAACCTGGCACAATTCCAGCACCAAATCGGCCTACGACCCAGCATGGAGCGGCCCCTCGGCATCTGTGGAGAAAAGGAATGGGTGACGTTTCGGGTCGAGACCCTTCGACCTGAAACGTCACCCATTCCTTCTTTCCAGAGATGCTGCCTGTCCCGCCGAGTTACTCCAGCATTTTGTGTCTGTCTTCGGTGTAAAACCAGCATCATCAGTTCCTTCCTACACATCTCTCTATCTCAGTTGTGGGGCCTTATGTGAACTTTGGGCCTCCGTTGCTGGTCCTCCTAAAGTACTGGCTTGGACAGGGCAGAGCAGGCGGCCACTGCTCTGCATACAGTGTTTCACCATTGCCTATGTCTCTCGCCTTCCCCCATACAGTTTTCTTTTCATATAGTAGATGCAACCACTGAATACAGACCGCCTGTTAAAGAGTCAGTCCGAGTTGATTTGCCCTTCTCTTTCATCGTGGTTTGGGTTGGTGTGCCTGATGTCAATCTAGGGCCACCTCTCACCTTCTGGAGATTTTGCCAATTTAGTTTAGAGATATAGACACAACACAGAAACAGGCCCTTCAGCCCACCGGGTCTGTGCTGACCAGCTCTCCCACTAGCACCATCCTACACACAAGGGGCAGTTTACAATTTTTGCCAAAGCGAAGTAACCTGCAAACCTGTGCGTCTTTGGAGTGTGGGAGGAAACTGGAGCACCCGGAGATAGCCCACGCAGTCACAGGGAGAACGTACAAACTCCGTACAGACAGCACCCATAGTCAGGATCGAACCTGGGTCTCTGGTGCTGTAAGGCAGCAACTCCACCAGACTGCCCGTTATACATTTATGGGGTAATTGGGTGGTGAACCTTCTGGCCTTTCGTAAAGATGAATAGGAGTACCCAGGGAGTTCAGTTCTCCTGGTGAGCCTCTGCGGTGGAGATTTATCCTCCCTGGTGTCCATTGTCAAAGCAATGCCAGCTATGCGGGGCAAACATTAATCCATCTCTTGCGCTGCCAGACTAAAATGCTTCAGCCTCTTCTACTCCATTCAACATTTTCATTTGTTGGATCCAGTTGTTCTGTGCAAGACAATAGAATCATAGATTGATACAGTGTGGAAACAGGCCCTTTGTCCCAACTTGCCCACACTGGCCAATATGTCCCAGCTATACTAGTCCCACCTGCCTGTGTTTGGTCCATATCCCAACAAACTTGTCCTATCCATATACCTATCTGTTTCTTAAACGTTGGGATAGTCCCAGCTACAACTACCCCCTCTGGCAGCTTGAAGCTGGAGTTCATCAATACAGCTGGAGAACATAATGTGGTCCCTCACACCTGCTCCACCATTCAGCAAGAGCTGCTTGATCTTCTGTTGGCCTCAGCTCCAACTTCCTGCCTGATTGCTGTCTGCCTTGATACTCTACAGCCCTAAACTCTGTTTATCTTGACCTGGAATCCTTTCAGTGACAGTTCTTGCAATTCTTGCATAGAGAATTCCAAATATTCACAATCTGAGAGGAAGACATTTCTCATCTGCTACAAACGGATGAGCCGTTACATTTAAGTTGGCTTCTCCTTTGAAAGGAGACAGACTCAGAGCCTGACATCCTCAGAATCCCACCTTCTAAACTCCATTGACGAGTCACTTGAGGGAAACTATCATGAGAATGATAAACTGAAGCCAACCCAGTGACATGGATAGTGAGGCCTGACCACGGTTGTGTTTGAGAATTAGTGGACAGCTGGGCCAGGCATATGGGATAGCATGCGCCTCCCATTAGTAAAGATGCATGTCTTTCCAAGCTGCCTAGTGCATCAGATACCCTTCACTTTCCATTCTAAAACTCCAGTAATCCCACCTAAACCATTAGATTACATTGATACCCTGCTCAGTGCTGTGGAGGGTTCGGATAGTGGGAAAGTCTTGGACTAGAGGTCATAGCTTCAGAATTAAAGGACATTCTTTTAGGAAGAAGATGAGGGGGACTTTCTTTAGTCAGAGGGTGGTGAACCCGTGGAATACTTTGCCACAGAAGGCTGTGGAGGCCAAGTCAGTGGATAAAATTAAGGCAGAGATAGATAGATTCTTGATTAGTATGGGTGTCAGAGGTTATGGAGAGAATGCAGGAGATTTGGAGGGAGAGATTGATCAGTCATGATTAAATGGCAGAGTTGACCTGCTGGGCCGTATGGCCTAATTCTACTCCTGTCACATGATCTTATGGAACATGGCCCATGTATTCCCAATCTTCCAATCTATTTTGTTGCATGCATACATTTTATTCCTGCAATTTCTCTGTAGCTATAACACTATCTACTGCACCTTGTTTCCTGTTCCTTTCAGCTATGCTGGTGTGTGGTTGATTGTACATAGTATGTTCTGCATAGATAGCAGACAAAAGTATTTCTCGGTACACTGGACAATAATAAACCAAAACAATCACCATTGCTGGGGACTGCTAGCACCGGCTTCATGTGTCGACAGATTGCAGGACTCGCATGCTCTTCTCGTCTCCTCCTGCTGGATGTGATGGAAGCTGCTCTCTCCCCCGCTCTTTGTTTCCGTGTGAGTTCACTCCAGCCTGGAGACTTGACAAGCTCAACAGGGAGTCTCACCATGCTGAGCCGTGAGCCAATTTAGTGCTGGAATTGTGCCAGGTTCCCGCCAAGGCAATGGTGTCAGTAACATAGCTCTCTGTGTAGTCTACTACTATAATGACCCCTTTTAGCATTCTAGTGCATGGGAACACTTCCTCTGCACTAATGCAGTAGGTTAATTTCACCAAGCTGGTTTACACCTCCCTCTGTTAGAACCCACGTTTCTGAAGCACCAGTAACCTGATGGTTGTTTTAAATCTGTCCACTATGGGTGTGGCTTACTTCACAAGGCAATCTCAAGGCAAACTCATTCTAATTTAACAACTTTGAATGTGACACATGACCAGGTGCAAACAATGTTTGTGTATTTTATTCCTCCCCTCCCTGCCTCTTTTTAGACTATGTACGCAAAAAGTAATCTCTTCTACTAATTGACAAGAGCTAACAGCTAGGACCAAAGTTAGAAAGAGTCCAGAGAAGATTTACAAGGATGTTGCCAGGAGTTGAGGGCCTGAACTATAGGGAGAGGTTGGGCGGGCAAGGGCTTTATTCTTTGGAGCGCAGGAGGCTGAGGGATGATCTTGTAAAGGAGTATAAAATCATGAGGGGGATAGATAAGATGAATGCACAGTCTTTTACTCAAAGAGTAGGGGAATCAAGAACCAGAGGGCATAGATTTAATAAGAACCTGAGGGGCAACATTTTCACATAGGGGTTGATGGGTATATGGAATGAGCTGTCTGAGCTAGTTGAGGCAGGTACTATGCAACTTTTAAAAGACATTTGGACAGGTTCATGGAGAGGAAAGGTTTAGAGGAAAATGTGCCAAATGTGGGCAGGTAAGACTTAGTGCAGATGGAGCAAGTTGGGCCGAAGGGCCTCTTTCTGTGTTCTGATTCGATGAATTTATTATGAAATACAAGTGATGAAGAATTAGATTTGAGCTGTCACCGTTAAATGGTCATGTAGTTTAATGTTTAAAATATGCTATTGTCCTGTCAGTGGCCACTGTTTAATGTTGAGAGGGGATCCCTGGGTCAAGCATTGCTGCTGGAGAAGATTGGAAAGCAAACTCCAAATTCCACCAGACTCCTCCAGTCAAAATAAAACACAAATATAATTTGGGAAACCTTTGCTTCAGTTCAGCAGATTGTGGCGGGCAGCAGATTGGGTGGTCAGTGGAGTCCTTATCAGCTGCTGTAATAGTTCACAGTTTGCATTATAGCTAGAAATTAACTTTTGAATGCGGTCAGGTAATTGATCCTATGACATCAAAGTATTGGTGCATTGATTTGAGAAAACGTTCAAAATCCAATCTGAATCTGAAATTTTTAATTTATTTTAATATTCTAAATTTGTATTATAGTCTAAAGTTAATAATATGTCACAATTAATTTAACTGACGTTCAGCAGCAATTTCATTGAAAGGGACAACATTAATAAAATCTTTAGTCCTGCATATTGGTTTCTCTCTCTCTTTCCCTTATTATTAACCCTCTATTTTTAGATATCACCCTTAAGGGCCTGTCCCACTTGGCCGTCATTTGAGCCTCATATGTAAAATAGGTCGACGCATCGTGATGTGCGACGTCGCGCGTAAATCACGCGTCAGCTCAGCCGTCTGGTGTGCGTGACGTCATTAGAATACCCTGCGACGCGCGGCGACGTATGGTTACGGATGTCGACGCACGGTGACGTAACCGTGCATCACCACGCGATACACGTGAGACGTCGGGACGCCAGCGTGCGACGCCAATGCATCAGCGTGCGTACGCGATACGTCACGCAGGTGGTGCGCGAGGATTTTGTTACACTACGAAATCCTGGAGCACGCCTCACCATGCGCAATGCGTGCGTGACCCACGCGTCACGACGCGTCAACCTATTTTACATAGGACGCGTAAATGAGGCGCAAATGACGACCAAGTGGGACAAGCCCTTTAATCTTTCCCATCTGTAATGTTTTAGAATAGGCCAGACACCAGAGTATTAGCAGATAGCTAAAACCTAACTATATTTGGGTAAGGTGATCAAATATATCCTGGTGTAATACTGGTGGTAAATGGAATCATGGAATTCCGAGCAAAGGAGGGAATTGATTATTAAAAGAAATATTACTGAATAGACAACATGGATTTTAAAAAGGAAAATGTATAAAACTGTGATAACCTGTGGTGCGCGTGAGATCAGCATAATTGATTTTAAGGATTCCATTGTTCCTCTACTCCCACCTGGACCCATACCCTCCAATAATAATGCACCTTTCAATTCTTCCTGCAATTGCATTCTACCTCATACTTGTCAGAGTCCAGCAAAAAATACTTTTGTACCCAAGGAAATAGTTGAAGTGAATGATAAAGATATATTGCTGAAGAAACTGAACATGATTGAGTGCTGCAGTGATAGGTTTAGATTGGGAATGTGATGGGAAGTTCATATGGAGCAGAAAGTGCTGGCTGGGCTGAATAGCCTGTTTCCATGTCATATACCTCATGTTTTTTGTGCATTGTTGCCTGCTCTTACGTAATTCATAGCCTATTAAGAATTCCTACCTTTAATACCACTAACCCCCTAGGGAATGGCAGATTCCCGTCTGCCAAGGAAAAAAAATCTTTGCATAAGTCCACTGGCTTATTTGTTGTAACAATAGAAACCAGTGCACCCATTGAACTATTAATTGAACCCAAACCTGGTGATAGGACTACAGCTTCTGTCTTTCACTTGAACACTACCGGTGGCAAAGTGCTTTGGAATGTTCAGAGGAGGTGTTTATATGTACACGCTCTCTGATTTAGCAACATATGATGAAAAGGCAGATGGGTTGTGAACAACACAGATGCTTTGGGTCAAATCTCAAATGCATAGCGACAATATTTAAAGCAAAATGCTGTGAACACAAAGCAGGTTTAGCACATTCCATAGAGGGCCCAGGCAAAAGGAAAATAAATGTTTATATAAATCTTTTAGAATTACGTTAGCCCAATACTTTTGAAGTACTGCAGTGTGGCAATATAAGAAATGCAATGGCCGCTTTCCAAAGTGCAAACTCTTACAATCAAATGACCAGATATTTGGATTAATGTTTCATCAGCATGGATATTTATGTCACACTGTTGCCAGCGATGATTGGCAGTTGATGAACAATTAGCACAATTCACATGAATCTTTCGATCAAGTTTTTAAAATGTTATTTTCCTCTCTCAATTCGGACGATATGTGGGGGTACCAGTCTGTAACTAATAGCACAGTTTATCAAATGATCTTTAACCCTCACAGACTGCCGTTGGAAATACAGAACCTGATCATTTAACTAACCCCACCCTTTGCATCTCTAACTCTTGTCAGTGAGTAAAATCATTTCAACATAATTGAAAATTAATTTCTCTCAGAAATGTTGTTGTTTCCCATTTTCATCTTCTATTGTCATGTACTAAGTTCTTTGAGAACAGTTTATCATAAAATTGGGTAATATAAGGCTTTGATCAATTTCTAGGTGTTAACAACTAACAACTGGCCGTGTTTTATCTCAGAACACAAGGTAAACACAATTAAAATGTTACCCCTAGGTGCCCAAGTCAATTGCAGAGTGGGTAGGAAGGAAGTGCAGATGCTGGTTTAAACCGAAGAGAGCCACAAAATGCTGGAGTAACTCTGTGGCTCAGGCAGCATCTCAGGATAGAAGGAATGGGTGACGTTTCGGGTCGAGTCTGAAGAAGGGTATCGACCTGAAACGTCACACATTCCTTCTATCCATAGATGATGAGTTCCTCCAGCATTTTGTGTCTATCTCCAATTGCAGAATGGGATTGCAGGCTTGGTTTTGGAAGCATCGTGGTGATGGGGTGACGGGGGAAATGAACATTTGGGTAGAGATGAGCACAGCTGGAAAGGTTGGGTTCTGAGCAGTGCAGCGACTCTGCTCTGTAAGGTAAATCTTCATCTGGATGGTGTTACTTCACGTTACCAAATTAAAAATATAAATGAGTTGAGGCCACTCTTTCAAAGGAGCAAGACCTTTGTTAGAGAAATTGAAGGAGGACATTACATTCATGGACGTGCAGTCTCATTGGTGTGTGACATTGCACAGGGGTGCTCCAGGCGGGGGGAGTGAAGGCAAGCTCAAGCACGATTAATTCTTTCTTTTCTTCTTCACACTGATGCGAATGGTGTCCTTGAGCTCGGGGATAAGCATGTCGGGATGCTGCTCATAAAAATCCAGTTTTGGCAGGACTTCACTCAGAAAGACACTGGCTTAGAAATTTATTCATGGTCAGTTGTGCCAAATGTGCTATGCATTTGTGTCAGTGTGCTGTGACTCTGATGTTCATTCCTTTTGAAGGCAGTGAAATGAATGTCCAGGCCAGAGTGCACCACACTGGTAAGCTATAATGAAGGGCTGACATTCTGGGCAGCCTGTTCTTTACTATATCCCTGATTGAAAACAGAAACATTAATTCATAATGACATGTAACAATGCATACTTGGTGTGGGAAGGAACTGCTGATGCTGGTTTAAACCGTAGATAGCAACAACAAGCTGGAGTAACTCGGCGGGATAGGCAACATCTCTGGAGAGAAAGAATGGGTGACGTTTCGGGTCGAGACCCTTATTCGGGTCTCGACCTGAAAGGTCACCCATTCCTTCTCTCCAGAGATGCTGCCTGACCCGCTGAGTTACTCCAGGTTTTGAGTCTAATATATACTTGGTATTGGTTTATTAAATGTCAATTAAGTATGAAGGCGGGGCAGGCCTAATGGGAGTTATAAACGTGTTAAATTGATCCACAAATTGGTTGCCAAAAAGGAGAATTAATGCTGTGTAAAATAGCTTACCTGCACAATCCATCTGAATTCCAGACTGCACATTTCTCTTCACCCTAGAGATTAATTTCTGTCATCTAGACTGAGAAAGGGAAGAGCTGTAGTTTCCAAAGTCTGCCTTGTTCTACGCTGAAGGGGGAAGTGTGATTAATAATCGGTGTCTGTGGACTGCAAAGCTTGGAATTGCCGACACAGCGAAGGATGTCTTCAGCGGTAGAGCAGAGGACAGTGGGAAGACATGATTTATAATTTGCCTGATAGTGATGGTTTGCGAACCCTTGCGAGGTTTAGAGCCTGTTTTACGCAGCTTCTTTCCTGTCTAGTGGCACCTGATGATTGATTGTCTGACTTTCTTGCCTGATTTCATGATCATGAAATGTTGAATTCTGCCTCTCGCTTGCTACTGGCCAGCATCATCCAAGAAGGCATTCATATCACCCCCAAAAAAAAAGGCACCAAAGTGCTGGAGTAGCTCAGTGAATCAGGCAGCATCTCTCGAGAAAAGGAACGGATGATGTTTCGGGTCGAGACCCTTCTTTAGACCCACCATTCCTTGATTAGTGCAGGTGTCAGAGGGTGTGGGGAGAAGGCAGGAGAATGGGGTTAGGAGGGAGAGATAGATCAGCCACGATTGTATGGTGGACTAGATTTGATGGACAGAATGGCCTAATTCTACTCCTGTTCCTTATGACCATTGTGGATGTGTAAGCTTGGTGTATTGTGGCAAATGATTTTGTAGATCATTTATCTGTTCGTATATTACTATTTACTATTTTGGGGATTGACGTATTACTCTGCATTTTTTAGTTACCCAGTCATTTACCAGTCATTGTAATGTGAAGCTGGGCTTGCTCTTTACTGTGGGATAGCCCAGTAGCAAATTCAACCGCATAAAGAAATATGCGATGGCTTTGTCTTCCTAGATAGGGTGGGGCTGAGTCATGTGTACAGATATTATAGTTCTAGTGTTACCGCGGCAACTCCTAGGATGCAAAAAAATTGTGCATTTTTCCAAAGTAGCTCCTGATGTTTTATAAATCATCTGGAAGATCAATTCTTTAGTTGAGGCTGCATTTTATCGAATGGTAGCTACCTCGTTTAACCAGTTGTCTCAAGATACATATTAAAACCCTCAAAAACAGCAGATAGGAATTTAAAACATGGTGACATGCGTAATTAAATACTTTGTATAATGCATCTAATTTACTCATTCCCCACCAGGAAGAACTTTTATGATCCTTGATCTAATTAAATGGTGGAGTAATGATAATTTTCAGTGCAATTTTATGCAGACTTTATGGATAATTTGTTTTTGTGTATCTGAGTCTATGCCCCTCGGATGCTGCCGCAAGCAGGATTTTCATTGTATCTGTACCGCACCGTACCTGTGCACACGGCAATAAACTCGATCGTCTACACCTCACCTCCTCCTATTTCTTGCAACCTTATCCAATTTGCACGATGTGCGAATCCAAGCTCTCAATCATTGACCATTCTCGAGGGTAGTTATCTTTGAGTATAAGCAGCTTAAAAGGCCCTGAGAGATAGGAAACCTCTGCTTGCAATGAGGCAGAATTTTGGGTTTCACTCACAATGGCATTGTCCGTTTGGTATAGGTTACACTTGTGATCTGACTATTTGTGTGAGTGTTTGCATTCAGAAAAAAACCTTCTAAGAAATTATCCTGTATATGCTGGATTGAAAATTGACTTAAAACAAAAAATCTTAATTCAGTTGTTTTTGAGTTTTGGTTTGGAGCATTGCATTGAAACCCCAGAAATAAATCTATCTGTGGTCTCTATAGTATGGAACTGAAGTGGAACATTTGATGTTTACAACATTGCATGCACAATTCAAAAGAGGGCAGCTTCACTGAACTTTGCAAGTAAGAAAACAAGAGTGGCAATTCACTGTCTGTGTTCAGTCAAACACACTGGCACCAATGATGCTGAGATTTTCTTGAACTGCAGCTGACCCTAAATCTGCTGAACTTGGTGTTTCTTTAGGTTACGAGCCTAGTTTGGCATCAGCCGCACTGCAGTAGTCCATAAAAACAAATGTCGCCATCTGAAATCCGAGTTGTTTCCAGGAGTTGTGCTAAAATGAAGTCTTTCATCAGCATTAGTTCAGTGGAAATCTCAGTGCATAGGGATCAGGCCTTTCATCGCTGGAGGCAATGGTTTAAACAATGGAAGTTCATGTCTGAATTTCCATTCTATGATGGTGATAATTTCACCATGGAAGGAATGCCATTAATCAACTTTTGCTTGAGAGAATGTTTCTGAGAATTAATTTTTGGTCTCTACTGTACACCCATTAATCCCTGACCTCTGTGACACACCAACACTATGATGATATAATCATACTAATACCAAACAAAGTTCGGAAAGTACTTCTGCAGAGTAATTAGCTAGGGAGTTCCAGGATTTTGGCCCAGGCAATGGTGATTATATTTCTACATTAAGGGGATGCGTGATTTAATGGGATATTTGAAGCCAGCATACCTGTTGCCCTTGGGCTTGGGTTATTTAAAATGGTGATCTTGTAGATGGTTATAATTGCATCCTTGGGAACCAGTGGTAATGGGGTGAATTGGAAAGGGGTATGAATAAAATGGGTTGGTTTGCTCTGGATGGTTTCAATCTTCGGCACTTTGCAGCAATGTCCATTCCAGTCTGAAGAAGGGTCTCGACCCGAAACGTCGCCTATCTCCTTCGCTCCTTAGATGCTGCTGCACCCGCTGAGTTTCTCCAGCTTTATGTGTAACCCCAGGCAAATAGGAAGTCTTCACTACATGCAACCTCTCTCATCTATGCTTTGAAAATGGTGGGAGATTTTGGAGCGTCTGATGGTGAGTCATTCATTACAAAATAATGTAATCTCCCTTCCACAACACAGGAACCCATGAGGTTTCTGCTCAGTGTTCACTGACAAAATGTTGATAGGATGTGCGGGTGGTAAAGTTGCTGAATGTCAAGGGGACACGGCAATTGCCTGGGTCTTGTACGACACAATTGTAACTTGCTGTTGTACGCAAACAGCATTACCATACGTAGCTTAGACAATTGGAGTGAATGGTGACAATTTTTAACAACATTTTTCATAATTCCATGTTCAATATTAAATGTAACATGTTGAAGCATGCAGTTTGGCTTTGTTTAGAGATACAGCGCGGAAACAGGCCCTGCGGCCCACCGAGTGCGCACTGACCAGCGATCCCCGCGTATTACCCTACACCCACTAGGGACAATTTTTTACATTTATACCAAGCCAATTAACTTACAAACCTGTACGTCTTTGGCGTGTGAGAGGAAACCGAAGATCTCAGAGAAATCTCATGCGGAGAACGTACAAACTCCGTACAGACAAGCACCCGCAGCCAGGGATGAACCCTGGTCTCTGGTGCTGTAAGGCAGCAGCTCTACCGCTGAGCCACCATGCCGACCTGTGGCTTGAACACTTTCAATGCCATATGTAAGAGGATAAAGGCAGTAGAACATAGAACAGTACAGCACAGGAACAGCCCTTTCGGCCACAATGTCATAAGACACAGGAGCAGAATTGGGTTATTCGGCCCATCGAGTCTGCTCTACATTTCTGATAAACATTATACTAAATTAAACTATCACTCTGCCTGCGCATGATCTACATCCCTCCATTCGCTGCATATTCATGTGCCTATCTAACAGCCACTTTAATGTCACTATCATATCTGTTTCCACCACCACCCCTAGGCAGTGTGCTCCAGGCACCTGCTGCTGTGTGTGTGTGTGTGTGTGTGTGTGTGTGTATGTAAAAGGTATCCGCCACTCTTTGCACTTTTCAAAACCAAAACTTTCCCTCTCACCTTGAAGCTATGCCTCTCACATTTGACATTCCCACCCTGGGGAAGAAGGTTGTCGACTGTCTATCCTATTTATGCCTCTTATAATTTTGCAAGCTCATAAGAGAAAAAAACCTGCAGCATCGGAGACTGAGAGATGGAGGCTTGGTATTCACCAGCAGGAGACACTAATCAAATTATTTCTGTGCATTTTGATGCATTTTTGGGGAGACCTCTACTATATCAAACACAATATGTGATGGGAAAGGTGGGATCTTCAGTCAGGGCAAGCAAAATGAAGAACTAGTAGCAAGGTACAGTAAAGTTATTGTGCAGAGGAGAGCTGATATCTGTGATGCCTGCATTGTCATGCTACAGGGACACCGGCGCTGGCTCCTTACTGCTGTTGCCTGCTGCTTCTTTTTTGTTTGGTATTTTCTGTAAAATTGATTATAAAGCCAACAGAGAATTTTGAAAACATCACATGGTGTTTAGTTAGAACCTGCTGCTAAAACATCGATGCACTCTTGCTGACTGGTGCTGTTTGTTCATGTGGATGTACCATATGAAAAATCTTGTGACCATACCAACTATTCACGTTGCACGAAATGGAATGCAATGCGGAGGGGAGTTATTTTTAAAGAGACAGTATGTTTGTACGGAAGGATTAAAACAGGCTCAATATTCCCTACAACATGCACTACTTCCCTGATAGTGTATTCTCTCTTTATTTTAAAAATATTTAAGGAATCTATTACAATAGTGGGCGAATAGAATTTGATAAATTTGTTAAATCAGAGTAGTTATTTTATGCTGTTGGTTACCTAAGGTATTGAGGATAGTATTTATTTTGTCATCAAAAGGTAATATCCTGAGTTAGCATTTCCAGATTTGGTGCTGAAGGAGTAAATGAAAAGGAAGCAGTTTGTGATTGTGGAATTAATGGATTGATTGAAACAGGAATTAATGGAAACAGGCCATTGGGCCCATCGAGTCCATGCTGACCATTGATCACCCGTTCACACTGATTCTATGTTATCCTGTTTTCGCACCCACTCCATACACTCTAGGGACAATTTATAGAGGGTCATAAATCTACAAACTCATGTGTAGGAAGTAACTGCAGATGCTGGTTTAAACCGAAGATAGACACAAAATGCTGGAGTAACTCAGCGGGACCGGCAGCAAGCATCTCTGGAGAGAAGGAATGGGTGACGTTTCGGGTCGAGACACTTCTTCAGACAGACCCATCTTCTTCTGCAGAAGATGGGTCTCGACCCGAAACGTTCGCCCATCCTTTTTTCTCCACCGATGCTGCCTGTCCCGCTGAGCTACTCCAGCATTTTGAGTCTGTCTTCAATCTACAAACTCGCCCGTCTTTGAGAAAGATGTGAGATGAATCTGGAGCAGCCAGAGGAAACCTGAACGGTCACAGGGAGAACATGCAATCTCCACACCGACAGTCACCCGAGGTCAGGACTGAACCCGGGTCCCTGCCGCTTTGAGGCAGCAGCTATACAAAGCTGCACCCACTGTGCCCTTTTTTTCATCATTTAATCTTTATGTTACATGTATAATCTGATTGCGCCCACATTTCTTAGTATGTTGCTCGAGCGATGGGGTCTAAGAGAGGAGGCGAGAGGGAGGTAGGGGGACTGTATTTCTACATATGCTCCAGTACCAGTGGACTAGAAGAGGTGAAGAACCGTTTGAATTAACCGTCTCTAAAACATCTCGAGCCTTTCCAGCCCAACCTGTGAAGCAAAAAAAAAAAAATCACATGGCCTATAACCCGACATTTATTTTTAAAAAAGCTTTTTGTGGTGGATTCTAGGTAGGAAAATCAATGTATTTTAAACAATTTCAGCTGTGCAATTTGGCTTGCTTGTTTGGAAAAGAACATTCATGGAATCATTACAGTTCAGAAACAGGGAATTAATGTGACCCCTTGTGGACGGCAGGGATTGCAGGAAGCCACTTTAACAAGGAGAAACAATCGGCCTGTAGTTTAAAAGAAACGTAAGAGATTGACGTTGCTGCTGTTTAGAGGCCTCTTCCTCTCCCCCTCATGTTAATCTGGCAGTCAGATTGGTCGTGTCAGAATCTGCCGATGTATGATTTTTCATGTCACTGAGTGAGTGGGCAGAGCTCAGTAAAAAACATCAAAACCCTTCTCCGTACTCTCTAAAAAAAAAAAATGGTGTTTAAAATTAGATCTAATTATCATTCTAAGCACAAACATTATGCGGTGTTCCATAACAGCATTTTCACACCAGTGCCAAATTCCCAGAATATCTTCATCTCCCAGTTTGTAAGAATCCATTAATTAAAACTAACGCTACAAATGTCTCTGGAGAGAAGGAATGGATGAGATTTCAGGTTGAGACCCAGTCTGAAGAAGGGTCTCGACCTGAAACGTCGGCCATTCCTTTTCTCCAGGGATACAGCCTGGTCCGCTGAGATACTCCAGCATTTTGTGTCTATCTTCGGTGTAAACCAGCATCTGCAGTTCCTTCCTACATGTTACAAATGTCTCCTAGGGTTTAGTTTTAGTGATGTAGATTTGGGTGGTAAGGCACATGAGACCATCAGTGGAGATAAAATGTAGGCCAACCATGAGCTGCTCTATTCGTTTCTTGAATGTTGCTGGTAGTACCTGTTCCTATCTGCTCTTGGAGGTAGATGTCCATCTCTAAAACCACTGGTCAGTGTGGTGGAGCATTTCTTGATAAGGATTTCTGAGATTTTGTCCGAGGACAATAAGGAGGGGAGATATATTTTCAGATGGGGGTGTGGGAACGTGGTGTCAGTGAGGCCTGAGTGTGGTGTTTCCACGCATCTGCTGCCCTTGGCCTTCTTGGCAGTAGAGACTGTGGGTTGGAGAGGTGCTGTCATAGCAGCCCATGAATGGTGGCGCTGAAGGACTTGCTCTTTTACTGACCTTTGGTGTTTTATCCCTTACATATGTTTATTTTTTAGTTTGGAGATACAACGTGGAAACCTAAGAATAAAACCTTTGTAAAGGAGATGAGGAAGAATTTCTTTAGTCAGAGGGTGATGAATCTGTGGAATTCATTGCCACAGATAGTTGTGAAGGCCAGGTCGCTGGGTATTTATATGGCAAACATGGACAGGTTCTTGACTAGTACGGGTGTCAGTGGTTATGAGGAGATGGCAGGAGATTCGTATTGAGAGGGAACGATAGATGAATGGCGGAGTAGACTCGTTGGGCCGAATGGCCAAATTCTGCTCCTATGATTTATGAACCTATAATGGTCTAGCCTGGTGATAAGGTCCTGCCATGACGCATTCACTGGCAAGACCTGAAGTACCGACACATGGAACACAATGTGTAGGGACGAACTGCAGATTCTGGTTAGACTTCTCTAAGTTCAAATAGCCCTAGCTTTCCCTCTCTATCCCCTCCCTCTTTCCAGTTCTCCCACCAGTCTTACTGTCTCCGACTACATTCTATCTTTGTTTCGCCCATTTCCCTGACAAGAAGGGTCTCGACCCGAAAAGTCACCCATTCTCTCCAGAGATGCTGCCTGTCCCACTGAGTTACTCCAACATTTTGTGTCCACATGGAACTCTAGCTGCGGGCTTCGTAGTTTATCTGTGAATCTGGAAATGCTTCAGGATAATTTCACCACAGTCAATTCTGAGTTTTAATGGGAGTGGGTGGCATTATAACAAGCACACTGTAAGGGAATACTTCCCTCCTGTGTAAGTAGGAGTATGTTTACTGCCCTCTCTGATCATCTCACTTCAGCTCTGAATTCTTTGCTCCCCCTGGAAACCGCAACTGCAAATTAATCTATAAGAATGTTTATTTTACACTGGCGACTTGTGGGAGAGAGAATACTGCGTTACATTGTTCCTCACGCATGCTAACATTTCTTCCTTCTGCCATTGATCTTGCCTGTGAATGGTTGTGTGGAGTAAACAGTCCTGGAGTATGTGCATGTCTTCTCGTGAGATAATCTTTTCACAGCTCCAGGAGTGGGGCTAAAGATGATGTACAGCAAAGAATGTTTAAATGTTCATGTAAAGGAAATGCAAGCAAGCCATCGACAATGACTAACTATCCGGTTATAAAACATATTGTTGTTGTACTATGCTGTTGCAACTGAAAGGGTGCCGTTATTAAGTACAGTCAAAGAGTGATACAGCATGGAAACAGGCCCTTTGGCCCAACTTGCCCACACTGACCCACTTGTCCCATCTACTAGTCCCTTTGTTTCCCCCCTAAACCTGTCCTTCCTATGTACCTATCTAAATGTTTCTTAAGGGCCTGTCCCACTTGGCCGTCATTTGCGCCTCATTTACGCGTTATATGTAAAGTAGGTCGACGCGTCATGACGCGTGCGGTGCGCATGCATGAGGCGTGGAATCGTATGCGGTGGCGCGCGGTATCGCATGGCGCTCCAGGCGTTGTACGCTGGTGTCCCGACGTCTCACGTGTATTGCGTGGTGATGCATGGTAAACATCCTGCCGCGCACCGCAGGGTATTCTTTTTTGTTAGAAGTACAATAGTGTGGTACTTGAGTACCTAATACATACATACATATTTCCATTCTTGTACAACTTCGTACTTTTGATTTAATAATAAAAGAACAGTGAGAGGAAAAAGAAATAAAGAGTGTCGGAATAGATAGACAAGCGAGTAGAAACAGATAGCAAAAGAAATAAAGGACAGAGATGAGAAGCTAAAAAGATTGAAAGAAAAGGAGAAAGTAAAGAAAAGAGAGATTAGGAGAGTTCTACCTAGTTCGTATTTTTGCCCATCCATCACCCGGTTCTAAACCATTTAATTTCTAAGGTTATGTTATGTTGCACCATATGCTTGTAAAAAGTTGATAAATGGAGACCAAGTTTTTAAGAATAGGTCTACTTTGCCTAGTAGGAGGAATCTCATTTCTTCAAGATGTAGCGTTTCAGACATGTTTGAAATCCACATTTTGAATGTTGGCGTGGTTGCGTTTTTCCATAATTTGAGTATAAATTTTTTTGCTGTTATTAGACCGTAATTAAGAAAAGCTTCTTGGAATATAGTTGGTTTATTTCCCTCTTCCATTGATCCAAAGATAATCAGTTCTGTATTGGGGTTCAATTTTGTGTTAAATAGTTTTGTAAAAATTCCAAAAATTTCATTCCAAAATTTATACAGTTTTGTACAAGAGACAAAGGAATGTGCTATAGTGGCATTTTGAGTTAGACATTTGTCGCAGGTGGGGGAAACATTTGAAAATATTTTATTCAGTCTACTTTTTGAATAATATAATCTATGTAAAATTTTAAATTGAATTAGGTTATGTCTTACAATAATTGAACATTTGTTTACATATAATAAATTTTTTTCCCATCTATTGTTCGGATTTTTTATCAATAACTCTTGTTCCCAGTCCCTTCTAATTGCCTCTGTCGTTGGTGTTTCTATATTTAGAATTATACTATATAAGTAAGATATTAAATTGCTTGATTCTGCCTTTCTATTCATTCCTTCCTCCAATAAATCTGGGGTTAAAATTTGATATCCTTGTATATATATTTTTTCAAATAATATTGAATTTGAAGATATTTGAAATATTGATTACTTTTCAAATTATATTTTAGTTGTAATTGTTGGAATGATAAAAGTTTTCCCATTTCAATCATATCTCCCATCGTTTTAATTCCTATTCTTTCCCAATGGATAAATGTTTTATCAATAATGGATGGTTTGAATGAGGGATTATTAGCTATTAGGGAAAGAAGCGATACATTTCTTAATTTTAAAGTTAATTTTATTTGTTTCCAAATTCGTATTATACTGCAAATAATTGGATTCTTCTTATATATTAAATTGTTCAGTTTCATCGGGGAAAGAAGGAACGCTCTATTATAAGGGGAACAATCCTTGTTCTCCATTCTTATCCAATCTATCTGTTGGACCGAACTGTTCAACCAATAGATTATATTTTTAATATTCACTGCCCAATAGTAATACAATAAGTTAGGGAGTGTCAGTCCCCCTGATTCTTTAGATTTACACAAGTGTTTTTTTTTAAATTCTGTGTCATTTATAATCTCATATGAAGTTTATAATATCAGAATCTAGTTTTTTAAAGATTTTTTTAGGTAAGTATATTGTTATTGATTGAAATAGGTACAATATTTGTGGTAAGAAGATCATTTTTATCGCATTTATTCTGCCTATTAAAGACATCGGCAGTGTTTTCCAAAATTTAATCAACCCATTTAATTTTATTAAGGCATATAGTTTGCGTTGAGTAATGATTTATATTTCCTAGTGATTTGGATGCCCAAATACTTAAATTTTTCTGTTGCAATTCTAAACGGGAATTTCAACAGATGTGTCGGCTCTTGAGGTTTTATCGTCATAATTTCGCTTTTGTTCCAATTTATTCTATATCCCGAAAAAGAACCAAATTCCTCTATTAAATTTAGTATATTTGGTATGCTAATTTGCAAATTTGTAATATATAATAATATGTCGTCTGCATATAATGAAATTTTATTATTTGAGTATTTGGTATTATATCCATGAATATTCGGATGGCTTCTTATACTTTCAGCTAAAGGCTCTATCACTAGTGCAAATAGCAGGGGCGATAGTGCGCACCCCTGCCTATTGCCCCTTGCTAATTGGAATTTCGGGGATAATATATTATTAGTCAGTATTCTAGCCATCGGCTTATCATATAATAATTTTACCCGTGAGATAAAGTTATCTCCCATGTTAAATTTTTGCAATACTTTGAATAAATATTGCCATGCTACTTGATCGAAAGCTTTTTCTGCATCCAATGAAATAATTGCTAGTTCTTCTTCAGTATTATGTGAATACATTATATTAGACAGCCGTCTCAAATTGTTAAATGAGTATCTCTTTGGTATAAACCCTGTTTGTTCCGGGTTTATTAGTTTGCTAACATATTTACTCAATCTTCTCACTAGGATCTTTGCTAATATTTTTTGACCTGTATTTAGGAGTGCAATAGCTCTATATGAGCCTGGGTCTTCTAGATCTTTATCCTTTTTTGGTATAAGTGTAATAGTTGACAGTTAGTGTTTCTGGTAGTTTATTTTCTTTAAAAGTGTATATATATAAATATTGCAGGCGTGGAGAAATTATCTCGTAGAATCTTTTATAGAATTCATTACTAAAGCCATCTGGCCCTGGCTTTTGCCATTCTTCAATGAATTTATTGTTTCTTCTATTTCCTGTAGAGAATCTGAGCTCCTAATCCCTCTTGTTCCACCATATTTAATTTTGGAAGATTACAATTGTCTAAGAAATTTGTAATTTGAGTATTATTTGAGGTTTTCGATGTATATAAATTTTGATAAAATTGAGCAAATCTTTTATTAATATCGTTAGGTAGTGTTAGTAATTCCCCTTTGTCTGATTTAATTTTAGTAATTGTATTTTCTGTTTCCCGTTTTTTCAGTTGGCGTGCTAAGAGTTTATGTGGTTTATCACCAAATTCAAAATTTTCTTGTTTTGTAGTTTGAAATAATCTTATTATTCTGGCCGATAAAATTTTATTTAATTTATATTTTAGTATTGTTATCTTATTATGTTTATCTATAGTTGGTTCTTTGGCATTTTCTAAATCTAATTGTCTAATTTCTTGTTCTAACTGCAATTGTTCAGTATTATTCTTTTTATTTTGGAAAGCTTGATATGAGATTATAGTTCCTCTAATAAATGCCTTAAAAGTTTCCCATAATAAGGAGGGTGAAATATCTGGTGCATCATTTGTCTCAAAGAAGAATCTCATCTGCTCTTTTAAATATGTACAACCTTGTGAGTTGTTTAAGATTTGGGGGTTAAACCTCCAAAACGATTTTTTATCAGGCATTCCTTCTAAATTTAAAGAAAAAGTTAACGGGAATGATCAGAAATGATACTACTATGATATTTAGAATTATATATATATGGAATTAGTTTTGTGTCCACTAAGAAATAATCAATACGTGAATATGTTTTATGTACCGTTTAATAAAATGAATATTCCCTACCTACTGGGTTAACGATCCTCCATACATCTGTTATATTGGTATTTTTCATGTATGTATTTAGGAGTTCACTAGTTTTAGATTTTATGTTAATCCTTTTTTGTTTTGCTGATTTATCCAGATATGGATCTAAAACACAATTCAAATCTCCCCCTATTATCGCATTTTGATAGTTAAGTTCTGAAATTGTATCCAAAATTTTACTAAAGAATTGGGGGTTGTCAAAATTAGGAGCATAAATATTTATCAAAGTAAGTGGAGTAGAATAAATTTCTCCCGTGACTATGACGTACCTCCCCTTTTTATCTGCTATGGTATTCTTTAATTTAAATGGTATACCTTTACGAATGATAATAGCCGTGCCCCTAGATTTAGAAGTAAATGAAGAGTAGTATGTTTGCCCAATCCAATTTGCCTTCAGTCTTAATTGTTTCATATTTAGGGTATTCTAATGACATCACGCGCATCAGACGGCTGTGCTGACATGTGATTTGCGCGCGACGTGTCGCATCACGACACGTCGACCTATTTTGCATATGACGCGTAAATAAGGCGCAAATGACGGCCAAGTGAGACAGGCCCTTTAAGCTTTGCAACAGTACCTGCCTCAACTACCTCCTCCGGAAGCTCCAGTACTATACACCTGTGAATAGATAACTATTTTCAGATTATTGTTGCTGTCATTTAATGCTATTTGACTCGCGCAAATAGCAAAGATGGAGCAGGAAATGTTGTGACTGGATGTTCCAACATTGAGATTAAAATTCCTACAAAATAAAAATCTGACATATTTGGACCTCTGTTCATTTATGTACATTTTTGCTATTTTTGAACGATTTACTTTCCAAGATTGGAAAGTAAATCTCTCTCTTTTCGTATTTAATGCAAAATCATGGGCAGTGTGAAGTATTTGAGCTACTTAACCCAAGTAGTGGGTTCTTAACCTCGAAGTCCATGGCGGAGTGTACAAACGCATGGAGGGAAACACATGGTACTGGAATCTGGAGAAAAAAACAAACTGCTGGAGGAACTCAGCAGGTCAGGAATAGTTCATGTTACAGGTAGAGTCCCTGTATTTGGGCATCAAGTCTTGATACGCTGTCTCAATCTAAAACATCAACTATTCCGTTCCCACCACAGATGCTGTGTTGAGTTCTTCCAACTGTGTATTTCTTGCTTCAGATACCAGCACCTGCCGTCTGCTGTCTTGGGACTTAAACTAGGTATGTGTAGTTTCATCAAGGACTCTTTGTGATATAATTATGGATAATTTCAGAACATTGTAACACTGAGAGCAGATAATCAGGTGATTCTATCCTTCCTTGTAGATGACCTTAAAGTAACAATCGTGTACCAAATGCAGATCAGAAAATAGGCACAAAATGCTGAATTAACTCAGCGGGACAGGGAGCATCTCTGGATAGTAGGAATAGGTGACATTTCCAATCGCCCATTCCTTCTATCCAGAGATGTTGCCTGTACCGCTGAGTTACTCCAGCCTTATGTGTCTATCTTTGGTGTAAACTCTGCAGTTCATTCCTACGCAAGATACGAAAATCCTGATTCTGGTAAACACCTCCCCCCCCACCCCACTTCTCGTGCCTTGTGAGTTGATTGAACTTTTTAATGTTACAGATGTTGGTTGGTACACAACTGGAAGTATTTCAAGAAATCCATCTTGTATGGAAAGAGTGCAATCAAGATCCTGATCCAAATATAGATTTTGGTTGATGTAATGTTTTAGAAATGCGGCGCCCCATCTAGTACAGTAATTATGTTCAAAAGGATAGGCCCCATAATCTTGGCCACATGGTCTATCCAAAGGCCAAATGTGTGTGTGTGTGTGTTTGCCAGATAAAATATGTGATAAACATAGGGTTAAGGATTGAATTGCTGCAGTAAAAATCCTGTAAGCAATTTTAAATTGAACGTTAAAGTGGAATTCCACTCGCCTACTGTTCTCGCGTTATTTTGAAAATGGCAGTTTTCAAAATGGCAGTTGCAGGAATTATTTCAATGTTTGCAAGTTAAATATGGAAGCAATTCTGGTTATTATTTGCATATTTTTCTACCCAACACATTCCTAATCTTGGAGCCAAAACTTGCCACTAAAGAGCAGCCACCCAGTTCTGAAACTGATGAATGTACGCAAATATTCATGTTTTTTATTTAAATTTCATTCTGCCACCCTGTGTGGTTTGTCTTCATGCAACTATAGTTTGTCAATCCTAATATCTGCGTATATCAGGGATTCTTGCTGCTTTGGTCGTTTAGATTATCTTTGTGATTGATGTCAAGAAAAAATAGGTAATTTATCTTATTTTGTGATGGAGCATAGTGTGACTCATTAACCAAACGTGCATGTTTGTATGTGTTTAGGATGGAAGGACCTTGGGTGATCATTGGCAGAGGGGTTATTGTTGGAAGGAGCTGTTTGCAGATGGGAATTCAATGGAGATCTGCATGGATAGGAAATGAGCTGTCAGTAGTAAACATTTGTACTTCATGATCATTATAAGTGAAATCAATGAAATATTCTGTCAATTGTCAAGTAATTTGGAACTTTGTCAGCCCCATTTTTGCGATACCATTGAGAGCCTGTATAAGGCAGTACATTCAGTCTATTACAGATCAAAGTGGAATGGGATGGTGTTTAGCAGCTATAAAAAGTAAGGTTTACGATTGAAGGAATGCTATGTATCTTTTTCCCAATTAGTTCCATTCATATTCTATCTTTTGTTCCATTTTAATTGTGTAGGAAAGAACTACAGATGTTGCTTTAGACCAAAGTGCTGGGGTAACTCAGCGGGTCAGGCTGCATCTTTGAAGAAAAAGGATAGGTGACGTTTTGGGTTGAAGAAAGTCTGAAGAAGGGTTTAGACTCGAAACGCCACCCAGTACGTTTTTCTGGAGATGCTGCCTGACCCGCTGAGTGACCCAGCACTTTGTGTCTACTTCCATTTTAATTGTATTTGGTATCTTAATGATATATGGGGGAGCGGTGGGGGGGCATCTGAAATTTGCCATTGACTTTAAACTATTAAATTCATCCCAGTGTTTATGTTGCTGGGTGAATCATTCTGCTTTTGTGATGAACGATACCAGGAAAATTAACAATGTAACTGAAGACTCACTAGTCAGCCAAAACTGTAAACAGTTTCTGTTGATGCTGTGTATGGTGGCAACTCTGACCAACTAGAATGCAAATGATAGGGTAATAACCCTATCATTAAAATTGCTATTGCCATGTTTATATACTAATTTCTAGAACGCCTCTGGCTGGGACCCACAGTCAAGAAATATGTAGATGAGTGCTTAAAACTCCATGATTTATAAGGTTAAGGCCAAGTGGTGGAATGTGAGGGGAACTTTGATGGCCATCAGGGACACAAAACCTGTTCAAAGCTGTAAGACTGACTATATGTAACCATTGGTAGACAAAAGTGCTGGAGAAACTCAGCGGGTGCAGCAGCATCTATGGAGCGAAGGAAATAGGTAACCTTTCGGGCCTAAACCCTTCTTCAGACTGATGTAGGGTGGGGGGAGGAGGGGGGGACAGGGGACGGGGAGAAGAAAGGAAAAAGGAAGAGGGGGAGCCTGAGGGCTGAGGGAGAGCTGAGAAGGGGAGGAGACAGCAAGGGCTCCCGGAAAGTGGTGAATTCAATGTTTATGCCGCTAGGGTGCAGACTGCCCAAGTGGAATATGAGGTGCTGCTCCTCCAATTTCCGGTGGTGCTCACTCTGGCCATGGAGGAGGTCCAGGACAGAGAGGTCGGATTCAGAATGGGAGGGGGAGTTGAAGTGCTGAGCCACCGAGAGATCAGGTTGGTTAATGCGGACCGAGCGGAGGTGTTCGGCGAAACAATCGCCAAGCCTACGCTTGGTCTCACCGATGTAGATCAGCTGACGTCTAGAGAAGCGGATGCAATAAATGAGGTTGGAGGAGATGCAGGTAAACCTCTGTCGAACCTGGAACGACTGCTTGGGTCCTTGAATATGTAACCATTGCTATTTCCTGGAGATCTTTTACCCCCCCCACTCTTCCTTTCTACTAGTAAACTTGCTTTTTTTCTTTTTAGAATTCTGCACCTCTAACTTGTTGACAGACAGATCTGTTACTGAAACAAAACACTTTGTTGTATCTAGAGATAGATAGATCTGTTGTATCTGCCCATCTTTGAACTCAGAAATAAATTTATGACACTCAAATAATGGAACTCGACCAATTTCACTGCATTCTAATATTTAGACCTTTTTTAGAACCAATATACTATAGTACAAATTTTGTAGGTGTTTTAAAACTGAATTTATATCTCTTGTAACAAGAGCGTGGGATGCGGTTCTTCATAAAATGGTTCCTCAAGTAACTCTTCAATCTGACTCTCTTTTGTTCTATTTCTAAATGAGATGTTGGAGGTTATAATGAAGAACGCGCACGCATTGAAGGAGCACTTGGCACTGCAACAGGAATGAATCAGTTTAGTTTGCATATTGTACAGTGGACCACACCCAGAGTTGTTTGGTAAAGGATCATCAGTGAAGCATTTGACTACGGATGAGTTGAATCCTTAGTGACATTTGCTTTATGCACATTGACATTCAGATCCTTGTCCAAAGCTCTTTTGTTTTGGGTGGAGGGAGGGTCTTGGTTTGTGGGTGGGTGTGGTGAAAGACTTTGTGTGGGAGGTACATTGTGGTTTACATTCTGACTGAGTGCATTGAATGCATTCTGAACAGCTTGTTAACAAGAGACAATTGTTCATATTTGGGAAGGAGGATTTACTGTTGATTACTGGATTTAGGCTCAAAACTGCTTGCTTCAAATTAACCAAGGAATTATGTCCTATGGAGGTATTGAAAGGTTACAATTTTACAAACTGGGGGATTAATAAAACTCTGTTATTATTTTTAAATATGCAGGTAAGAGGTATTTTAAGTCCATTTTAAATTTACCAATTTTTTATTGAAATACTTTAGTCCAGTAACTTGGGCATTATTTGAATCTCTGCTTACTGTTATTTATTTAAGAGGCGTGCCAAAATACACAACCAGTCACTGGGAATCCTATTCATATTGGCGGTGGCAGTGGAATAACTTTGAATTAGCACCCATCCAATCATTTAAATTATTTCAAGATTCAAGAGACATTTATTGTCACATGCACCAATTGGTACAGTGAAATTTGGGGTCACCATACAGCCACACGAATAAAAAAAAAGAACACAGAACACGATGTTCTTCAACATAAACATCCCCACACAGCGGAATCAAAGTTTCCCACTGTGAGGGAAGGCACCAAAGTTCAGTCATCCTCCTCTTTGTTGTTCACCCGTGATTGGGGCTTTCCGAGCCCTCTGCAGGCGCCGCAACGGGCGGCCCAATGTTCAGGCCCTCTCGCCGGGATAATAGAACTCCGATGTCGGAATGGAAGAACACCCTCAGGGGCTTTTGGACTTCCGAATCGGCCACTTCTTACTGGAGACTGTGGCTCCTGAAGTCCACAGACGGAGCTGGGCGAAGATTCAAGCTGGCGGCCCTCGGCAAAGGGATCCCAGGGCTCCGCGATGTTGAATTCAGCGTTGCTGAAGCTCTGGTCCGGTCACCGGCAGGAAAGGCCGCGCCAGTTGGTAGGCCACGGGGGGGGCGAGGATGCAACTCGGAGAATAGTATCATCCTCGCCAGGAAGTGACCGGGAAACGGTTCCCCGTTACCCTGCCCACCTCCCCCACATAAAAATACTAAGAAACCTCCAAAACATACTTTTTAAACAGACTAAATATTAAAAAAAAGATGGAAAAACAGACAGACTGTAGGCAGAGGCTGCCATCATACGGCGCCCCTTTGCCATCTGTTGCACATGGAGCATTTAGCAAAACTGTTTGTTTCTTACTCATTTTAATAACATATTCATTTATATATATAGTAAAAAGACATTAAAACTAACTGACTGTTTTTTATACATTCTAAAAACAAATGAAACATTAATCATGGATTAAAGATAATTGTTTGTAATTGGACAAAAACTGTACTCCGAGCAAATAATTACATTTAAACTGAAAAGTAGATAACCAGCAACATCTGGAAGAAAAATCTGTAGACACGAGGCTGCAGATGCTGGAATCTTGAGCAAAAAATAGCAAACTGGATCAGGCACAACTGGAGAAAGTGGACTGATGGCGTTTTGGGATGGGACCCTTCTTCAAGACTGCAGGGAGATAGCTAGTGGGAAGAGGGGAAGGGGTGGAGAAAGAGCTGGCAAGTGACTCGTGGACCCCGGTATGGAATGGTGGGAGAGAGATAAGTCGGGTGGGCCAGAGAAACGGTAGGGACAGTTACAAAGGCTGGCGGTGAAAAGTGGAGTAGGCAGATGCTGCAGGTAATGGAAGCTGATAAGGTGGGGAGTGAAATACAGAACTAGAGGAAGGCTTGCTGCGTAGATGGGAATGGGAGATGGAGGGGTAGGGATGGACGGTGAACAGGCAGAGGAGGAGAAAGGACTTGGAGATATGCAGGTAGGGCAGAAACATGGTGTTGGTGAGAGGACCTGGGTAGATCAGTAGGAGAAAGTGAGAGGGGTGGAGATGGCCACCTGAAATTGGAAAATTCAATATTCATGTTTGAAGGTTTGAAGATTGCAGGTTACCCAAGGGGAAAATGATGTACGGTTCTTCCAGTCTACACGTGGCCTCGCTCTGGCAATGGAGGAGGCCAAGGACAGCTCCGATGTGGGAACGGGAGTGGGAATTGAAGTGGCTAGCAATTGAAAATTCCAGCTGGCTCTGGTAGTCAGTGCACAAGTGTCCAGCGAAGTGGCACTTGGTGTCACTGATGTAAAGGAGGCAGGGGTTCGGGGAGATAGGTGCCAGGGGTTTTGGGGAGAAAGCAGGAGATTAGGGTTGAGAAGGAAAGATACACTAGGCATGATTCAATGGCTCCTACAACTTATGAGGCCATATTGATAGCACCAAATGCAATATGACGTCGGAGAAAGTACATGTAAACCTTTGTCTCACATGGATGGGCTGTTTTGCGTCCCTGAATGAAGGTGAGGGAGGTGGTGTATTGTGTAGGATATACGTTTTGTTCCTGCTGAGTTTTCCTGACTTTCTAACTTGATGGTAAACTAACATATTGACTTCTAAGTGGCCCAGTATCCTCAACCTACTTCTGGAGTTCTAATCATACAATCAGATTTTTTTTTAAATTGGAAATGGGAATGTTCTCTACATACCTGAAGGAGGTAAGGAAGACTTGATCTGCCTCAGTCAGGAATTAAGGAAAATTGATTGATTCACCAGTGTTAATATTGAAAATCATGGTGAACATTGCTTCAAATCTTTTGAACATCACCTTACCAGAGGTCTGGTCGTTTTCTTTCAAGGGGGTGTGGATGGAATAACTAACTGTCCAGATTTAAAAATGGTAAAGCAGGCAGTATTACATGAGAAATATCTAAATCTGATGTTTTTGCCATATGTGCTTGGTTCTAAATTTAATGTCTGTTCCTTCCACAAAAATGTTCCCGTGAATTGTACAGGCCTGTATTTTCAATCATACTGCACCATACACACTGTTTATAAAAGAAGAATGTGAAAACTTAAATTGTCCTGTTTTTGTTTTCAGCAAACTTGAAGTAACAAGATGTTGGTGCTCCTGGGATTTATTCTTGCCTTCCACATAGCAACCGCAGCACTGCTGTTCATTGCCACAATAGACAATGTGAGTCAACGAACTCTTGAGACTTGATTTCAGATTTTTGTTAAATTACTGATCAACAATCTTACAACATACTTATTTTGTGGAATGAGATTAGGAACACTCTGCTGAATTTCCCTCATTGAGAGTTTTGGTTTGTCTTCGAGCTAGAGCAGCAACTTGCATTTTAACACACCTCTGAGGTCTTCAAAGAAGCATGAAGAAAATGATCAAATGTTCAACGAGAAAATAGTTAATCAGAAAGTTTGGATACATCTTCCTTAAGGACAGTTATACCTAATTTTATATTTCGTCTAGCTTTTGTAAAAATAGACAAATTATACATTGTAAAGAAAGTACTGTTTTGAATACCTGACCTCCTAATGTTACCTATTATTGGTGTGTACTGCGATTTTTAGTAGTAGCTCTTTGTTCTTGGACAAATCCTAATGACCTGGATTTGAAAACATCATTAGGATCCAGTTGAACTGATAGAAGACAGGGAGAACAATTTAACAGTGAGTAAACGTGAAGAGTAAGAGTGAAATGATGAAAAGGTTTAATGCAGGGAAATGTGAAGGAATGTACTTTGATGGGAGAGCAGTATTTTAAACGTTAAAAAGGGGTGCAAGGACACGCATGTAATACATAATGTTTAAGAAGGAACTGCAGATGCTGGAAAAATCGAAAGTATGCAAAAAATGTTGGAGAAACTCAGCGGGTGAGGCAGCATCTATGGAGAAAAGGAGTATGCGACGTTTCGGGTCGAGACCCGTCTGAAGCAGGGTCTTGACCCGAAATGTCGTGTACTCCTTTTCTCTATAGATGCTGCCTCATCCGCTGAGTTTCTCCAGCATTTTTTTGTCTACTTTCGCATGTAATACATGTTCATTTTAAAAAATGAGATGGTATATTTTAAACATAATGTTATCTTGATTGATTAAGAAGTATATATTTACAAATGGAATATAAATCTTTTAACAGATCTTTTATGGATTTTGATAAATTGGTCTAATGTATGGGATGAGAACTGGGTTTATTACTTTTATTGCTGTAGGTGCAATGAGTTGACTGGTCTTGCTCATAATTTTAAATTAACAAACAATATAAATGGAACTGTGAAATGTAAATAAATTGTAATGAGGCAACAGAAATTTTAGACATTCCAATTTCAATTCACAAGTAACTTTTGAAGGGGACATGCATTTTATAATTTTGCCTAATTTTCCCAAATATTTCACTTGCCACAGGCCTGGTGGAAAAATGACATCAGCAGCACCGATGTATGGCAAACCTGCTACTTCAATTCATCTGAATGCAATGATGAAACTATTTCTGGTTATGGAGGTAAGTCCACAACTTGACATGTGCCTTAATATATTTAATCTTGAGGTTCTCGACTGGGTGATGATGAGAAGATATAATTATATGGAATGTTTAGAAAAATATTGTCTTAAAATATTTTATCATCCTAAAAGTACTGCTACATTGTATTCTCATGTGATCATAGAGGCTGCAGTGGCCTGAAATCCCTGTTTAAGTTTTGCCACAATGGGCGTTATCTATGCCAAATATTTGTCCCTGACCTCAATATCATTCCTAGGGTCCGCAAATTTTCTGGAGCCTTTTCTTGAAGATTGATTTGGAACTGACCTATCCCGATTTGGGTATCCAGGCAAACAATTTTTCTCTAGTGATGCTGCCTGACCCGCTGATTTACTCTAGTATCTTGTGTCTATCTTCCATTCAGTACCTGAGTGATGTTTGGTGGGCAACTTATTTAATCAGGACAGTACCGTCCATATATCAGCAACACCATTTATTTCCCTCTGTGTACGTTGCCTGAAACAATCCCTTCCTCTGCTCATCTGTTACTCAAACCCTCACAATCATTTTTTCTCCAGAGATGCTGCCTGACCCGCTGAGTTACTCGTGTCCTTTTGTGTATTAACTAGCATCTGCAGTTTCTTGTTTCTACATTTCCTCACCCGTGCTATTGTTTCATCTAGACTTTACTCAGGTGCTCTTCTGTTTTATATGCAGTGGTGCAGCAGGTAGGGCTGCTGCCTCTCAGTGCCAGAGATCTGGGTTGCATCCGTCTGTGTGGAGTTTGCATGTTCTCCCTGTGACTGTGTGGGTTTCTTCCCATTTCCCAAATCCTGTGTTCGAGTTGGATCCTGCTTTGTCTTCCCCTCAATTTGTTTTTACATTGCTTGCCCTTCTCCAAACTCTGGAATTCCCCCTCTCCCAAAACCATCTGGGCCTTCATCACTCTTTCCTTATAAAGTCCTCCTTCAATCCTGAGGGGTAGTAGCAGTATCACAGGAGGGGAGGGTTGGAACAACGGCTAGCAAGTGAAATGTGGATCGGCATCTGCAGACTCTTGCGCCTTTCACCAAGAACCTAGGTTAATTTGCTATAAACACTACACTTATTGATGTTGCTGGTAGCGGAGACAACATCAATGTGATTTCCAGCAGAGTATATCATTCGTACTGTATTGTCTGTCTTTGGCAAACTCTAATCATGAATAAATGGGTGTAACTGAATCCAACTGTTTTTCTCCAAGAACATTGTAAATGTAAAGGAACCTTGGGGCTTGAGTGGGATATTTCCATTCTGGTTAATGCTGTCTTAGCCTATTATCTTTAAGTGCTTGACAAACACAAGGTAGCGAATTTGTCCTATGTCAACTTCAGCTAGTCATCCTGGATTTAGATCAAAGATGAGATCTCCACCTGCCAGATAAGTAGCAACTGTAGATTTACATTTTTGGCAACACGCTGTACAGAAGAGATACTAATGATTGTGTTCGGGTTACATCCAATTTTTTAAAGAGTTTGTTTTAAGCAAAGATTATAATCTTTGGTTTTAAGGGTGAAGTAGATTCCTTGGGGAGATGCCGAAGCACAGATTTTCCCACAGATAAACATGGAAAGTAACGGGGGTATCGATTAGTTGGCAGATGTGAGTGGCCATATATTGTTGATGTTTTGCCTTTACTCGTTGAGATGAAGGAGAATCCATAGATGGAGTTGGATGGGATGGGTTGCTTGTGGGAAAGATGAACATGATACAGCACGACTATAATTAATATTATTTCCATACCGTTTGCCAATTAGAATTTGCCAATTAGACATTTTTGGTCTTTCATCTCTTAATTTTTATAGAATTTTGTATTTACTAACTAGCTGATTTAAAAATCTGAAATGTACTGCTAAAATATAACAACAACGCAGTAGAGAAAAGCGCAGAGTATTTTTTACGATGAAGAATTAGCTTTGCGTTTTTGATTCCCTTGCAGTTTGGGCCAATACCTGATCTCAATGATTATCTTTCTTTTGCAGATTGCATTAAGGCAATACAGGCGACAATGTGTCTGTCGGTGATCTTCTGCTGCCTCTCCTTCATTGTGTTTGTTGTTCAACTGTTCCGCCTGCAGAAGGGGCAAAGATTTTTCATAGCTGGAACCCTCCAACTACTTTCTAGTAAGTGTGTTCATGTGTATTTACAGTAAAAATGCTTGCTCATAAACTCCATTAAAAGGATGGAAGCCAGATGGAGGGGATTCTAATCTAGACGTAGCTCGACACAAGTAACATGTTTTCTGATTGTGATCATGGGTCCCTGCTTGTAGTTCCCAACGTCCTCTGGTTTGGTTGAGTCACTCTGCACTTGTGGATCATCCTGTGCTGTGCATCCCCTCCCTGCACCCACTGCATCTCTCTGGAAATCCTATTCTCTCTCTTCTGCACATTGACTTTCTTGACATTCCCAGGGATATGAAACACTTGTGTCATCACATGGAGGCTTGATGTTAGCTTTCAGGTACATGTTGATCTCTGACAAATTATTTTTCTGCTGCGTACCTTTTACCCCATCTGTGATGTTAGGTAAATATAATTTTCATCAAGCACTCAATCATGAACTCACCTCCTTGAAGCGAACACGAGAAGTGCTCCCCTTCAGTATTTCAAAGGGATCGCTCCACCTTGCAGCTCCTTGGCTGCCAAAGTCTGGTTCCCTGGGGCGATGTCCCAGTAAACAAGACTAGATGTCACCCACACTTCACACCATTAATGTCACATTATACAGTCAAAGGAGATTATCTGTTCCTTTAATGTTTGCATTATCTCGCCCTATTACAGACATTTGCTAATTCCACCCACTGCCCTCTCCCAACATCTCTGCTACCTAGACTAACTTGCTATTTGCTTTTCCACTTTCTCAGTTCTGATGAAGGGTCATGAAGCTGAAACTTTTCTCTTTCCACAGATGCTGGCTGACCTGCTCAGGAGTTCCAGCATTTTCTGTTTGTTCCCCTACCCTACCATAGATGAGGCTCTCTTCAATACCCCGCAGAATTGCTCTCTCCCCCCCACTCGGAACAAGGGCAGAGTCCCCCTAGTCCTCATCTTCCACCCCACTAGCCGTCACATACAACAAATAGCCCTCAGTCATTTTCGCCACCTCCAACGTGACCCCACCACTCGCCACATCTTCCCATCTCCCCCCCCCCGTCTGCTTTCCGCAAAGACTGCTCCCTCCATAATCCCTGGTCAATTCTTCCCTTCCCACCTACACCACCCCCTCCCCGGGCACTTTCCCTTGCAACCGCAAGAGATGCTACACGTGTCGCTTTACCTCCCCCCTCGACTCCATTCAAGGACCCATGCAGTCGTTCCAGGTGCGACAGAGGTTCACCTGCACCTCCTTCAACCTCATCTATTGCATCCGCTACTCTGGAAGTCAGCTTATCTACATCAGTGAGACCAAGCGTGGGCTTGGCAATCGTTTCGCTGAACACCTCCGCTCGGTCCACATTAACCAACCTGATCTTCCGAGTCCGACCTTTCTGTCCTGGGCCTCCTCCATGTCCAGAGTGAGCACCACTGGAAATTGGAGGAGCAGCACCTCATATTCCGCTTGTGCAGTCTGCACCCCAGCGGCTTGAACATTGACCTCCAATTTCCGGTAGCCCTTGCTGTCTCCTTCCCTTCTCAGCTCTCCCTCAACCCTCTGGCTCCTCCTCTTCCTTTCTTCTTCCGGCCCCCCCACCCTGTGTCAGTCTGAAGAAGTGTTTTGGCCCAAAACGTTGCCGATTTCCTTCGCTCCATAGATGCTGTCGCACCCGCTGAGTTTCTGCAGCATTTTTGTCCACCTTTTCTGTTTGTAATTTGAGAAGGCTCAAAGCCAGTTCCTTTACAGCTTTACAGTTTGTGCAAATTGTGAGATCCTATTTGACACGATGTTGGGCCATTCACATTTCAATACTAAGTCAGCTGCTGCTGCCTTGTGCAGTACTGGTTGCCTTTCCTCTTTTTGCATTCATTTTTGTTGTTTTTGGATTATTCTGGCTCACAGCTCTCTCCCACCAGAAAACAACCCCTATATCATGCCCAAGCTGTCACTAGCCTCCACTGCTCTCAATAAACCAAGTGTTGAATCTCAAATTCACATCTTCTGAATTCAAATTTGTTATATATATTTTGAAACTTTGTCTCTTTCCCCACCTTTTGATTTGGTCTCCTGTGCATTTTCCCTACATTAATTCCATCTGTGATGGTCTCCAGCTGGCTTCTTAGTTATTCTCTCCCTAATTGACTGTTTCCTTTCCCTCATCACCTTTTATTGGCTGAGATGAAACATTTTTTGCCCAACACTTGAGTCGCCTATTGTGTTTGGAACTACGGTTCAACTGTCCTTTTATGTTTTCCCCGTGAAAAGTGTCCTTTATATAGTTCTTAATTAAAATTCCTCTTGAAACATTTGTTTATTACATGTTAACAGTCCAATAATTAGCAATGAGGATGCCAAGACACCTCCTCAAAATACACTGTTAAATTTACAACACATCACATACTGATTTGTAAAAATGTAGCTATAAAGATGTTAAATGATTCACTTTTCTTTCGACTGAACCGTTGCTGAGCTTATATATGTAGCTGCCTGCAGAAAAGAACAGTGATTTCATCCTGGAAGGTCGCGTCTGTGTTAGCGAATGAATTCCATTAACATATGATTTTCACTTATTTTGTAGGTCTCTGTGTAATGATCGCCGCTTCCATTTACACAGACCAGGAACAAAACTTCCATAAAAATCTGCATGCAGGAGACTATGGATACTCCTACATTCTAGCCTGGATCGCCTTTGCCTTCACTTTTATCAGTGGGGTGATGTACATTGTTTTACGAAAGCGTAAATAGAGGCCTGGATTGACGTAACCCTTCATGTACCACTTCGGTGAAATTTTGTTTCTGGGGGAACTTCAGCAAGATCGCCTGCAAATATAATAAACTTTTGTAAAATAATTATCAAATTAAGCAAAAATGTAATAGCTAATTTTGCAATTGTTTTGAAGCCTTTTTAGTAGTTACAAATTCTCTAAAGATCAGTTTGGCATAATTTTAATAAGAAAATATTATTTAGTCTATGTTAAAGTAAATTAAAAGGTCTCTCTTTTCCAGTGGTAAACACTTTTTACAACCAATCAATATGAAGTACACTCATAGGATGGTTTAAGCATTTCAGCCTTCAACAAAATGAGCTTCATGTAATTCATGGGTGGTGTTTTTTTTTCCCATTGAAGTAGTGGCCTCATATTCCACTAAGCATGTTTTCTGATTACACAAATTTACATCACACACACACACAAACAAACACAATTTTACTGGATATTACCAATCAAAATGATTTGGGATAAAACATTCTGAAAAGATCACAAAAATAAAGTTAGAAAAATAAACAGTGTTTGTCTATAGAAGTAAAATATATGGAGAATCCACTGGAAAAGTCATTTTTTTCCAATATGGTGCCTTGAAAATTTAATAAATTGTACCGATATACTGAAATGGGACAACTGATATACTTTGTACAGTTAATGCATTCAGTAAGACCATAGGTCGTTTTTTAAAATAATTCATTTTTAATCCTTGAAAACTTTAGGTTAAGTGACTACAATGCCAATTCTATCCACAAGATTGTTCTAGATTCAGTGATGTGTAAATATACACAGGTTGGTTAGTAGAATTAATTTGGATAGGTGAGAGTGGAAGATTAAGCAGTCACCTTTCAAATGCAATTTGAATCTGATTCTATATTGGATTAGGTAAACAATTTAATTTGGAACTACATTCTATAGGTAAAACATGGATGGTACAGAGATGAACAGCTGGTGTTGCTGTTGTACAGTTCCAGAGACCAAGGTTCAACCTTGGCCTGTGATACTGGGTAGAGTTTCCATGTTGTCCTGGTGACCACTGAGTTTCTGCTGCATGCTCTGGTTTCCTCTTCCATCGCATTTCATCCCGAATGCGAGGTGGTAGCTGAACATTTGGGGAGAGGCGTCTGGAGGTAATTGATGAGCCTTTAAGAGAATACGTAACGAGGAAAATAAGTAGAGGAATGGGATTGATTGGAATGTTCTGAGGGCAAGTATGGGCTTGATGGGACAAATGGCTGCCCTCGTCCCAAGAAAATAAGAAAAATAAATAAATGAAAATAACTGCATTTTGGCAAATAATCAAAAGGAAACCTATAACCATCCCCACATTCCAAATTATTGAGTGTAGTTTTATACTGCCTAATATTAAAATGTAAAACAAATGCTTAGAATTAATAATCTGTGAATTTGAAGAGATAATTTGATGTCTGTGCCCACGTACATTTTATGTATTAGCATTACATAAACCATCTCTGCAAGTGTAAACTACTAGAAGTGAGCGCTTGCTCTCTTGAAACACTGCTAAATCAATACTAATGAGTTGTTTCTGATCGTTTTTGGCTTGAAACAAGTAGGTAAAGGAAAACTATTGGATTTTTTATTTCATTATTCTGCCCTTCAGACTTAAGACTTTTTAAAATTCATTTGTTTCACAGATGTGAAGCCAGGCTAGTTTCTGTGTGCAGATTATATAGTATGCACTCACTAAAAGCTTGCCTCCTGCAATACCTCAGTTGTAGATTTTCTATTGGATGTCCCAGGAGCATTTTTAAACTTTTGTTTTTCCATAACCATGATACTTTTAACTAATTTATACTGTGATTATGACTCTGGCCCTATAAAATACCGATCGTAGTTGTGCCAGCATAGTTTTTTTCCCTATTATTAAGATAAATCAAACAAGGTTTTCCCAGAAATAAGGCTCTAGACGAGAGTCTTGATCACCCTAACATTTGTGGAAACAAAGTACTGCTGTAAATGAATACTTGAATTCAGCATTAATATGTTGGTGCGACTTGTTTTCTTCCTCGTTATCTGGATTGCAGAGGCTGTGAAATCCAAACATCAGACAGAACCTGTTGCACAGATATTTTTTGCTCTCACTTTTTCCATTCCTGCACTTATTTTTATAATTAGAGAATGAGCATCAACTTAAATTTAAAATAATTGCACTCAATCTTTGCATTCAAACTCCTGTCAAGGGAATATCTCATTATTCAAAGAACTTCCATCCCAGTGAACTGAATATTATTATTTTTTAAATCAACTTTAATTTTTAAATAAACCCTTAAGACTCAAATGTAGGAAATGCCACTAAAGATTTAACTTGCTGAATAATTACCATCATTACAATAATGTAAAATGGTTGCAGCGCATTCTTGTGGCAAAATGAACGTACTGTCAAGTAACCAGTTAATAGCTTGCTTTTTTCAAATATTTTCTTAAAACATAAAGCCTATGAAAGCCATGACTTTTGTGTAGCCATGTTTATAGCTTAGTGAGCAAACATTCCTTTTATATAAAATGTTAGGGGTATATCTTTTTTTGATAATGCAACAGCAGTCGATAAAAAAAAAATGGTAATTTGTTCAGTGCAATTGCACATGTTTATAGTAGTTTTCATAGTGAGGATTGCATGTTTGATTTTTGCCAGTGGGTTCCATTTGCTAAGTAGAGTCTTTTTTGATAATTAATCCATCCACTATGAATTTCTCACAGCTTACACACAATATTTTATAATTTTCACTTAAAGGATATCGTATTCATGTGGTATTGCAGTAACCACTGATTCTTAAATTGGTGCTTTCTACCACAATATATTAAGGTCTTATTTTTGTAATGTATTTATTGCATGCTAATTTGTTATCAGTGACTTTTATTCTCATAATATTGTGCACATTGAACTAGCTTATAATCATGCCCAGAATAAATTTACATTTATACATTGATAGCTTGTGCATAATATATGACTTTCTCTTGCAATGATACATAAAAATTTAATCAATTTTCTGCTTCAATTATTGGATAAATAGAGATAAAAACTTATTGAAGGTTAGAAAGGGCAGGACACTTTCTGGATATATTTGTGTGTATCATGAACATTGATAGATTTGCATGCATTTTGCCTTATTGGCCATCATTGCCAAGTGGACTTGTTTTTGACTCGACTTGATTTTTGTCATTGAGTAATATGGTGTATTACCCAAATTAGATTTATTTCAAATGTTGTAGTTAATGAATGTTAGCATGAACCTGTGATGTTTTTCATTGCTAAACACTAATCTAATAGTTGGCAAATGATCTAGGATTAATTTTAAACCAAAGCAGATTTTTTTAAACTGAAAAGCATGATTATGTAAATCCTCTATTTTAAATAGCCAAAATTGTTATCTTGTATATAGTCCAACATTCTTCTTGTATGTGGTAAACTTGGATCTAATAGATTAAATAAGCCTTGAAGAATTCTGGGTTTAAACATTTGGGGGTTATTTTAATTTGTTATTTCTTTGGATGTAATCGACCATATTTTGTTTTCAGACACCTTTTAGAAAATATTTTCTTTCCTCTTCCATGTATAGTTTAAAAAAGCAAAGTAGAGTGTGTTAATAGTAGTGGGGTTGTTTATAACCTGGCATTTTTATCTAGATTGGTTACCATGATTCTACAACAATGTAATATAGACTCTGGTAAAGAAATCCAAAATTTATGACATTATAATTACCTGTATTTTGTTTGTGTAATAAAGTACTGCCTAGCAAATTACTAATGTGTGTATACTGTCCAAATATTTGTTGCCATCTGCTATACCAACAAATGAGTAAACCTTGTCTGAAATGCAATCTTCTTAATTCTTGCCCACAGATGTACATCTGATAAAGGGAAACAAGTTGGGGAATTCAAAATACACAGCGTTTTGGATATCTCGCCGTGGCAAACTTTGCATTTACACCCACGTTAAAGGCCTTTCTAATCTTATGATAAAGATATCCAGTCACAAATGAGAGTAATTAATACTGCACAAATCCTAGGACCACTGAGTCCACACCAGCCATCAACTATCTATTTGATTTATACCATATCGATCCCCATTTTATCCTTTCTACATTCCCCAAGAGGATTTTCATATGGGATACTGTTGATTTGTAAAATCACCTGTAGTTGTGAATATTGTAAAAAAGGTGCTGTGAATACTTGAATTAGATAGCATCTGTGAAGAATTAAAGTTTTAGGCTGACATTTTTACTTGATTTTATTCAGATTATTTAAACTGGAGAACTCTTGATATTGACATTTGTAGGAATTGGGCTAGCTATGCTTCCAAGTTGTAATGCACACGAGCTAATTGAGGATTGTCTTATGGTTAATTATTGGGTTTTCATAAGAAGAGGGGTGGCTATTTCCACTAGTATGGCCATGATCAACTTATGACATTTGTTGATGATCATCAAGCAAGTTATTTTAAATATATATGCTGGGGATAGTGTGCAGATTAGGCAGCATCTGTGGAGAGGGAAAATTCATGTTTTAGGTCAGTGGTTATACATCAGAACTGGAAAGGTGATAAAAAAAAGGGGAGAATAATTGGCACCAGAGTGATACCTCATTGAAAAATAAATGCATTAGCTATCTCCAGGTTATGATGAAACAAATTGACCCCCAGAACCAACAATGAGTTTTAAAAGATGTAGTGAGAGTAAAATCATGTTTATTCTATAGCTGCCAGCTGGAAATCCACCAATAGTTGCAATTTCAAATTGTTAAACTTAAATGTCCAGAACAGCATTTATCAATGAGAAATAACATAATATTCTCAAAACAAATTACATTATGAGATAGGCAATGCACAACTTAAAGCACGTCAATTTGCTAATTATTTTTACTATCAGAATGAATTTTACTGCTGGAAATACATTTTCATAGTTTTCATTAAGAATTGTGGTTTATTCAACTCAAATTTAAAACTGCATTCTGTACATATGTACATTTGTACAAAGTAATTCATTTACAACTATGAACTATTAAACCATCCTGCAATCTGCAAATGTGCTCTAAAACACAGACAAGCTTAAAAATTCCAATCTGTCTCAGAATGAACATAGCACTATTGATGATAAACAGTATGACTAATTTAACGCAATCAGGTATTTGGTTAGACACTTTACTATTTTCTTGTTGAGTAGCTAGTTAGGAATATCATCATACATAGTAGGAGCAATTGTTAAAAGCTCATACAAATTGAATTGTGAAGCCACAAATAACCACTTTGCGAGAAACCATTGCTTTTGAACAGTTGCATGGAATATTTTCCCTATCCCCGAGTTTGACAAAGAGAATTATATTTATTTGCAAAATAAATGGAAACATCCACCAACTTGTATTATGCAGCCAAGTCATATTTCATGCAATTATTTTCTAACGAATAACTAAATGTATTGTTACAAATCAACATTACATCCTTCAGATTAACATTCAACCTTACTAGATTGTTATGTGAAAGGCAAATTAAAGATTCTCATTTTACATTATCACCATTAATTTCACAGGTATTTTAATAGATCCCCTTTCAAAAATAGTAAATGCATAATAGGCACTTTAAGATGTAGAAAACAGTTTCAATCTTGGGGTCTGTTGTAACACTAACTTCTGAACTGGTCAATACTTCACATGGGTTTCATGATATCTTTGCTCATATCTCAATTTTTGCATAAGCGCAAAATATTATGCCAGTGGCCACAGGGTGAGCTACATACTTGATTATTATATTTATAAAATTAAGCTGCTTGCTAAAGCGATTTAGTTTCTAACTTTCTGCAAATTGAATCTACAATAAAATTATCAAAAAAGACCACATGCTACAGTCATTATTTTCCCTACCCTTTGAATTTATACATCAAAATTAAGAAAATTATTTTCATGACCTCTTTGACAGAACTGCTATTTTGTAATCTACATATGCTCATTTAGATTATGCACCAATGTTCAGATTGGATTTCATCAATATCTAACGAAGTACAAGTAAAAACTAACTAGTTCCCTCGCCAATGTCTTGAATTTTCAGGTGCCAATTATTTTTATGCCTTACATTCTTCCCAATTATTTTATTGTATACTATAAATTATAAATATAGAATTTTATTATTAAAAAAAAAATCCACTGATGGATTTAAGGCTTCCTAGCTTTCAAGTTCCAAATGTTCCTTGGGTACCAAGAAAACATTACCAAATTGCACAATTAATGGAATGGGCATCTAACTGCAAGGTAACAATTATCCATATGTAAATGATGGAGATGCAACCAATAGGATTTCTCAATATTTGACTGGAAACATTGGGAAAAGGTAGCATAATAAATACCTGGGCCATTCCCATGTTTCATGATCAATGCTAGAGGACCTGGAAACTTTTGGTCTATGCTCGTGGTTACAGATTGTGCAAGGGAAAGGGCGATTAAAACAAAATCTTGGTAGGGGTTTAATTGATTCCCGAGTAAACTAAGGTGTATAAAGTAATAACTTTAAATGGGTAGCATTTTGGTATCTGATATTTTAATGTACACATAACTTGGGAAAGTGATTTGATTGCAATAACATTCAACTAAAAATGGACTATATTTCAAGTTTAGTGGGAATGAAATCTTGTAAAAAAGTGATGTTCAGATTTGATCCCAAATATACTTTTGGTGAAAAATGAACACCATCTTGGCAAATATCTACACTTGCATTTAACGAATTTGGACTTAGAATTAGACCCAGATTTGTTTAGTAGTTAATATATCAAGAACAATTCAGAGTAAATTAGAGTTACTGCTTTTTTTGGAATAATCAATACAACAATGAAAGTCCATTGATAGACATTTCCTCTGCATAGTCCTTAGTTTTTATGATACAAATAGCTTGTGATTTGGAAGAAGGGCCAAAATTGTGATATATTTTTCTCTAACTGATCAAATGATATTTGCTTTCAAGTTCAAAATGAATCAAAGTGCAAGCTATTGGAAGAGGATGTGTTTATGTCTCTTCAATTATTTTCCAGTGTGATGGGCACTTTAAAATAGGGTCTTTGAGGTATGCATAGAACTCTTAATGGAAAGCAACAGTACAGGTCTGACCAACATCTGTAACATTCCAAGAGAGGAATTCCTGTTTAATACTGGCTTCTGGGGAGAGTTTCTATCATCAGCTTCAGAAGGTCGATTTGATGTTAAAATCATCTTATGTAGTGGTGTAGGAACTACAAGAATCTACACAAATATAGAATTAAGTGAAAATGTTAGCTCTTGGGAATTCACAAATGTTTTAGTCATCTAATCACATCCCATCTTTAAAACAATGGAACAGTAAACACGCACTGCTCATTTATAGTATTTTCCCGTTTGTTAAAACATTCATCACCTTAATAGTTTCCAATTGAAAAGATGATCTCCTCACATGGGTTTCCCATCTGACTTCACATAACACCATTCCCTTTAAACTTTGCAAAATTTCTAGTTTACCACCAGAACTCTATGGAATATCAGCACCAACGCCTCTCAATTTCAAAGCCTTTAATTTCTTTAGGTGCAAGAAACGCTGTGAACTATGGACACAGGATGTATTAATATTTGTGTCTGATTAAACTTACATATCCAAGAGATCTGCACGTAACAAATTGATGTATATAGTAACTACTATATCCGTTCAACCTCTGAATATGAAGATAGTTAGGGAGAGATGAGAGCATTTCTTATTTAATGCATTATGATCTAGAATGCAATGTTAGCAGTAATATGTAATCAGATTCATGGGCAGCTATTTCAAAAGAAAAACATGCATGATTATGGGAAAGGGAATAAGAATTTGGACTAATTGGTGGTTGATAGACCAGCCATGATTGAATATCAGAATCGACTCAATGGCCTAATTCTGCTCCTATGACTTATGATGGTCAGTAGAGACTGTGGGCTGAAAGGGCTGGTTCTGTGCTCAATATCTATGACCCTATACAAATGCCAGTGCTTTCAGAAAAAATACAGGCACAACAAATCAAATGGATCTTCCAAGCGTTTATGTTACAAATTAGTAAGATAGAAGTAATGCATTTTTATCCAAGATTTAGCTTACGTTTACAATAGACCACAGGGTAATAACAATATCTAATCACAGAAAATATGCACCTTCTTTGGTTACATATTAGCCAGATTATTCAGTCTATTGACAATGACAAAAGATAGGGCAGCCAGATTATATTGTCATTCCATTTTCTGTAAAAAAACATCTCCTGACAATTTATTTCTTACAAAGTTCCACTGTGCAAAATGTAATATCTTAAGCAGAATCTATGATACTAACCTAGACCTTGGGTTGCATTGTAAGAATAAATTACACGGGAGATATTTCCAGGTGCGATTTACTGGCACTTCCACGCATGATGCATTTTAGTGTATATATTGGTTTGATGGTGTTCGGGTGCATGGACTAATGTCAGAGTTTGTGCAACACTCATTTCTGACCTGACACAAGATGGAGCTTCCATGAATATCAAGAAGCGGTTTTAGTACAATGATGAGCATATTGTGCTGGTTTGTTGGTTTTTTTTTAAAAATACAACTAGAAAATTCTGCAAATACCCAGGTTAAGCCACAACTGTGGGAGGACAAACAAAGGCAACATTTCAGGTGGAAGACCTTTTTTCTAGCTGGCTGAAGAGTCTTTGACATGAAATTAACCTTGTCATGCCACAGTGGCCTGGATCTGAGCATTTCCAACATTTTTCATTATTTCCAGCATCTGCAGTTCTTTGACTTTCCTGCTGATATTGGAAAATTTGAATGCGCAGCTGCACAACTCATTCATAAATTTTCCAAAGTTGAATATTTTGTTTAGAATATAATTGCTGACATGATCAATGAATGGCGTGCACAGCAATGTTACTTTTGGCCACACTCCATGACTGGAAGCATTATTCTGACCATAGTTCAGGATGGCCAGAGAAATGTGGGCAGAAGGGTAAGTTGAGGTGCTAGCATCTCAAGTTAATAAATTCCCCAAATCATTCAATATCGAGAAATCCCTAAATGAGATTAATTTTAAGCTAATATAAATTGATTATTTCAAGATGCACAATAGATTAATACTTCACTGGAAGAAGCATTGCAGTTCATTCAGATCGCAACTGTACCTGATCAATGCAGTTTGATGTTTTTCCTGCATAAATCAGCAGGTTCCACTAACTGTGCTTCTAATGGGTCCTTTCCTCAGTGGTGGCTATGCTAACCATTGGGACTATAAGAATTGAGAGAAGTAATCAACCTTACAAAGGGTAACAGTCATTTCCAGAACACGGTCACCACATTATTAGTCTAAAGATTCTACAATCACGTGGTCTACAACACTGAAAACAAGAGTGATTAAGTTTGGATTTGACCACTTTTTTGTGGACAGGATTAATCTCAGTAATTTTTCAAATGCCGTCATTGTAACTTTACCAGAACACCTTTGATAGAAACATGTTTGGCTCTGGAATCAAGAATTAAGTATTACAATTGCATTTTCGGTATTTAATGCCATCAACAACTTTTTGATATCTCAGGGAGTGAATGGAATTAGTTTCTGCAATGCTCTCAGGAACTATCAATTCACAATCATTCACTCATCAATTAAGATGCTTGAAAAAGCTTCTGCAGTGTGTTATGCACTCAACTGGTTGATTCCAATTGTTAAGATGGGGGAGTTTTTGCAGCATCCTCTTCTTATTAGCTATATATTTGTTCACCATCATTGTGATGGATGTGGCAGTATACTGCAATCCAACTCATTGCTTGTGTGATTGTTTTGCCTCCACTGTTCAGCACAAGCTTACAGGTGGGCACCTTATTTTTTTTTAAAATGTGGCTGACTCAGTTCCAGGTGCACTCTTGAAGAAAGATGTTCTATGGTTCAATGCTATTGGTGGAGTGAGAGATATGACAGATTAAGACATTACCAATGGTGATGGAATACAATTCTATTATTTTTCTGTGCAACACTTTATATAGATGGTCAGCTTCGAGCTGCTTTTTACTGTACTGAAACAATTAAACACAATTAAGGTGCTGTACAATTCAAAAGATGCTGCATGTAGATAGAAATGTGTTTCTACAAAGCTGCTGTGGTGACCATTCTGTACCCTATTTAACTTGTTCTTTCATTCTGCCAGACACAGCATTGCATATTTTTTCTTTGGAACTTGGCCAGTTAGGTGCTGCTGAACCACATGGTGATACTTGGTGAGATCTTCTGTCCAAAGTACATTCTGTGCCCTGTGGCCACTACTTCTCCCACACAGTTTATCAATTGAAGGAGAGTAATATGACATTAGAGAGCAAACACAAAGACTGCAGAAACTAGAATATTGCATAGAACACAAGGATTAACTCAGCAAGTCAGGCAGCATCTCTGGAGGACATGGATAGGTGATGTTTTGGGTTGACTATCCAAGTCACACCAATAGATGACCTTGTATCATAAGAATTCATGGATTTAGAATCAGGTTTGAGGGTTCATAAAGCCACAACCCTATTCTATTCTTTCGTTAATAGAGTAAGAGCTATCAAGAGGATAATGATGAAAGAATCTAGGCTGATTCTACTATTTATATCCACTAACACTCAGTCTTAGGCGCCAGCTACACATACAGCGAACTTTACAAGGTTGACTGGGCTGGGTATGCATTTGTATTTTGAAATACTGCATCTAGGTTGCTGGTGGGTTTTCTTATTCAGACAAGAATTAAATCCTGGCATTATCATCAATGGCCAATTCCTAGAATGAATATAAACAAAATATAATCAATCTGCTGTTCTTATATGTTCCTCTAAATAGTTTAAAAATCTTCCCATATATCTCACTCCAACATTATGGCTCATATACAGTTGGATACCACTTTTGTGCATATCTTACGATCTATTGCTACTCTAGAATTCTCTATTGCTCTGTGACGCTATTGTGTCTTCTCTATCTATATCTATCTATCTATCTTCTATATACTAAAAGTCTCATCTTGTGTGTGTGTGTATGTTTTGTATATTCCTCAAAACGCTACGCGCAAGTGCTTAAATGTTTACATATTCTAACTCACATTTTTCCCCTCCATGCCATACTTAAAATTGTTCACTTAAGATTATCCTATATTTCACGTCATTCATGATTAGTTTAAAAAAAAGCCAAAAATCGCTTCTCAAAGAGAGCCTTTTTCCACCAGCTTCCAGTGATGTCACAATGCCACCTCAGACGACCAATCCCAATGGGCTCTCATGCTGCCGAGTGTCACAATGAAATCACAATGTGGTTGCCAATGGTAACCGTAGCTTCTCACAGAGAGCCTTTATCCAGGTTCTTCCATTGATGATGTCACATGCCACTCAAAGTGCATCAATCACAATGGGCTCTCAAGCTGCCAAGTGCCACACCCCCCACTCCGTTGGGTTATTAATGATTAAAGATTCAAAAAATGCCTAAACCACTTTTTAAAACTCCAGCTTCCAGTGCTGTCACAATGCCCCCCCCCCCCCCCCCCCCCACCCAGTGACGTCGGGGGAGGGCCTAATTTCAAAAACAGCTTCATCAGCTCCCTGAGAGTCACTTCTGCACTGCTTGAGGTCGATTCAACATCGACCTGCAACGCTTGATTCTGACTGCTTCAGTTTTGCCATCGTTAAAGATAAGATTTATTTTAAAATACCTCGTGGTTTTTAAAAAAAGATTAACATTGCTTTTATTCACTTTCTCGGCCCTGCTCACTCAGCCACACTTGCTCGGTTGGCTTGCCTTACTTTTATTCAGGCCTCGCTCGGCCCGCCTTGCTTTTATTCACTTTCTCGGCCCCACTCGCTCGGCTCGGGTTGCGTTGGGGGAACGGGTTACATTGGATCGGGTCATGGGGGTGATTTTCTCCGGGGGTGCCTGTCTCGGGGGTGAGCGTCAATGCAGCGATCGGGGACCAGCCCTCCCATATGACGCAGCGGCCCCCTCCGCACATTGGGGGACTTGGTATATATCTATATAATTAAAAGTCTCAACTTGACCACTTCCTGTCTGCGCTGTATATTGATTTCAGAAAAAAACGCTACCATATATAGCTACGATTTTTGGCCACCTTACTCACTGCCCTCCTCCGCAGGCCCCAAGGTTTTTCTCCCATCGATGAAAAAAAATAAAATTATGAGTGTTTATAAAACCTTGAGATCCCCTCGCCTGTCAATCACAGCGATGAAGGTCCGGGGGGGTGGGGGGTAGGAATATAATACCCCGGATGCCTGTACGTGACTCAGTCACTCTGCAAGATTGCGAGGGAGAAGCCACAACTCTCATTCTAAGCTGTGAATCAACTGAACTGTGAGTCTGCAATGTACTTGCAATAAATGATTTGTTAGCCCTTAATGACAATGCCATGAGTTGTTTGGCCTGCTGCCCTGCCTGTGCTTGAAACTGCAATACTTTATTAAGTCAGACTGTGTTTGGTTCAAAAGTCCCGCTCAGCTCACGACTTCCGCTTAGTGGACATGTCGCGCTGATGGATAGAGAAGTGGTTGGCAGACAAGAAACAAAGAGTAGGGATTAATGAGTCCCTTTCAGAATGGCAGGCAGTGACTAGTGGGGTACCGCAAGGCTCGGTGCTGGGACCGCAGCTATTTACAATATACATCAATGATTTGGTTGAAGGGATTCAAAGTAACATTTAGCAAATTTGCAGATGACACAAAGCTGGGTGGCAGTGTGAACTGTGAGGAGGGTGCTATGAGAATGCAGGGCGACTTGGACAGGTTGGGGGAGTGGGCAGATGAAGATGAATGGGGATAAATGTAGGTTATCCACTTTGGTAGCAAAAACAGGAAGGCAGATTGCTATCTAAATGGCATCAAGTTGGGAAAAGGGGAAGTACAACAGGATCTGGGGGTCCTTGTACATCAGTCTATGAACGTAAACATGCAGGTACAGCAGGCAGTGAAGAAAGCGAATGGTATGTAGGCCTTTATAACAAGAAGCAAAGAGGTCCTTCTGCAGTTGTACAGAGCCCTAGTGAGACCACACCTGGAGTATTGTGTGCAGTTTTGGTCACCTAATTTGAGGAAGGACATTCTTGCTATTGAGGGAGTGCAGCATAGGTTTACAAGGTTAATTCCCGGGATGGCGGGACTGTCATATGCTGAGAGAATGGAGCAGCTGGGCTTGAACACTCTGGAGGTAAGAAGGATGGGAACGGCTCACATTGAAACATATAAGATTGTTAAGGGCTTGGACACACTAGAGGCAGGAAACATGTTCCCGCTGTTGGGGAAGTCCAGCACCAGGGGCCACAGTTTAAGAATAAGGAGTAAGCCATTTAGAATGAGATGAGGAAACACTTTTTCCTCATAGAGAGTGGTGAGTCTGTGGAATTCTCTGCCTCAGAGGGCAGTGGAGGCAGGTTCTCTGGATTCAAGAGAAAGCTAGATAGGGCTCTTAAAAATAGTTGAGTAAGGGGACATTGGGAGAAGGCAGGCACGGGGTACTGATTGGGAATGATCAGTCATGATCACATTGAATGGCAGTTCTGGCTCGAAGGGCCAAATGGCCTACTCCTGCACCTATTGTCTATTGATTGCATAATTTCCGGTAAATGCAGAGGTCACGCTGAGCCGTGTGATTATTCAAGAAAGTTTACTGGCATATATATGGTGTGAGAGTGGGTGTGAGAGTGAGTGTGAGTGTGTGTGAGGGAGTCTGAAGGGTCTGTGACTGAGCTGCCAGTCCAATAATCCATTCGGCCCACAATGTCCATACTAGCCCTCTGGAAACCAGTCCCTTTGGCCCACAACACCATGCTAGCACTCCAGAAAGCGCCTCCCCCCCCCACCCCACTGGCCAGCAATATTGCAATTGGTGGAGAGGTAGAATATTGTGTTGGGGGACCAGCCCTCCCACGTGAAACTGGGATCCAACGGGTCCCACTTAGTCTAGTATACCTATAAAAGTCTCATCTTGTTTGTGTGTGTCTGTATGCTTTATATCTTCCTCAAAATGCTACGCACTAAGGCTTACATTTTAACATATTTTAACTCACATTTTCCCCTGACCACGCTGTACTCAGGTTTGTAAGATTTCATCCTATATTTCACATTGCTCACAATTAAAGTTTAGAAAAAAGACAAAGAGAGCCTTTTTCCAGCAGCTTCCAGTGATGATGTCACAATGCCACTCACATGGAGAAATGTTATTTAAACATCATGTTCAGTGGGGGAGTGAGATAGGGGAGAGGTGAGGAGTGGGGGAGCAGGGAGATAGATGTAGAGGAGGGGCGGAGGGAGGGACGGAGTGACTGAGGGTAGGAGAAAGGAAAGGGAGGGAGAGCTGAAGGAAGGAGATCGGAAAGAAGAGGGAGGGTGAAGAGGAGGGGGAGGGAATGCTGGGGATGAGGGGAAATGAGCCGCGCCTGCGCAGTTGAGGCTGTGGGCAAGTGGTGGAATATTGTGTTGGGGAACAGGTTTAGTTGGGGGAACGGGTGAGTGGTGGAATATTGCGTTGGGGAACTGGGCCCCAACGGGTCCCACTTGGTCTGGTACCTCTTAAATCTGATATATGCCCTTTTCATTCTATCCCAAATATAAATCGCTCTAGCTATTATAAAGTTGCACTCCCAATATGGGGGAGTGGTGGGGGGGGATCAATGGCCTGCTTGTGCATTGTTATAAAAACAGAAAATGCTGAAACACTCAGCAGGACAGGTAGCATCTATGGAAGAGATACAGTAGATGTTTATGTTTAAGAAAGAACTGCAGATGCTGGAAAAATCGAAGGTAGACTAAAATGCTGGAGAAACTCAGCGGGTGAGGCAGCATCTATGGAGCGAAGGAATAGGTGACGTTTTGGGTCGAGACCAGAAACGTCACCTATTCCTTCGCTCCACAGATGCTGCCTCACCCGCTGAGTTTCTCCAGCATTTTTGTCTACCTTCAGTTAATGTCTATGGTCTATTGTGAAATGTCAATGTTATGAAGTCAAAAGGAGAGAAAAACGAGCTAGTTTTCAGCTGCAAAGAAGATGGGGAAAGGGATGGATAGAACAGAGGGAATATCTCTGATAGACAATTCCAAAGAGGTTAATGGGAACAATTCCAGGCACATTATGCTTCTTTATCTGTGTAATATTTTGTTAATGGCTATGCTATGGTGCAAGATCTGTCCGAAGGTTCTCAACCTGAAACGTTACCCGTTCCTTTTCACAAGAGATGCTGTCTAACCCGCTGAGTTACTCTAGCTCTTTATGTGTATCTTAGGCAATATACATTGGTAGACACCTGTCCTCAAACTTAGCACACTGTTTCAATCAATACTTGTTGATGCACTCTAAGCTATATCTCGTATATGACATTTATATCACTAGTGTAGAGCATGCTTATCATAAGAACATTCACATTCTTCATATTAAAATACACCTAGATTAAAAGACAAGGTTCCCCAAATATGAAAGCAATTTTCAGTTATTGCTCTGGATAATAAAAAAAGCCAGCAGTACCTTCTTTCCTACTTTGATTGTTAAGACGCCATTCATCACCTTTTGTAAGATCAATTATCATTTTACTACTTGTCAGAATACTCTCCTGGAAGCAAAAAATAATTATGAATTGTGTTAAATAAAAGGAAACACTGGAATGCATCCTGACATCTCAGACTTAATGCATGTTTTACTGATTTTATTATAAATAAACAAATTTGTTTTCCAATGTTTATAGCTGTGTGGCACTGTGGATCAATGCATAATATCGCAGGTGATCCCACAGGTGCAATTTAATTAGACATGTGATTAGTTTCAAGCTCACATGAAAGTGTTTCATTGATTTAATAAACTGAATGGTTTTGAAGGTAAGTCATCAACTTGAACCATTAACTGTCTCCCTCTGCACCGTTACTGGCAGACCTGCACAACATTTCCATTATTTTCTGTTCTTACTTTTCTTCCAGCATGTCTAGTTTATTTTATGATGCAGTTTGATATCCAATTATTAGCTATGCCATTATTTTACTAAGATAGTTACATTTATCACTGCAAACAAAACAATTTCAGTTGCACATTAAAATAACACTTGTTCAATTTAGATAACTATTTAAAACTAAGTACCAATTATATTTTGGTTAGATATGATTTGTGTACCTATAATGTGCCTACCAACTAAATGTGTTTCTTATGCTACTAGTCTGTTTTAATTTGTTACATAATTTACAGAATGTATACAGGTGCTCCTCAACATACGATGGGGTTACGTTCCAATAAACTAATCGTAAATCGAAAATATCGTAAGTCGAAAATGCATTTAATACACCTAACCTACCAAACATTCTTTCTTCTGATAAGGCTCGAGAATAGTGGGAGAAGGCACTGGGGCATTGACACTTGTTGATTGTTTAGCAGGCATAGTGAGTGTTCTTCAGGAATATCAAGTTTTGACTGTACAGTTTGTTTCTTCTTTTCATTATATATTTCCCTACTGCAGGCAAGAGCATCCTTTATCTGCTCGTCAGTTTTTGTGAGTCTCTCGTAATTGACGTCCATTTCTTCCACCATCCGTACGCACTGCTGATAATAGCAAATGCCTCCACCAGTTTCTTTGTTGTGAACTTTTTCGATGCCTCAGGTATAACTTCTTCTTCCTCTGGCTCAGTTTCTTTCCTTCTTTCTTCCTCCAGTTCGATCAGCTCCTCATTGGAAAGTTCTTCAGCCTCAATGCCAACAAGCTCATGAATACCTTCTTCATCAATGTCAAATTCAGCTGTTTCCCAAGCACTAATATCTTGGTACTTACTATATCATCAATAGCAGAATCTTTGTTAAAGCCTTTAAGTGTGTTCACATATGTTTTCATAACTTTCTTCAAAACGCCATTCCTGCATTGCTGTGTGACTTCTTCCCATGCTGCAGCGATGTTCCAGATAGCATTTAGAATGTTAAAACCTTTCCAAATCTCTGAGTGTTTGGCCAGATTCAGATGCTTCAACAACCTGCGCAAACGTTTGGCGTAAATAGTAGGTTTTAAACTCAGCTGTTGCACCTTGGTCCATTGGTTGAAAGAGTGCGGTCGTGTTCGGCGTCAAATACACAACCTTTACATTGGGATGTATGTCGACGATATGCTGTGGATGGCCTGGAGCATTATCCAAGATCAGAAGAATTTTGAATGGGATGTTGTTTTGCCCACATTCTCTTGCCTGCGGAAAAAAACAGTTTGGAAACCAGTCTTCAAACAATGTTAATGTCATCCAGGCTTTCTTGTTGCGATAATAAATGGAAAGCGTATGCTTGCTCACATTCTTCAATGCTCTAGGGTTCTCCGAATGGTAGATTAGTAAAGGCTTTAATTTGAACCCTGCAACATTTCCACCCAAAAGTAGCGTTAAGCAGTCTTTGCATGCCTTGAATCTGGCATCGTCTTGGACTCTTGTTGAATGTATATATGCTCCGGCATATACTTCCTGAACAAGTCCGTGTCATCGACATTGAATGTGTAAGAAAGAACTGCAGATGCTGGTTTAAATCGAAGGTAAACACAAAATGCTCAGCGGGAGTTATCCAGAGATGCTTGCTGTAAATACTTGCGCATCCATAGGATCATCGGCACGCTCTTTTAGCGTATTGAAAAGATTTCCAGCCTTAGCCTGATCGTCAGTTGGCTAGTTGGCTAAGCTGTGCGCTTCTGTATCTGGTCTTCCATCCACGTGACGAGTAATCTCTCCATATCATCAATCGGCCCAGCTCTTTTCTTCATTATGACCGTGGATTTAACAGATGCTGACAATTTCACTGCATCACTGATTCACTTCTTATCCTTTAAGATGGTCAAGATAGTCAATTGTAAAAGTCCTAACTTACTGGCTTGCCGCCTTCATGCTGGGCAATTATCTTGAGTTTAATCTCAAGAGTAATATCCTTCCTCTTCTTTTCACCAGAAGCAGGAGACACAGATGGGCATTTTGTAGACACGATTGGATAAAAAAACACTGTATCCAAAAAACGCTGGCAACACAGTACACTGTAGAGTATCGGTTGTTTACATGCGTGATTGCGTGGGTGACTGGGAGCTGCGGCTCACTGCCGTTGCCCAGCATCACAAGAGAGTATTGTGCTGCATATCGCGAGCCTGGAAAAAGATCAAAATTCGAAGTACAGTTTCTACTGAATGCATATCACTTTTGAACCATCTTAAAGTAGAAATATCGTAAGTCGATGCATCGTAAGTCAAGGAGCATCTGTACTGAAATATATTGTTACTAACTAGCAACTTTTTTCAGAAATTAACATAAAACCAAAGCATTCAACAATAAGAGGCAATATTGACCTACCTGCATTAGTTGTTGGTTGTTATCAGATTGCCAAATTTGTGTGTTTGGAGACACCATATACCATTGTATGTTTTCTGAAGCCATACCTGTGTCAACATAGAAACAGAAGTCAATACAGTGCCCTCTATAATGTTTGGGACAAACACCCATCATTTATTTATTTGCCACTGTACTCCACAATTTGAGATTTGTATTAGAAAAAAAATCACATGTGGTTAAAGTGCACATTGTCAAATTTTAATAAAGGCCATTTTTATACATTTTGGTTTCACCATGCAGAAATAAGTGTAAACTAGTGCATTGTATATACTGGCATTGTGTGTTAAAGTGCCACAACAGAATGCCCCTGGATGCAATTTAGTTATTTTGATCACGATTGCTTCTACTGACATTTCAAACATTTTACTTCTCTGGTGTTCTTAACTTCCCATCAATAATGCAATGATCAATTTTATTTTAGCTTGTCTTTATATAGATTTCAGCAAACAATGTTGTACACACTTATATAGACACGGTCATTTTTTTAAGGAGATTTGTTCTCCGTGTCATCTAAATTATCCTGAATCTCTTTGTGGGGGAAAAACAAGCAATATCATACTTTATTTCAATTATTTGTTGAATGTCAGATTAGGAAAAAGGGAAATGCAATGAGACCTGGGTGTTCCCATCACTGAAAGCAAACATGCAGGAACAGCACAGGAAATGAAGAAAGCTAATGGCATGTTGGCCTTCCTAACGAAAGGATTTGCATATAGGAGTAAAGAGGTTCTTCTGCAGTTGTACAGGGCCCTGATGAGACCACATCTGAAGTATTGTGTGCAGTTTTGGTCTGTCATACGAGGACAAATTGGAAAGACTGGGCTTGTATTCACTGGAATCTAGAAGGATGAGAGAATATCTTATATAAACATATAAAATTATAAAAGGACTGGACAAGCTAGATGCAGGAAAAATGTTCCCAATGTTGGCGGGGGGGAGTCTAGAACCAGGGGCCACAGTCTAAGAGTAAAGGGGAGGCCATTTAAAACTGAGAAGAGGAAAAAAAATGTTTTCACCCAGAGTTGTGAATTTGCGGAATCCTCTGCCACAGAAGGCAGTAGAGGCCAATTCACTGGATGAATTTTAAAAAGAGTTAGATAGAGCTCCAGAGGCTAGTGGAATCAAGGGATGTGGGGAGAAGGCAGGCACGGGTTATTGATTGTGGATGATCAGCCATGATCACAATGAATGGGGGTGCTGGCTCGAAGGGCCAAATGGCGGCATCCTACACTTGTTTTCTATATTTCTATGTCTTGTTAATCCATGCGAAGTAATTTAAGTTTTCCATTCAATGCTGCTTGAAAATTGATTTATATAGTTATCAATGATTTTGTTCCACATTTTCAAAGAAATAGTTCAGCATTAATATTTTATTTCGGTAAATGTGGAGGTTCAAAACGGTTCACAGTTTTCAATGGACTCTAAGAATGGAATTTTGGCACATTCTGCATATTGTCAACTGTAAAATGCAAATGATACAATTTTACAGCACAGTGGCACAGCAGTAGATCTGCTGCCAGACAGCTCCAGAGATCCAGGTTCAATCATGAGCTCAGGTGCAGTCTATGTGGAGTTTGCACGTTCTCCCTGTGACCATGTGGGTTTTGTCCAGGCGCTCGGGTTTCCTCCCACATTCCAAAGATGTGCAGGTTTGTAGATTAATTGGCTTCTGTAAATATCCCCTAATGTGTAGCATGTGAATGTGGAATAATGTTGAATTAGTGTACGGGTGATGGATGGTCAGCATCGACTTGGTGGGCTGAAGGGCCTGTTTTATGCCGTGTCTCTAAACTCTAGATTTGGTGGAATAATTCTGAAATAATAGTGTTTCTCCATTTATATCATTCTATGTTTGACTCTTGTTGTGGGAACTGATCATTTAGTATTTCCTATAGCCCAAAAAACATTGGACAAGGGGGCTTTAACGTCCCCAAGGACAATATAATTAAATGATATGGTCAATATAAAAAGAATTGGTAAATAAATCAATCATGCTGAAAAATATATAATGTATTAGAGCTAATTGAATAGAAACAGTAGCATGACAAAAGGAAGCTATGGCTATTGTCCAATAGAAACATAGAAATTAGGTGCAGGAGCAGGCCATTCGGCCCTTCGAGCCTGCACCGCCATTCAATATGATCATGGCTGATCATCCAACTCAGTATCCTGTACCTGCCTTCTCTCCATACCCCCTGATCCCTTCAGCCACAAGGGCCACATCCAACTCCCTCTTAAATATGGCCAACGAACTGGCCTCAACTACCTTCTGTGGCAGAGAATTCCACAGATTCACCACTCTCTGTGTGAAAAATGATTTTCTCATCTCTGTCCTAAAAGACTTCCCCCTTATCCTTAAACTGTGACCCCTTGTCCTGGACTTCCCCAACATCGGGAACAATCTTCCTGCATCTAGCCTGTCCAACCCCTTAAGAATTTTGTAAGTCTCTATGAGATCACCCCTCAATCTTCTAAATTCCAGCGAGTACAAGCCAAGTCTATCCAGTCTTTCTTCATATGAAAGTCGTGCCATCCCAGGAATCAGTCTGGTGAATCTTCTCTGTACTCCCTCTATGCAATAACATTAAACTATGTAAAAACAAGTACATAATTATGTAGAAGGTTCCGACCTGAAATGTCACCTATCCGTGTTCTCCTGAGATGCTGTCTGACCTGCTTAGCTACTCCAGCAATCTGTCTTTTCAACAATAAATTATAGTGGCATCATTAAATCAAATGTGAATCTTATCCAGCAAACTACTGTGTTTCTTCTCTTACCTTGAGTAAAATATCATGTTGAGTTCAGAAATTACTGCTACCAATTTTGGTGGATGAACATTTAACGCGTGATAATGACCCTCTGGCTGCTGCAGTGACAGCACTCATTGTTTATTTTAAATATTACGAGTAGGACTAGGACACAGTGCACAAGTAACTCACCGGGTCAGGCAACCTATCTGGAGAACACGGATAAGGTGGTGTTTCAGGTCAGACAAGATTATCATATTTGCCAATAAACCCTTTTAATAAATTTGGAACAGTGGTCAGCCATTCCAACTTAAATTGCACAAATGTTAATATGATCAGCATTTATTCTGGATGATGTACAGTGCCCTCCATAATGTTTGGGACAAAAACGGGTCTTACTCCTTCAGCGACTGAGTCAAACATTTTCTGTATCAAAAATTTGTTTTAGTCTATAAGTATGGGATTACTACCAATATTTATTTTTGCTATTTGTTTTGTCTTAACTTTATCATCTGTTCTTTAACAAAGTGCAAGCGACCAATGCCTACTTTTTTTTGCCAGTTTATCTAGTGCTTGACAGAAACACTAAAAATGAAGAACTGCTTATTCTTAATTTTGTTTATCTTTGTTCAGTATCTCCCTGGTTCTTACTTAGATTAGAATCTCACTACCTGTATACTAAATTAAATGTGTGTGATAATAGCTCCTCCAGCTGTAATTTTGCTAGGGGTTCTCTAAAAGCTTGGAAGGCCTCACATATTGATCCAACCAAGTTTGTTTTTAACCAAGATGGAGATCACGGAATACCTCTAAAAATATTTCTCATCGTTTCATTTTTCACTCATGTACAAGGGTTACTAGCAGAATTATATGTTATTCTCTGTAGCTTCCCACTCTAATTCAGTATCAATCACTTTCTCAAACTAGAGGCCATGCGACCAATTCAATTTCATATTTTCCTCTTGTGGAGAGAGAACTTCATTTCCATTCATTACTTTGTCAATATCATGAGAAAGATCAGGAATAGCAGAGTACATCAGTAATATAAAGCGATGAGTCTAATATATAAAATACCAGGCTAATCCAATAAATTCCAGTTCCTTGTTATTTAAGTTAGTTACCACTGCAGTGTGTACTTCCTGGAGTTACAGTGTCCAAATTCTTTGGTAATGGAATATTCTTTGTAATCTTTGCATCTTTGGGCATTTTTCTAAGGAAAAATATTGAACGGAAAGGAATATCAATGCATGCTATTAATTCAGTCCAGCATCAATTACCTGGTTCTGTTAAAAAAATTGTATGGTTTTTATTCCAGGGGTTCTAATTGGTTGACCATGAAGTATCCCATCATTTAGCAATCTTTGGGTTTCCTTGCATTGTCTGCAAAACTAACATAAATGTATCCACTGATACTGGCAACAGCATTTAAAAGACAAAGGAAGATCATTGGATTGGGACACTTATAAGGAAGGAATCATGAAAGGTTATGAAGTGACAAGTGTGGGGAGAGGTAAGATTTGACCTGAAGTTTAAATATTCCAGGAGAGCATTTCTGCATCTCTCGCTTCACAATCAGACAACTATTTTTTTTCCGAAACATCTTTTTGGTACATAAATCTGCTTTTCAATTTGTGTAGTATCAAAGTTACACTTCTTTGAAGCTCCTTGGAATGCCTTTTGTACAAAAAAAAATGTTGTACAAATGCTAGTTATTGATATTACACTGTTTTGGGAGTTAATTATCTGTGCCATTGGAATTAAGATACTAATGAAGATATTATCAATATAAATTGAGACATAATTTTCCTTTTATAAATACGTCATTCCCATGAGCACAGGACTAAAAAAAACCACAAAAACAAACAATTTTCCCAAGTGGTAAATTTGATTGGCATCAATAACTAATTCCCAGAATGTTATGGACTGAAAGCATTATTCATAAATATAGAAGACATAAAAATAAAATTGTCATTGCAACAATGGAGCACAATACATTCCAAATTTACTACAAGGTATACCAATATGATTTTTCCATACATTTCATAAATGATACACTGTTAAAAATTATATTGTTATAAATCTCAGAAGACATAATTCAAATAGGATCAGCCTGTAATGCTATTGATAAATTAATTGATACCTTTTAAGTTGTTGCAAGTTCAATTCATAGTTAGTAGAATCTGAAGTTTTCTCATGAGGCAAAAGCTGTAATTTCTGGTCTGATGGAACTGCAAGAGCAGCATACGAATCCACATAGTTTACACATGTCGTGGGCTCCGCATTTTTCAGATCTGCTGCAGAAGTTGGATAATGTGGTACAGGAGGCATTTTAGGCTGTTGTATTGATGGAAGTGAAAATTAATGGTTTATAATAAAGTAATTAGTGCATAGAAATTACGACAAGTTTAAACTAATGTAAGGTAGGTTGTACCTCCTCTGGTTTCCTCCTGGCCGATGGTCTATTTATAGTCTGTAAAACAGTTGTTACTTTTTTTTCCAAATTATTTATTCTCGTCTGTGTGAAAAAAAAAAATCAAATTTAATCTTGACACCTTGTACATCTTAAATGTTTTGAAATATGGTGACAATGCTATGGATCTACAGTGGCTTGCAAAAGTATTCATACCCCTTGAACTTTTCCACATTTTGTCACGTTACAACCTCAAACGTAAATGTATTTTATTGAGATTTTATGTGATAGACCAACACAAAGTGGTGCATAATTGTGAAGTGGAAGAAAAATGATACATGGTTTTCAAATTTTATTACAAATAAAAAACTGAAAAGTGTGGTGTGCAAAAGTATTCAGCCCCCTTTACTCTGATACCCCTAAATAAAATCCAGTGCAACCAATTGCCTTCAGAAGTCACCTAATTAGTAAATATAGTCCACTTGTGTGTAATCTTATCTCAGTATAAATATAGCTGTTCTGTGAAAGCCTCAGAGGTTTGTTAGATAACATTAGTGAACAAACAGCATCATGAAGCCCAAGGAACACACCAGGCAGGTCAGGGATAAAGGTGTGGAGAAGTTTAAAGCAGGGTTAGGTTATAAAAAAAATCCCAAGCTTTGAACATCTCACGGAGCACTGTTCAATCCATCATCCGAAAATGGAAAGAGTATGGCACAACTGCAAACCTACCAAGACATGGCCGTCCACCTAAACTGACAGGCCGGGCAAGGAGAGCATTGATCAGAGAAGCAGACAAGAGGCCCATGGTAACTCTGGAGGAGCTGCAGAGATCCACAGCTCAGGTGGGAGAATCTGTCCACAGGACAACTATTAGTCGTGCACTCCACTAATCGGGTCTTTATGGAAGAGTGGCAAGAAGAAAGCCATTGTTGAAACAAAGCCATAAGAAGTCCCGTTTGCAATTTGCCACAAGCCATTTGGGGAACACAGCAAACATGTGGAGGAAGGTGTTCTGATCTGATGAGACAAAAATTGAAGTTTTTAGCCTAAATGCAAAACGCTATGTATGGCGGAAAACTAATACTGCACATCACCCTGAACACACCATCCCCACTGTGAAACATGGTGGTGGCAGCATCATGCTGTGGAGATGCTTTTCCTCAGCAGGGACAGGGAAGCTGGTCAGAGTTGATGGGAAGATGGATGGAGCCAAATACAGGGCAATCTTGGAAGAAAACCTGTTAGAGTCTGCAAAACACTTGAGACTGGGGCAGAGGTTCACCTTCCAGCAGGACAATGACCCTAAACATACAGCCAGAGCTACAATTGAATGGTTTAGATCAAAGCATATTCATGTGTTAGAATGGCCCAGTCAAAGTCCAGACCTAAATCCAATTGAGAATCTCTGGCAAGACTTGAAAATTGCTGTTCACAGACACTCTCCATCCAATCCGACTGAGCTTGAGCTATTTTGCAAAGAAGAATGGGCAACATTTTCAGTCTCTAGATGTGCAAAGCTGGTAGAAATATACCCCAAAAGACTTGCAGCTGTAATTGCAGCGAAAGGTGGTTCTACAAAGTATTGACTCAGGGGGGCTGAATACTTTTGCACGCCACACTTTTCAGTTTTTTATTTGTAATAAAATTTGGAAACCATGTATCATTTTCCTTCCACTTCACAATTATGTACCACTTTGTGTTGGTCTATCACATAAAATCCCAATAAAATACATTTACGTTTGTGGTTGTAACGTGACAAAATGTGGAAACGTTCAAGGGGTATGAATACTTTTGCAAGCCACTGTATATAAATAAGAAGTCGAGGTCACAACAGAAAGAAAGATAGCAATTTTAAAAGAATCAGATGTACAACTGAACAAAATAAAACTGCTGAGAAATGTATCCTCAATTGGTGGCATTAAATGCTTCTAAATTTTGGAAACTGAGGACAATGCACCATCCTATAGCACAATTCTGATTTGAGATCATGCTAATTATATTTCTACAGGGGACAGCGTAAATTTTGAATTTTGTACCTTTCATTTCTCATTAATCACTTAAAAGGCCTGTCCCACTAACGCGATTTATCAGCAACTGTCTTCAACCTTCAAGCTCGAGGGCACTCGCCTGAAAAACCTCGAGCTGGATCAACCGTCAGCGATGAAACTTAGAAAGGGGTTTGTGTAGAGTTAGTGTAAACTGGATGCTTGATGGTAAACATGGAATTTTTCCGCACTGTCTGACTTGGACCATGAAAAGGTATTTGGAAGTGCATTTGCAGTACAAACCTCAGGACTATGGATCTCTTTGCACGTGTGAAGTTACAAATTCATTTTCAATCAGCACAGTTACCGTAGGCCACATGGCCTACTTTTCTATAGTAACTTTCTTCTGATTTTGTGAACTGACTCCAGAAAGGTTAGACATTTAACTGTTTTGCCTGGGTTTGACGAACACAAACAGCTAGTGTCAGCTGGCATTGCACAAAGTCATTTTTCAGTAGTGTTTGTTTTAATTTTTTTAAACAGATTTAAAAATAATTATTAATGTTTAAATAGTATTTTTATTTTTTAGTATCTGAATAGTTTTGAATGCTGAAGATAAAGCTGGTTGTCAAGGCAATCATAGGATAGACAGGCCTTTTATTTTGGAGGAACTCAGCCTGACCAATTGTAACAATTGAGTTCCTCTACCACTATGTGTTTTGCTCAAGATTCCAGCATCTGCTGTTCCTTGCATCTCCAGGCCTTATTTTATTGAGTATTTCTAATCAGATGGATTTTTTTTCCATAGGAAGTCTCTTTCATGGCCCAAGCAAAGAATGAATGTGCTCCAAAGGCAGGTAACCAGTGAGTCCAAGTGATTTGTCAGAGTATGGGTGTTTTTTTTTTCTAAGGAAGAAAGAAATCTGTGCAATTTCATGAGTTTAGAAAAAAGAGCTGCCAAAAACTTACTTGAATACTTTGTGCCAGTTCTTCATGCTTTTGCGTGCAGTCAATATTTTCAATTCGTCTTGTTAACTCTTCAACTTTCTTGCCCAAAATATCACTACTAAGTTCAGCGGCTATCCTTCTGTGAAGCACTTTTTGCATCTAATAATATAAATTGGAATGAATTCCTTATTTGCAAATTGAGGAAATTAAAGCAAAGCTCTTAATTTAGAAAAACGTAGTTCCATTAAGTGGTGCTGATTACCTTTTGCAATGTGATCTCCTCATTCTTTCAACGTTTCTCTTTTCCCTCATATAATTAACTAACCACCCATAGAGTCATAAAGCATGGAAACAGGCCCTTTTGCTTAATTATACATGATGCCCACCCAAGCTAGTCCTAGTTGCCCATTCCTAGCCCATATCCACTGAAACCTTCCATATCTTGTAAACAGTCCAAATGTCTTTTAATTCTTGTTGTACCTGCCTCAACTACTACTTCTAGCAGCTCATTCCCTATATCCACCATTCTCTGGATGAAAAGGTTGCCCCTCAGGCTCCTATTGAATCATTCCCCTCTCAACTGAAACCTATCTCCTCTGGTTTTTGCACTGGGAAAAGGACACTGCGTTCAACCTATCTATTCTTATGATATTATGGACCTCTATAAAACCACCCATCAGCAATCTCTGCTCTCAGGTATAATGGTTTGTCCAGCCCAACTGCTCCGGCCATTGAGTTCCAGCAACATCCCCGTAATGATTTCTGCACTCTTTCCAGCTTAATAACATCCTTCTGATAGCAGGATGACCAAAACTGAACACAATACTCAATGCCTTGCACGTTACTTTAGTTTTAAAGCAACAGCGTGGAAACAGGCCCTTCAACCTACCAAGTCCATGCTGACCGTTCATGCTTATCTCAATTTCTGTATCCTGTACACCAGGGACAATTTACAGAAGACAATTCACCTACAAACCTGCAAGTCTTTGGAATGCGGATGGAAACAAGAGCACCCAGAGAAAACCCATGTGGTTACAGCGAGAACATACAAACTCCAGACAGATAGCACCCATAGTCAGGATAGAACCCGGTCTCTGGTGCTAAGGCAGTAACTCTACCACAGCACTACTGTGGCGCCACTAACATAATATCCCAACTTCTAGACTCAATTCCCTGACTGAAGGCCAGCATGCCAAAAGCCTACTTCACCATCTGTAAGGCCCTGCCCATGTCAACTTGCATGGTTACTTCAAAAACTTCTTAGTTACTTCTTCAATTGAAGGAAAATCCCTCATTTGTTGGCCTTCTCACATAATAAGCATTTTTTGCCTCTAGGAAGTCCCAATAGGTTTGCTACTGAAAGTAACATTTAATTCTATTCATCCGTGCAGCCCAGTGAGTTTTGTGTCCAAAGTTTCATTTAACATCCAATAATGCTTTGTGGTGTTTTGCAGTATAATTCTTTAAATTTGATTCTTGAGAGATTTCAGAAGTAGGTCTTGTAGCGTTTGTAACATACAAGTAGGATATTTTACAATAGCAAATTGATCTTTTACTTCAGCACGTATTTTCTGTAAAAACTCTTTCCCTTGATTCTTTAATTTCTAATGAATATATTCAACAGCAGAGCCTCAGCAATCCTTGCACTAGATTTCAGAAAATTCACATTCCTCTTCATGAAAAAAATCTTTTAATCTCATAGAAACATAGAAAATAGGTGCACGAGTAGGCCATTCGGCCCTTCGAGCCTGCACCGCCATGGCTGATCATCCAACTCAGTATCCTGTACCTGCCTTCTCTACATACCTCCTGATCCCCTTAGCCACAAGGGCCACATCTAACTCCCTCTTAAATATAGCCAATGAACTGGCCTCAACTACCTTCTGTGGCAGAGAATTCCAGAGATTCACCACTCTCTGTGTGAAAAATGTTTTTCTCATCTCGGTCCTAAAAGACTTCCCACTTATCCTTAAACTGCGACCCCTTGTTCTGGACTTCCCCAACATCGGGAACAATCTTCCTTAAGAATTTTGTAAGTTTCTATAAGACCCCCCCACAATCTTCTAAATTCTAGCGAGTACAAGCCGAGTCTATCCAGTCTTTCTTCATATGAAAGTCCTGACATCCCAGGAATCAGTCTGGTGAACCTTCTCTGTACTCCCTCTATGGCAATAATGTCTTTCCTCAGATTAGGAGACCAAAACTGTACGCAATACATTAGGAGACCAAAACTGTACGCAATACATGAGGAGACCAAAACTGTACGCAATTCAGATCTCAGCTCTGAAAGGCTGGCTCCTTATTCCGTGGATGTTTTCCACTCATTCCGGAAGGAGAAAAATTAGCTCTAACTATCCTGCCAAGCTCCGTGTAATTTTTGTCTGTTTTAATGAGGTCGCTCTTCATGCTCTGAACTCCAGGCAGTGTAAACTCAGCTGACTTATTTTTGTAAAAAATGGGCATCCCTCTTTTTCAGTGAATCAATCTGGTGAATCTTTGTGCAGTTTTTTTCCAAGTATATCGCTTCTTAGAAAGGGATAATACATAATATTCTAATAAGGGTCTCGCTCAGAGCACTTTCAGCAGGGCATCTTTACCCTTGTTCTCCAAATTTCCCTTTGTCTTCACAAATGTTTTCTGTACCTGCGTGTTAACTTTTAATGATTCATGCAAAGGGACATCCCAATCCAGGCCCTCCGTTCTTGGAACATATTTCGGCAAAGAAGTTGCTGAGGATGCTCAGTGTGATCCGCAGATTTTGATATAATCTATGCCAAATTTGTTTGTTTAAAGGGTAGGGCATGACATCACAGTGAATGTTGGAGAGTCGATGCCTGCTTTGGTGCTAGAGAGGGCAAATTTTACTTTATCCACTATGTGGAGACGGTGTGGTCTTGCAGGTAGGACCCCTTTTATGTATATTCCTTTGCAACGGATCCGATTATGTCATCCCCCAGGAACAGCTTCCAATTACTTCACGGTCCTTTTTCTGATTATCCCTGTTCCTCTCAAACTCCGGTCTCATTGCATGTTCAACTTCCCTTCATGTAATTCAATTTCCTGTCCATAAATACACTGCTGGAAGAATTTAGCAATTTAAGCATTGTGGAGGCAAGGGGATGGTCAATGATGACACTGCATCAAGACAGAGCATAGAAGGAAGATAGCAATGATTAGAAGTGAGAGGGAGGGATGAGACAGTCTAAATCAGGGAGAGGTGGACCCAGAAGTTGATTGGTGATAAGTTGAACATACAAGGGAGGGCTGATAGACCTTCTGTATTAACACATTTACAAATGAATAAATTGTGAGTGGAGGGCCTATGTATAACATATTGCATCGATAACTTTCCATACATATCCAACGATTCAAGCAAGTGTCCTTTGTATTGCTTCACGGCAAAACTCGCTAACTGTAAATCATGTGAAGTGGAACCGAATTTAGCTCTATAATAAATAAATTAAGTTATACTATTTAACCCACTGCCATTTAATAATTGAAAGAATATCAAGATTTAATGGTGATACCCCAAAATGTAATTGATCACTGCAAATTTAAGGAAGCATATTATTGGCCACAATGATGCTTTGAGACAAACTTGAGAAACACATTCATTTGCTTTTCAATTAACAACTTATTTGTTTGAGCATTAATTTTATTAGGAAATTCCCAAATAATCTCTATTCAAAACTAAAGTAAAACTAAGATCACCTCATCCCAGGTTATCTTGTTGGTAGTCTCTGTACTTTTATCAAAAGTTAAGTTGAGATGGCCACTGTTTACATTATGTGATGTCCTGATTTTCTTCCGCTTATGTTTTTTTTCACTAGAATGTGTCCTCTTTTTTCGAGGTCGATCTTAAGGTAACATAAAATTATAAAGAAATAATTGTAAATACATTATTTTCCTCATTAAATAACTCCATTGTTTCTATTTTTGGAATTCTCTACTGTCAACTTCTAATGTAAACTTCACGATAGTATAATCAAATGCAAAAATAGACAATAGGAGTTCGAATACAACAGATCCCCTTTTTACGATCTGGTTAAGCCTTACCTGGAATATTGTGACAAAAGAAAGGTAAAGCAGTAACCTTGTGATTGAATTTTTCAACATGAAATGCTATTGCTTTACCAAACATGAATCACAATTGATTATATGTGCTCATTATATGATTGCATTTCTGGACCAGGGTTGCACATTCTAGTTAGATACATTTTTTGTATATGTTCTGGCATTGAAACAGATTTGGTTCTACTGTTCTTACATGTTAAAACTTCAAATGCAGGGTGACTTGGACAGGTTGGGTGAGGGGCAGCTGCAGTTTAATGTGGATAAATGTGAGGTTATCCACTTTAGTAGCAAAAACAGGAAGGCAGATTACTATCTAAATGGTGTCAAGTCGGGAAAAGGGCAAGTACAACGGGATCTGCGGGTCCTTGTTCATCAGTCAATGAAAGTAAGCATGTCGGTACAGCAGGCAATGAAGAAAGCGAATGGCATGTTGGCCTTTCTAACAAGAGGAGTTGAGTATAGGAACAAAGAGGTCCTTCTGCATTTGTATAGGGCCCTAGTGAGACCAAAGCTGGAGTATTGTGTGCAGTTTTGGTCCCCTAATTAGAGGAAGGACATTCTTGCTATTGTGAGAGTGCAGCATAGGTTTACAAGGTTAATTCCCGGGATGGCGGGACTGTCATATGCTGAGAGAATGGAGCGGCTGGGGTTTGTATATTCTGGAGTTTAGAAGGATGAGAGGGGATCTTATTGAAACATATAAGATTATTTAGGGTTTGTACACGCTAGAGGCAGGAAACATGTTGCTGATGTTGGGGGAGTCCAGAACCAGGGGCCACAGTTTAAGAACTAGACTAAGTGGGACCCGTTGGGTTCCATGTTAACAAGGGAGGGCTGGTCCTCCAATGCAATATTCCACCTCACCACCAATTCCAATATGGTGGCCAGTGGAAGGGAGGGGGACACTTTCTGGAGCGCTAATATGGGTATTGAGGGCTGAAGGGACTGGTTTCCAGAGGGCTAGTATAGACATTGTGGGCCAAATGGATTCTTGGGGTGGCAGCTCAGTCACTCAAGCCTGATGTGCTGGCAGCTCACTCTGGCTGGTGGGCTGGCAGTTGACTCACGGCTATTTTTTGAAATTCCATTTCAAGCAGGGTGCAAGGCCACCAAATTCGAGTGCACCCAGCATGAACTGGTATGAAACTGTATTTGAATTTGGCGGACTCCCACCCAGCATAAAGTGGTATAAAACCGCAACGTCACCAAATTCAAGTGCAGTTTCATGCCACTTCAAGCAGGGTGCAAGGCTACCAAATTTAAGTGCAGTTTCATGCCATTTCAAGCAGGGCGCAAGGCCACCAAATTCAAGTGCAGTTTCATGCCACTTCAAGCAGGGTGCAAGGCCAACCAAATTCAAGTGCAGTTTCATGCCACTTCAAAGCATGCAAGGCCACCAAATTCAAGTGCAGTTTCATGCCATTTCAAGCAGGTTGCAAGGCCACCAAATTCAAGTGCAGTTTCATGCCACTTCAAACAGGGTGCAAGGCCACCAAATTCAAGTGCAGTTTCATGCCACTTCAAGCAGGATGCAAGGCCACCAGATTCAAGTGCAGTTTCATACCACTTCAAGCAGGGTGCAAGGCCACCAAATTCAAGAAACCACCATAAAACCACACATAACACCACACTCACAGTTCTGTAGACATTCAGTGTGCTCAGTTGATTCACAGCAGACAGTTGTGACCTCTCCCTCCTCCATCTTGCAGAGACTGAGCCACAACCACACTTCCGGGTTTTATAATCATTCCCCCCTCCCACATTGACAGGAGAGAGATTCTCAACATTTTTTAAACACTAATAACACTTTTATTTTTCATTGATGGGAAGAAACCTCTGCACCGGATGAGCTCAGGGGGGGACTAAGTAAGATGGCCAGAAATCACAGCCGTAAGTGGTAGTGTTTTATCTAAAATCAATATACAGTGCAAACAGGAAGTTGTCAAGTTTAGACTTTTAATCATTTGCCATTTCAAACCAACCACCACCAACCATCTGCTGTGCATTATTTCAAACCAACCACCACCAACCATCTGCTGCGCTTTATTTCAAACCAACCACCACCAACCATTTGCTGTGCTTTATTTAAAACTAACCACCACCAACTATTTCAAAACTAACCACCACAACTGTGGGCGAAGGCACAAAGTCCAGTCCCCAACCTCATTGTCCAGCAGTGGTCAGGCCTATTGAGGCCTCCATAGTCGCCGCTATGGAGGCCCGATGTTTCAGGCCCTCTCGCCAGGTGATGGTGCTCCGGCTTGGGAGAACCCTCTCAGCGGCTTGGGATGCCTGGAATGGCCGCCTCCTTACCGGAGACCGCGGCTTCCGAAGCCAACAGGCCGTGCTGGATGTAGCTCCACCACTGGCGATCTCGGCGAGAGATCCCAGGCTCCCAATGTTAAAGTTCAGCGCCGCCGCCCGCAGCTGTGCTTTATTTCAAACCAACCACCACCAACCATTTGCTGTGCTTTATTTCAAACCAACCACCACCAACCATTTGCTGCACTTTATTTCAAACCAACCACATTTTCATTTTCAAACCACATTAAGGGCACTCAAGGTCAGTAAAACCACACTGACAGTTTAGTAGACATGTGTTCGTTGTTATTCACAGCTCAGACTGAGAGACGTAACCCTCTCGCACCCCCATCTTGCAGAGACTGACTGAGGCACTAGATACTTCCGGGTTTTATAGTCCCTCCGGAAGGGGCATGGCCTTCAGGAGAGAGATTCTCAACATTTTTTAAACACTGATAACTCTTATTTTTCATCTATGGGAAAAATCCTATTGTCCTGCACAGCGGAGGGGGACTCTGAGTGAGATGGGCAAAAATCACAGCCGTAAGTGGCAGCATATTTTCTAAAATCAATATACAGAACAGGAAGTGGTCAAGATCAGACTTTTAGTTATATAGATAAGGGGTAAGCCATTTAGAACGGAGACGAGGAAACACTTTTTCCTCAGAGTTGTGAGTGTGGAATTCTCTGCCCAGAGGGAGAGCCGGTTCTTCTGAATACGTTCAAGAGAGTGCTAGACTAGTCTTCTTAATTGAAAGCGGATCCATGAACAGGGTACTGATTGGTGAGATGCTCAGCCAGATCACATTAAATGGCGGTGCAGGAAGTGGCCGTATGGCCTACTCCTGCACCTATTGTCTATAAATATTAGCACTATTGGCTGTCAGCATTGCCTGAACTCAGAAGAAAAAATGGAGAAGCAGAGTGGAAGTTGGGAAAAAAAGATTCCATGCTTAAAATATAACATCAGCAACAATAGACAGGTCAAGATGACCCCAACTGCTATGTACATCACTGTAAATGCTCTCCCCATTCCACCACAGCTGGATGAGTTCGTCTAGGAGAGCAGCAAAAATTCAAGGAAAATTTGGGGAAAAAATCCTGGAAATTCAGTACCACCTCATATTGACAATCTAACATGTCCAGATAACAACGATAGATCACAATAAATTGCTTTGTCCTATCAAGTGATTTGAATGCGTGTAAAGGGCCCATGATGCGAGTTCACCCAAGAGCTCTCGAGTTAAAAAAAAAAAAAATCGAACTTGTGGTACCTTATCACGAGTATTTTTTTGCTCTTGGAAATTTTTCACACTGTTGAAAAAACTTCACGAGTTTCCACGTTTCCCCGAGAACCTGCCATTGGCATTACGAGCCGCTACGGGACATCCACATGCTCCGACGTACCCGCTACGTACTTAACATGAGTTTGATTTTTTTTAAAACTCGGGATAGCTCTTGGCTGAACTCACATCGTGCGACAGGCCCTTAACAATACTGGGCATTAACTTATAAAAATCTCAGTTCACTTACCAGGGCTTTTCATCTCCTTTAGTATAATTGGGGTACATCCAATATCATCTTGATCATCCGTGTGAATATTTAATTCATCCGATTTTTCATCATTATTGTATTTTGTAACACTGGAACTTAGACTTTCAGTATGTAAACTTTCATTAAATTTGTATTTTAGTTTTTGAGTAACAGGTAATGCTGACAACTGCATATTATACATTATGTTCTCCTCCAATTCAGTGGACATATTTTCTACCATGGGAACAAGCGAAAGCTTTAATTTCTTCAGTTTACTGGTTCTGTCATTGGAGATTGAAGAAATATATTTAAGATTTTCAACATCAACAATGCGATAGACTGGATCAACGTTCTGTGTCTTATCAGAACTAATGGAGTTTACACTATTCTTCTGATCCAGCAGTTCTGGAGCGTTGGTAGAATTGGTTTTAGAAGCTCCATTGAAGTCCTCTTTTAATACAAAATATGATGAATGAACAGCGCTACTATGTGCACCAGTTTTGTTTTGATTATTAGTTTTTGAAGATGTAGTTATAATCTTTTTCAGCAAGCTAATATTCTGATGCTCCATCTGAAGATGCGTTTTAGTTTCTAGGTGACCAGTGATTTGAAAGCTTTTCTGACTATTTAACCGTTGATTCTCAAGCCGTTTTTCTGTTCTGCAAACATCAGGCAATATTTTGAACTTAGTCTGAATGACTTTGATATTATCATTAAAAGTTGTACTCTGGTTAAGTTCAGATTCTGCAGGCTTAATATTTTCATGTTTTGAAATGAAGAGTTCATTAGATTTACCACCATCTATACTTCCTGCATTCATGCTCTGCAAATTGTTTCCCTGATGTTCACATTCTTTACATGGCTGTTCATTCTCAATGCGATGTTTTCTTCGGAGTAATGATTCCCACTGCTGGCGGTCACTTACTTTAAGGGTTTTCTTTGCTCTGAAACCCTTTCGTGGAGGAATATTTGCAGCATCCATATTTTATTGCCTATAATGTTCAAAGAAAAACTAATAGCATCATGCACAGATGATATTAAAACTGGATTCTATCACAATTCTCATTCATGTTTTGACTTTCATCTATACTTTTGGAATTCATCCATGATTAAAATACCTTAATCCCAATTTAAGTTAGAATCAGCAACTATATTTCAATCAGATTTCAAATATTCCAATAAAAATTGGTTGGAAATTTTGATTTTAAAGTTCAAATTACATATAAATCTCAAACTTTTTTTTACATGACTAGTAATGTTGAGAGGGTAAACAAAGTGGTGGAGTAACTCAGCGGGTCAGGCAGTGTCACTGGAACAAAAGGATAGGTGACTTTTCCGGTCGAGACTCTTCATCAGATGGTTTATCTTTGTCTATCTTTATAAATTAGCATATGCAGTTCTTTGTTTCTACAGTGATGTTAAGAAGTTGGCCTGGGTACTACTGAGTTAGTGTTGGTCTGATTAAACTATTAGGAATATAGAAATTAAGAGCACAAATTTGTCCATTTGCCCTTTGGGTCCAACCACTATTCAACACAGTTATGTGCCCCGTTATCAGCCACCTACCATCCTTTGATCCCTTTAACATCAATATTCATACCACTGGGCTGTAAACTGCCGAAGCGCAGCCCATTGTGGGCCCATCTCTAACTTCAAGTAAGCAGGGCTGCCAACTCTCACACTTTGAGCGTGAGAATCACGCATTTTAACAAATTCTCATGCCATCACGCTGATCAGAAATTTCTCACGCTCTGTGGTGAGAAATTCTGTGATCAACGAAAATGTCAAAACTTAGAAAAAGACTGTATGGTCCGCATGTGTAGGATAGCCCGGGGCTGATGGAGGGATGGAGGCACAAGCAGCGTGGAAACAGTTGTGGACGGGGAACCGGGCTGGTGAGATGTTTGGGGGCTGGCGAGATTTGCGGGGACAGATGCTGGTAACGGGCCTGGCGAGTGTTTTTGCAAGCATTCGAAAAAAAATGGGCAATGCGATCGCGAGTCGCTTTGCTGCAGCTCCGGCCATGGAGCAGTGCACAGAATCCCAGGAACCGTTGGAAGCGTTGAGTCCCGCTGCCGTGGGTCTCTGCCGAAGGGACAGAGACTCTCAAAGTAGGCGAGAGAGAGATGGGAAGGAGATAGGGAGACAGGGGAGAGAGAGAGGGGGTGAGAGGAGAGAGAGGGAGAGACAAGAGAAAGAGGGAGAGGGGGGAGAGAGAGTATGGAGAGAGTGAGGGGGAAGAGAGAGAGGGTGAGAGGGTAGAAACAGGAAGAGAGTGGGGAAGAGAAGGGCGGAGAGGGTAGGAGAAATGGGAAGAGAGAAGGTGAGAGAGATAGAGGGGGATAGAGAGATGTGGGGGGGGAGAGAGAGAGGGGGGAGAGCGAGAAGGGGGGGGGGGAGCGAGAGGGCGGGTGGAGCGAGAGGAGGGGGGGAGCGAGACGAGGGGGGGAGCGAGAGAGCGGGGGGGATAGGGGGGGGGGAGAGGGGGGGGGAGAGGGGGGAGAGAGGGGGGGGGAGAGAGAGGGGGGGGGTGAGAGAGGGTTGGTGGAGAGAGGGTGGGTGATAGAGGGGGGGGTAAGGAGAGGGGTGGGCGAGAGGGGGGGTGGGGATAGAGTGGGGTGGGGGAGAGAGGTTGGGAGAGAGGGGGTGGGAGAGAGGGGGGGAGAGGGAGAAGGGGGGGAGAAGTGGGTGGGGGAGAGAGGGGTCTTGGCTGCTTGCTCTATTGACTGGGTGCTGTTTTCTCTTGTTCGGTGGGGCGCTCGTGGTTGCTGGTTTGTCTCGCGTTTTTTTTATCTCTTTTTGGCGCTCTTGTTTTTTCTCTCTTGTTGTTCTCTTGTCTTTTTTTTGTTT
>CM069152.1:36413787-36449397 GCA_035221665.1 Okamejei kenojei | reverse complement strand
GGATATATCCCCCCACGGTGAGTGAGGGATTAGCCTTATATCATCCCCCCATTTTTTGAGACGCAAAAACAAAAATAATAATCACCTGATCCTAACTCTCATGTAGGCCCTACATTATCTGTAAAATACTTTCAAACAAAAAACATTAAATCATCACTTCTACAACTCACTGAAACAGAATATAATACATCAAATTTCAAAAGTAACCCCACCTTGAGGATGTGTCCCCCTCCAACCGCGTCAGAAATTGCTGCAGCCGCTCCCTCAACAGGTCTCTCCAACACGCCAGTATCGCTCTCCCCCCCCCACTTTCAAAAACCTCTGTGTCCTTTGTATAATGCATACTAAAATCATTTAGAGGAATATATCGGTAATGCACAAGTCCGTTCGCCCCAGAGTAGTGAATCGAGGACCAGAGTACTTGGGTTCAAGGTGAAGAGGACAAGATTTAATAGGATTCCGAGGGTAACTAGTTCACACAATGGGTGTGTGAATGTATGGAACAAGCTGCCAGAGTAGGTATTGAAGCTCTGGACTATCCCTTCTTTTATGAACAATTAAAACAGTTACACTGAGGGGCAGGGCCGCCTTAGTGATTGGAGGGGGCCCCAATTGACCACTTTATTGGTGAGCCCCAGTTTCCCAGCCAAGGTCTGGTAGATTCATAGAATATAATTCAAGTCTATTACAGACTTTAATATTTCGATGCCAGAATTGAAATAATCACAATGGTGCGCTATAAAAAGTGCATGCGACTTAATGACCAAACAGAACTTTAGCTACATTTAATATAACATTGCATACTTGTAAGCTACAAGTAACAAAGAAAATTGTAGAACACCTCTTAAAAGTACATAGTTACAATTCCACTTGTTATAGGTGACTATAAATGACAAATAAGTAAATATTTAATTAAATAGATCCTGGAAAACCAATAACCATTGGTGAAAAACCAGTCCAGGCATTAAACTGTTGGGCTTCACCCCAACCTACCTCTTTGGGCTTCTACCCCATCCTAACTTATGTTGTCTGTGTCGATGTGTGTGTGTTTATAGTCTGTGCCTTATGTGTGTGTGGAGGGAAGGAGAGAAGTGGAGGGAGGGAAAGGGAGGAGGTAGAGGAAAGGAGGGAGAAGGAGAGAAAGAAGGGATGTAGCTGAATGATAGAAGGGAAAAGAGGAATGAGGGATGGGAAGGATAGAAGGGAGGATAGGCCGGCGGGCGTGGAGCGGATCCGGGGTCCGGGCAACAGTTGTGAGCGCAGCCGATGTTTGTAAACATTGCTCCAACCCCCGTCCCCCGAGTGTCTTGTTCTAACAACGCGTCTCCTCCCCGTGGGACAGAGAGAGGTGGTGGAGCCGGGGCTGTATGCTAGAAGCACGCGACTGGTGGGACAGGTGCATGCCGTGAGTGAACGACCCCACCTCCCCCATCTCATCCCCACTCCAGACCCCTCAACTCCTCTCTCTGCCCTCTCTCCACCAATCTAACCGGGTAGATCTACCCGGAGCCGAGAGTAGATACTCTGGGCGGGGCCCCCTTACACGCTCGGGCCAAATTGGGAGCAATCGGTCCAATCGGCTTAAGGCCGGCCCTGTGGAGAGGACAGGTTTGGAGGGATATGGACCAACATCCAGCGCGGGGCTTGTTTTTTCAGAGGCCCACAGGAGCCGTTGGAAGAGAAGGAGGGTGAGGGAGCCGACACCCGACCGTAAGCTATAAAATCCAGCTCGGTTCTTGTTTTTTACAGAGGCCCACATGTGCCGTTGGTAAGAGAAGGAGGGGAGGACGACCACCCGACCAGGTAAGCTTTTAAACATCCAGCGCGGGGCTTGTTTTTTCAGAGGCCCACAGGAGCCGTTGGAAGAGAAGGAGGGGGAGGAGCGACACCCGACCGGTAAGCTTTAAAATCCAGCGCGGGCTTGTTTTTTCAGAGGCCCACAGGAGCCGTTGGAAGAGAAGGAGTGGAGGAAGCGACAACCCGCCCGGTAACTTTAAAATCCACGCTGAGGCTTGTTTTTTCAGAGTCCCACAGGAACTTTTGCCAGAAATGCCATAACGATCCTTTGGAGAAGTGGGTTTTTTTTTTGAGGAAGCCACTAATTGGTGGTAAGAGGACCAGGTAAGCAGCTGATTGGCAGTTCAGATCCCAGCAGTTTGATTTGTGTACTTTATATTGTATCCTGTGTAAGGGGCGGCAGTATGAAGGCAGGCAAGTGTCCTGTTCTGGATGTCCAGATGTGGAGGTCAGGAATGCGGATAGCCCTCCAGACGTCCTCATCCTGCCGCCAGTGTGTCCGAGATGGGCTCCTAAAGGACTGTGTAGGAACCGTGGAGCAGCACTCGAAGACCTCCGTCGGTCCAGAGAGTGAGGCTGGGCTAGAGGAGTACCCCTGTGACCGTAACACCCTGAAAATAGGTACTTGGGTTTGAATACGATTGGAGCGGACACCTAGCTGGGGCAGCAACAGCGCCGGGGCCTCCGGCACAGAGACCGGCCCAGGATGCTCAGAAGGGTAAGTCAAAAAAGAGGAGAGCTATTGTAATAGGGACTCTATAAGTTAGGGGTCGGAGGATAGGGCATTCTGTGGACGCAGTCGGGAGACCCCGGATGGTAGTTTGGCCCTCCCTGGTGCATGGTCCTCGCAATAGTGTCAGAACGTGGCCAAAGATTCTGAGATAAGGGAGGGAGAGGAGCCTGATGTTGTGGTACACATAGGGTACCCGAATGACATAGGCAGAAAAAGGTGAACGAGGTCCTGAAGGGAAGAATTGTAGAGTTTGGGGGAACGTTAAGAGAAGGACCAAAAGGGTAACAATTTTTCAGGATTACTGCCTGTGCCACGTGACATTGATAGTATGAATGATAATGAGGTGGATGGATAGAATGCGTGGCTGGGGACTGGTGCAGTGGGCAGGGATTCAAGTTTCTTGATCACGGGACCGTCTTTTGGGAATGCATGATCTGTACACAAAGGACGGGTTTGCACTTGAGCCCGTGGGGGACCAATATCCTGCAGGGAGATTTGCAAAGGCTACTGGGGAGACTTTAAACTAGAAAGGCTGGGGGAGGGACTTCGGGTAGAGGGGCTAGGGGTCAGGGTTGTGGGCAAGAGGCCAGAGAAGGAAGCACTCGATCCAAAATGTAGCGAAGAAAGATTGAAAAAGATAATAGACAGAGAATAAGGGATGGTGGGTTCTTCTAAAATGTTTAAATTTTAATGCTAGGGAGCCCATTGTAAGTAAGGTGGACGAACCTGGATTGACACCTGGAAATATGATGATGGTTGCAATCAGTGAAACATGGTTGCAGGAGGGCTGTGATTGGAAACTAAATATTCCAGGATTTCGTTGCTTCAGGTGTGATAGAATTGGAGGGACCAAGGGGGAGGTGTTGCATTGATTGTCAGAGAAGATATTAAGCAGTGCTTTGCAGGATAGAATAGAGGGCTTCGTCTAGGGAGGCTATTTGGGTGGAACTGAGAGTGGTAATCTGGTGTAGCAACCCTTTAGGGGTTGTATTATAGACTCGCCAAATGGGAGCGTCGTGAAATGTGAAGAGCAAATATGTAAGAGGATAGCAGATATGTAGTCAAGCACAAGGTAGTGATTGTGGTAGATTTCAATTTTTCCAAAACTAGACTGGAAACAACATTTCTTTAAGATGGGCTGTAATGGTTTGGAGTTTGTAAATGTGTGCAGGATAGTTTTTTTTGCAGCAGTACATAGAGGTATCTACCAAGAGGGGCCATAGCTGGACTCCTGTTAGGAAATGAGGCAGGTCCGTTGGAACGGAGGTATGCCGTTGGTGAGCACCATTTCGGGAACCAGTGATCACAATACCATTAGTTTCAATATAATTAAGGGAGAGTCAGAACTGGACCTAGTGTTGGAGATTTTTGGGATTGTAAAAGGCTAACTGATGGAATGCGTAAGGCATTTTAAAGGAGGAATTGGGACACTTTGGTTTCATGGAAGGATTGGTAGAAGAGAAATGGAGGACATTTAAAGGGAAAATTGTAAGAGTAACAGAATCTTTATTCCCTGTTTAAGGTTGAAAGGAAATAGTAAAAATTGGAAAAGCCATGGTTATCAATATCTGGAAAATTGGACACTAGTTTTCAAAAAAAGAGAGATATCTACAATAATTATAGGAGGCATGGAGTAAATTGAGGTGCTATAGAGTATAAAGAATGTAAAAAGAATCTTAAGAAAGAATTAGGAAGGCTAAAAGAAGATATGAGGTTGCTTTGGGCAAGAAAAAGGTGAAGTAAAACCCAAAGGGTTTTCTACAGCTAATATTAATAAGCAAAAGGATAATGAGGGATAAATAATTGGACCATTAAGAACCAGAATGGACAGATATCTGCAGAGCCAAAAGATATGGGGAGATATTGCACATTTTCTTTCTTCGGTATTCCCAAGGAGAAGGATATTGAACTCTGTGATTTAAGGTGAAAAAGTAGAGTAGATATGGAAACTTAAATAGATTCAAAGGAGGAGAAGTACTGACACTTTTTGAAAAAGTATAAAAGTGGCAAATTCCCAGGTCCTGACAGGATCTTCCCTAGGACATTGAGGAAGTTAAGTGTAGAAATAGCAGGTACCTATGACTGAAAATATTTCAAAGTGTCATTAGAAACGGGAATAGTGCCGGAGGATTATGGGCGTAACTACTGCGCATGTTGTTTCCATTGTTTAAAAAGGGTTCAAAAGAATAAACCTAGCAATTATAGACTATTAGTTTGACGTCCAGAGTGTTGGTGCAATTAATGGGAAAGGATAACTTCGAGATAATATATAAGAAGCATCTGGATAAACAGTGTCTGATCAGGAACATCCAACATGGATTTGTGCCAGGAAGGTCCATGTTTGACATACCTTTCATGAAATTTTTTGAAGCGGTAACAGGAAATTGATGAGGGTAAAGCATGGATGTTTTTCTAATGGATTTCAGTAAGACCTTTGACAAGGTTCCCCCGCATGGAAGGTTGTTAAGAAGGTTCAATCTTTGGATGTTAATGGCGAGTAGCAAGATGGATTCAACAGTGGCTGAATGGTGAATGTCAGCGATTAATGTGGATGCAGTTTGTCAGGTTGGAAGCCGGTGACCAGTGGGGTGCCTCAGGGATCCGCCACCCCGTGTTGGTCAACTGTTGTTTGACATGTAACATCAATGATCCTGGATTGAAGGGGGTGGGAAAATTGTATAAGTAAGTATGCAGATGATTACTAAGATAGGTTGTGTTGTGGATAATGAAGTAGAATTTTTCAAGTCAACAGAGAGATTTTGAGGCCATTTGGACAAAGTGGCTGAAAGATGGCAGATGGAGTTTAATGCTGATAAGTGTGAAGTGCTACATCTTGGCAGGAAAAAACAAAATAGAGGACGTACATGGTAAATAGGTAGGGAATTGAGGAATGCGGTGGAACAGAGGGATCTAGGAAAACTGTGGCATAGGTTTTTCCCGAAGTTTGAAGTCGCATGTAGATAGGGTGGTAAAAGAAAAGCCTTGGTGTGCTCTGGCCTTTATAACTCAGAGATTGAATATAGGAGTAGGGAATTAATGTTTTAAAATTTGTACAAGGCATTGGTAAGACCAATTCTGGAGTATGGTGTACAATATTGGTCCGACGAGTTATAGGAAGATGTCACAAAATTAGAAGAGAGATACAGAGGAATTTACTAGAATGTTGCCAGGTACCTGCAACTATGTTACAGAGAAGTTGGAACATATTAGGTCTTTACTCTTTGAGCACAGAAGGTTAAGGGGGGGACTATGATTGAGGTCTTTAAAATGATGAAAGGATAGACACAGATAGACGAAAAAACAAGCACCGCGCAGGATACGTTTTTCCCCCATTGATGTTAGGAAGGATTCAAACAAGAGTGCTGACATGAGAATTAAGGGACAGAGGTATTCGGGTAACGTGAGGGGATCTTCTTTACTCAGAGTTGGTGGCCCGTGTGGAATGAGCTTCCAGCAGAAGTGGTGGAGGCAGGATCGATTTTAACATTAAGAGTAAATTGGATAGTATACTGTACCGTGGAAGGGAATGGATGGGTATGGTCCCTCGAGTGGCAGGTAGATGGGACTAGGGGAAAACAAATGGTCGGCACGGACTGGAAGGGCCGAGAGGGCCTGTTTCCGTGCTGTAATTGTTATATGGTTATATGGTTATAAGCACAAGGAAATGGGACTGGTGTAGCTGGGACATTGTTGGCCGGTGTGGGTGAGTTGGGCCGAAGGGCCTGTTTCCACACTATCATTTTAAATAGTTAAGAGAGTTAGTCATTGATAATTAACATATCTCTGTCAGCACAAATGAATTACTTGGTAAATTATGAAAAGGTGAACATTTACAGACGCAATATTTGATTTTTAAAAAGTCCATAACGCATACTTGGTCGTGCATTTCCACCCAGAATTATAGTTAACGAGTAAACGCAGTAGGTTGTTCTTTTCCTGCCACAAAATTGATACTACTCGCATACTCATTTCCATTTCCTCATCTAGTCGAACCATAAATATTTTCAATTTTTATTTGCTTTCAACTATAGCCACAGGCATTGTTTTTTCTCCCCCCACAATGTCAGTATTCTATATTAGATCAAATATGAACCTTTTATCACATCAAGCAGAATCTGTGGAAAAAGTAGCAAAGTTAATGTTTCAATTCGAAGACTCAATTTTTCCAGTTTTAATTAATCTGAAACTAATTCCATTGCTCCTTCCTCAGATGTTGCCCAACCTGCTGAATGTTCAGCATTTTCTGTTTTTATTTCAGATATTCATCATCTGCATTTTCTTTTTTCCATTTTTACCTTATACTGTAGCTCCCTCTATCATCCTAATCAGGTACCTGCATTTTTCACAGTATTATGACTCAATCAAGAAAGTATTCTTGGAGGTGAAAAGAAACGAGACCTGATTGGTTAATTATTGAACAGAGGAAAGTGAGGACAATATAATTAATCTGGACCAAATTTAAAAAAAAACTTGCACCAGAAATAAAAATACCTAAACACCAAAAATTAAAATTGGTAGATTACAGAAAGGATAAAACTGCACAATACAGCTCTTCTTAAAATGTGTTCAAATAATGTCAGAGTGCAGTTACTAATTTAAGTATATTATATTCTAATGATTACAAGAAGAGGCTAGTATGAGTGGTAACCAAAATTTATTTATTCAGCCCCCTATAATCGTCTGTATATGCAAAACATAGATAAAGGCCTCAACTAACTGAAAAAGATGAAAATTCCTCTCAAACTATTGCCAAGAACCACGTGGACCTTTTCTGCATTACAGGACAGTCTACTTCTTATACGGGTCAATGTCTGGTTTGATCTGAAATAGGTTCAGCACTATGGAAACAATTTAAAAAAAAGCAGGCAGCTTTCAATTCAAGCATTAACAATGAACATTCAGTACAATATTCCATTGTTGTTTTTCCGTTACAAAACATGTAAATATAGCAATCTGTCCATATAGGTGTGGATTAATAATCGATTTATGTAAGAACCACGACCCAAAACGTTCCTTCTCTCCAGAGATGCTGCCTGTCCCGCTGAGTTACTCCAGCATTTTGTGTCTACCTTCGATTTAAACCAGTATCTGCAGTTCTTTCCTTCACAGATTCAACCATGTACAGTTAAACGTAGGTAGACAAAGGTGCTGGAGAAACTCAGCCCCCCTCTCTGTGTCTCTCCCCCTTCTCTTTCAGCCCTCACACTCTACCCACCACCCCCCTCTAGACGCGCCTGCGAGTTGGGGGCTATGCGTCAGTGGATAGGGTGGTTATGGGTAAAAGGAGCAAATTAATAATATTAATATATGAAGGAAGGTAGTCAGTGTGTGTGCGGGGGGCTAGTATTGCGTGTGAGCCGCATGCTCGCCCCCCCCCCGCCCCGCCGCAACGCGCGTTGGAGGAACAGATCTGCACTGTCTGTGTCTGTGTCTGTGTCTGTGTGATTTTTGCCTTTGAAACGTATCTCCTCGAAAAGCTGACGGCAAAACGGGGACATTTTAACATATTTCTGTACAGATTTTCTTTGTAATTATTTTCCCGACTTGTTAATTAACATTGTTGACCAATTTGACCTTTTTTCTTAAATCTGCCCGCTGCCCAGCTGCTGACGTTACAATAACAGTGTTTTTTGTTTTACATCTTCTGATAGAAATGTTCCTTATGATTTCAAAAATCCACTCCAATAAATTACATCAATTATTTCCAGAGATATTTACTAAGATTTATAACTAAACTAACATTTAAACAAAATATTAAGGTTGTCCAACTGCTGACCTCACAATGCCTTTCCTCGTGGCCCCGCCGCTCTGGATGAATGCAGCTGTGGTCAACGCGCATGCGCAGTTTATACAACGAGGTAACTGTAGCACCACTCCCCCCCTCCGTTCCTTCAAAAGGTGCAGAACAGATCGAGAAGGTTCTGCAGCAAAGATCTCCAGCTCTCCCGCTAACAGAATCTTTGTTCTGCAGATCGCGGGGTCACCGACGCCCTCATGCGCTGAAAGTATCTTCCCTTCCTCGCTACACACTACCATAACAGTCACAATCCGTCAAGGCCGACCACCCCTCCCCTGGCCGCCAGCTCATTCCAGATTTGGGTTTTCCTCCAGAGAGTCAGAGGCCACTTCTGTCTCTCTCGTGTGTTCGCTGCCCACTCAACTCACAGCCCGTTCTCCTCTTAACCCGCCCCCCCCACTCTTCTACACCTCCTCCCCTTCACAGGGGAAACCACCTCCTCTCCGGGGAGGGCCCTGATCATCTGTCCACACTCCCCTGCCCTGTCACACTGGTGGGTGGCGCTTCCCTTTGTGGAGGCCATAATCGGAATTGGGTCCCCTACCGCTGCTTTTTAACCGTCCACAGATCGCTTCGGGGCACCCCGCGAGCTGTTGCCCTGGCCCCTCTCCGTCTCTCCCTTCTTTCCCCTCCCTCCCTTCCCCTCCCATCCTCTTGCCCCTTCTCCTCCCCCCCTCCCATCTTTCACCCCTCCTCCCCCACCCCTCCCCTCTGTCTCTTGCCCTTCTGTCTGTCGACTCCCCCATTCTCTCTCTGCCCCTCACTCTAGCCACCCCCCCTCTCTAGACACGCCTGTGAGTTGGGACTATGCGTCAGTGGATAGGGCGGTTATGGGGTAAAAGGAGCAAATTAATAATATTAATATAATATCAAGGGGGGTTAGTGTGTGTGACAATACATGCCCCCCCCCCGCACCCCACCCCCCCCCACCCACCCAACGGGCATTGGGGGAACAGACCCAACGGGTCTGCACTTGGTCTAGTATATATTATTATAAAACTCTGATCTTGGATGTGGATGTATTTATGGTTTAACTTGTGTGGTGTTTTTCTGTGATTCACATCTCCTCTAGAATCTGACGCGCTAACGGTGAAAATTTCACATATTCCGGTAGAGATTTACCTCATGATCTCGAAAATTGCCACATCTGAAAATTTGATTCATTATTTCTTGAGTTAATTCTTCAAATTGTTCACAAATCTGAGATATTTTTTTAAAGCTAACAAGCTGGATGACGTCACAATGTCTCTGCTCCTCGCGGTCAACTGCGCACACTTTTCAAAGCGCAGCCTGCTGGGCACTGTATTTGCACGAGCTTCAAGTTACGGTAACCCCCCCCAAAACTCGCAGTCGACTAGCACTCGGCCGGCTGTCACGCTGGTGGACTTCCCCTCACGGAGCGTTTTGACCGTCCTCCAGTATCGCGCCTGCCCGCGGCCCTCCCTCGAGTCTCCGCCGCTAGCTTCGCCATGGCCCTGCAATGCCCTGCAGCCCTATTTGCTTCTCCTCCTCGAGTCTCCGCAGCTGCTCGTGCTCCCCCCGTCCTCACTTCCCCTCCCCCGAGATATGCGGGATGGGTAAAAGGTGCCAATAAATAATATTAATAAAATATCAAGGGGGGGGGTGGTGTGTGTGACGCCGCAGCCCCCCCGCAAGTTGAGGGACGGGACCCACGGGTCTCCCTTGTCTAGAATATTATAAAACCTCGTGTGTCTGTTGTCAGTATCTGCTCGAAAGAACACGACGCCTAACGTGAAATTTTTACAGGGTATATGTAGTCCCTATCCATAATGTCAAAAATGTCCACATCTGGAAAATATGATGCATTAATTTCCCAAGTTATTTATGAAAATGTTCACAATGTCAGAACTTGGAAAAAAATAACTACTTTTTTCCCCTGTGCTACCCTACTCGCAACATTGTTGCTATCCAAGTACACCGAGTTCTGGTCGCCCTAGCAAGTGCAAATGCATTTTTTTTAAAGTTTAAAAATGAGGGAGGTTGAATAAGGCGAAATGAGCAGCCCCTGCGCTATGGGCGAGTGCTGGAATAAGGGGAATGGCTTGTTTTGAGGGACCCAACTGGTCCCAGTTGGTCTAATATCTAATAAAAACAGCGATATATAATCTAAGATCGACACAAAAAGATGGAGTAACTCAGCAGGACAGGCAGCACCTCTGGGGAGAAGGAATGGGTGAATCTTCTGAAGGGTCTCAACCCATTCCTTCTCTCCAGAGATGCTGCCTGCACCTCTGAGTTACTCCAGCTTTTTTTTGTCCATCTTCAGTTTAAACCAGGATCTGCAGTTCCTTCCTGCACAATATATAATCTAACTTCCATGGATAAATTAACCCTTGATTTTACACTAACAATATTTAAATTTCTAAATGCTGTTTCAAATATTCCGTCACATACATTTTTGTTCAAATAGTATTTTCACGGAAGCAAGTGTGCAGAGCTATATTTCATTTATTTGGGTAACATAAAACGAGCCAATTAAAAATGCAACTAAAACCCTGCCTATGATTTTCACAAGCAAATGCTTTATTTCTGAATATAGGACCGTCATAATTAACTGAACTATGTAGTGAATACTTTAATGCTTGATGACCACTTGAACACAGTAAAATGAAATTTGGATAATCCACAATCTGATGGATCAGAAATCCCTATAGTCTGGCAAATGGCTACCATAGCCCTATTTTTCATGCATCCTTGAAATATTACCAGTCTTTTCTGTGCTCCCTTTCAACTCAGTCCTTTTACCTGTGCTTTATTTAAACTCACTTCACTGAAGAAAGCGTAACATCTAAAATAAGTGAATTAAAAGTTCATCGAATATTCTATGAACTGGAAAATCTGCTTGATTATTGGATTTTTACAGTACTGACACTGGGTTAATTTACCCAATTTCTATGACATTTATTATTTTGATTAACTTATCTACAACTATATTTTCAGTTGTTTACATTTAGTCAAGTACAGTGGTACCCATGAGAGTACTTAACAACCCCATTTCCGCAACACACCACTGCAGTGAGTCCTGTCCACGAGAGCAATCTTTGAGATCAATGCTGGGTGACTTGAGTGGAGATATATATATATGTGCTCAGCCAGTTTGACCAACAAGTGTAGAGGGAAGGCAGATGCTTAGTTTGCTCAATGAAATCCAACAGCATTCCTCCCAAGTAAATTTCAACAGCATTATTCCCAACTGATGGATTATTCCCGATTGAAGGCAATTCAATTTGCCAAAATATGGCATGGAATATCTTACAATATTTGGAATGATGAATCTCCATTCTGTTCCTTAGTGAATTAGATGCAAGTAAAAATGGTTCATCTAATACCCTTTCAAGGAGAAGATTGCTTGCACAGATTCTAACACTAAAATGAATCAGTTATATTACATGGCCCACCACACTGCACACAAATAAAATGGTGTAATATACTTAAAAGGAACACAAACGAGATACAGTAAACCCTTGTTATAAAAGACCATGGTTGCATAGGTGGGAGGGGAATGATCCTGTTATTGCCAATTATCTGTTATAACAGAGTACAATATATGGCATTTCATGTGTAGAGACTCAACAATAAAATGTAAGTCGAGCAAGAACTGCAGTGACAGAGATGTCTTTTTTTCAGCTGAAACATTAAAGCAAAAGCTTACCTACCCTAAGCTACAAAGCGGCAGCAGGTGGAAGCTGCAGCAGGTGCGGCTTGGAATGCTGGCTGGCAGGTGAGTGAAGTTCAGTAGGTCTGTCCACTATAACTGAAATCCATTATAAAAAGATCCATAAGAACTAGCGTTTACTATAGTTACATTTTGTAACATTTCCAACACTGTTTATTAGCTGGTGAAGGAATTAAGATTAGAACTATTGGATTGCCATTTGGACAATTTCTTATGGGCATCTGGGCAGAAAAGAGCTGTTGCATCCTCGTACCTTTTTCAGTTGCTGATTTAATAATTGGCTGCTTTTGTTTAATGGTGAGGTGCCACAACATTTAGCCAAGTATTACAAATCTTGATTCTCAATCTGCTTCTTCTTCTTGCGTATGGTATGCATAGCCTAAAGTTGTAGGTCAACTTATTCTATTTGATCGAATTGTTTGTGCACGTTAGGTTGATTGCATTAGTCGAAATAGGGTGGGCCACATGAAGGTTGCAATCTCCCACCCCCTCAATCTGCTGAGAATTCCTGACACTTCCATAGCAGATCATGCTGTGGAAATGTTATTTCTGCACACCACGACTTGTGAGTCGTGTCACCTTCACCCCAAGAAACATCTTTTAGTTTGCCATTGTTGACAAAGTGGACTGTTTCAGAATGAAAGCATGACATTACAGCAAAGATGGTCCATTTAATTCATGCTTTGTAGTCACATGTCCACTATATTGTTCTAGAGTTTTGGTTCCTGACAAGCAATAGCTGAAAATATTATTTATGCATGTAGTGAACAGCATCTCTAAAGAGTAAGTGCTTGCAAAACTTGAAGTGCCAAGGTCTTGCCACCCATTCCTGTCTGGCAGTAAGAACAAAATCTTGTCTTCTCATCTTTATACAGCAGTAAATGGCAAATTTAAAATGTTGCAAATTTCTTCCTCCACAGCGCAACACACCCATGAAACATGATCCTGTCCTTTCTTTAACTTTGCAGCTGCGCTTGAAGCCAATGCCAGATTATGCTACGCATGTCATTACTAAACTCAAGGCATCTCTTACACATCTTGGCTGATTATCTAAGAGAACTGCTTCCTGAACACCTGGGTTGGTTTGGGTTCCTGCCAAGAGCCCTTTCCCACCCTAAACTACTGGTGCCACTACATTAAACTTGTATGTTTCCCAGATGCTTGGAGCATCATTCAGCTCTGGACTTGATGACTCCTTTTAGCTTTCAAGAGCAACATGACAGGATGACTTGCTTTGAACAGTTGTGGAAAGCATTTCAGAAACATCTTTAATCTTGGAATTGTCTATGCTCTGCTCCTGCATGTCATACCCCATGTTTAAATGTTTAACATGAACTGCATAATTTATTGCCATTTCACAAGATAACTCCTTGTCCTATTCTCCTTCAGGTCAGGACCCTTCTTCAGACTGATCGTGAGAGGGGAGGAAATGACTGTTGGCCTACCCCTTTCCTCCTTCCGCAGAGACGGCTCCTTCTGCAATTCCTTGGTTCACTCATCCCTCCCCCTCCCAACTACTCCCCGGGTACTTCCTTCTGCCCCCATACCTCCAGTCTCATCTCCATCCAGAGACCACAGCAGTTCTTCCAGGTAAGACAGAGGTTCACATACACTTCCTCCACTGCATCTGGTATCCCCGATGTTGCCTCCTGTACATCAGTGAGATCAAGTGTAAATGCAGCAAATGTTTCGCTAAACACTTGCACTTGGTCTGTCAAAGCCAATGGGATCTCCCGGTTGCTAAACATTTTAATTTCTCTTCCCATTCTTAACTTTCTGTCCTGGGTCTCCTTCATTGCCAGAGTGAGGCCACATGCAAACAGGAGGGACAGCACCTCATATTCCACTAGGTTAGCATTATAGCCCAACGGTATGAACTTAATCCCTGTGGGTACTTTGGGTATGGGTACTAATTGTCAAGAAATGCTGGTGTTCTTACTCTAGAATGAGACAACAGAAGAGCTTTAACTTTGTTATAATATTTTGCATTGTGAACTCAAACCCTGGGATGTTGGCAATGTGTTACTTGTCTTCTGGTCGAGTGGAATCACATTTTAATCTTTACAAAGTTGTAAGAATTTGTCCACCTTAAGGACCATAAAAACATACCACACACTTCAAACCACTCGTATCATGCTTCAAATTTACTCTTTTACCTGCTCTTTTAACATAGATAGAATCCTTTGGCGATTTACAATGCTTGCCAAATGCTTGCTTGCATCTGACTATCATTTTAATCGCTCTGTGCAGAAATGTGTATACAGAGTTATTTTTCAAAGTTGCAATCTTGTCTGCATCTTTAAAATGAGGTTAAGAATCAGTCTGGTATTTGTCCGTTTACATGTGTTTTATGTCTCTCAATGCCCATGTAGTAGGTCCCCCTCGGTCATGACTGACCATGGGTGATGCATCCTAGTTTGCATGTGATGTGTGGTCGGATGCAAGCCTGGGCGATATCATATAGAGGGACAGGCTGTTGCCCATGCAGCACGTCCCCCCTCTCCACATCGCTTATCGATCCAAAGAAACAGCAGGGCCTACAGTTTGGCACCAGCACCGTCACATGAGCCGCCAGAGCGAGGTTGTAGACAATGACGAACTGCCTTAGGGGCTCAGACTCCGGATTTTCTTGAGGTTTACTCCAGGAGCCTTTTCCATGACTGGATATGGCCACAAGGCAGTGGAGGTTTCAAATCAGAGTTTTTGCTCTCCTAGATGGACTGCCTTCCTAGGCTGACGAACCCCATCAGCTCGAGACTCATGGGGGCGGGAGCGTCTACCTACCCGTGCAGGTCTATAACACCTGCCCAACGCCCATGTATAATCCATTATAAAATGCACTGTTTTTTGCTGAAGCCTTCTCAAACTTGTTCTAACATAATTACACTAAATATATTTATCACATACTTTAATTCTTTTAATCAAATTATTCCTGTAAGGTTTGTCTGCTCATAGGATCACCAATAAAACTGGCAACCTTGCCTTCTGCAAATAACACTAACCATCCATTCCATTTGTTTTCATGCTCCAAGGGTCTAATGGGAATAAGTTCCTACTTCTCTTCAATTACACCTGATAGAACTTCAGGTTATAATTATCACCATGATGAAATAGTTTGCAGCTACATCAATATTAATTTCAATGTCTTGATTACCGAATCTTCTTTTGTTTTTGAATCACGCCTGAACTAACTGCAATCAATCATGAATAATTCAGACTTATCCAATGCAAACAATACTTGCATTGGGATTGGTACTCTCTATGGATTTGTAATTTCCAACAAAGGCCATTAGCAGAGCATGCGTAACATCTGAGAAGCAAAAATTTAAAAACAAGACAAGTTGCCTTTATTCAAGAGCTCCTCAGAACTTTCTATAAACATTGTTGCAACCCAGACACCTACCAGACACAAGGGTTGAAATAACAACCTTAATGTAACAATTATTATTCACAAGAAACATTTCATATACCACACACAGTATCTTCCGCGACACAGCTGCAAAGCCCTTATCCATTGAATGAATTAAAGAAACACCAGTGATGTCAAGCGATTTTTCTGAACATCACATGGGAGAACACATGGATGGGAAACATTTATGAAGGAACTGCAATTGCTGGTTTAAACACAACGCGCTGGAGTAACTCAGTGGGACAGGCAGCCTCTCTGGAGAGAAAGAACGTTTCGGGTCGAGACCGTCTTGGCCCGAAACGTCACCCATTCCTTCTCTGCAGAGATGTTGCTTGTCTCGCTGAGTTACTCCAGCATGTTGTGTCTATCTTTGGATGGAAAACATGTTTTGTTAAATAAACCGCTGCCAGTAAAATAAAAATATACTAACCACATTTTCATGTGACATTTTATTTTGCATAGAAAGATCAGTTATGTTCTACACAGAAATAGCTTTGAACGCGAGCTTCCCTTCACGGGAGTATAGTCAAACCCCTGAGACCATCAGGTGGCGTTTCAGTTTATAAGAGATTGAGGAAACAATACGAGCAGCAGGGAATCTGCACAATAATCACCCCACTAACTAAGAATATGATCGAATTTGCGGTAAATCCACTTCGTAAGGTAGGAACCAAAAACAACCTATCCGTCGAATAGAACTTCAAAACCTACACCAATTCACAATGTGGCAAACATGCCACTTTATGCAATCAAGGCTGTAGCTCATGATAAGTACAAACTTTCCAGCCGTTGTACTCATGGGACACGTTTGGACGGATTTGCGTTTCAAAAACAATCCTTCAACTCCAAAGAATAACATTTTAACCACTTCCACGATTAAGACAAGAGTGACATGTTTTTCGAGCGGATGAGACACTAACCTCAGCAATGAATCGGCACTAAACTTTAAAATGTGCAGAAAGGCACAAAATGCTGGAGTAACGCAGCGGGTTAGGCTGCAGCTCTGGAGAGGCGGTTATAGGTGACGTTTCGGGTTGAGACCCTACTTCAGGGACGGAGAGAGGGAAAGCAATGGTTACTTGAAGTTAGAAAAATCAACACTCATACCGCTGGGTTATAAACGACACAAGGTTGTATAATGCGTACCTTGTCCGAGCCACATACTCCATCCGCCACACGCGCACAGAGGGGTGAGGACGGCGCTTGTGCTTCGCCCTCCACTGCGCGGCGGCGCACGCGCACCGACAATGACGGCCGTTAACCGCGGGATTTACGTTCGAAATTTCAAACCGCGCCCCCTCTCGGCCCCTCGCGCGCCGGCGCCAACCCTCGGCCCCTTCGCGCAGCCGCAGAGGCTGTGGCCGCCATGCACGCTGGAGTCTGGACTCGACGCCCTCGACGCCCAGAGGCTGGGAGCCGGGCGCGCTGTCATGAGGGAAGGAGGCTAAGTGCCCGCCAAGGTAGCATGATTTAAACAATCAAAAAAAAAAAAAAAATCCGCGGTGAATTAAACTCTAATCGATATGTGGATATATCGTACATTCACAGATTGAGGCATACGCATGGGGGCATCAAACATCACGTGTCAAAGCTTCCAGTGAATCAACGCCACCCCCCCCCCGTTATTAGTTAGACATATACGTGGATGTGACAGGTTTGGAGGGATATGGACCAAACGTAGGCTGGTGGGATTAGTGTAGCGGAGACATGTTGGTCGGTGTGGGCAAGTTGGGCCGAAAGGGCCTGTTTCCAACATGACATATATTAAAAAAAAAATCTGACAGTTCGACGGGGAGAACAACGCGTTCGTTGCTTACTTTTAAAAAAGTCATTTCGCTCTGGCACCGTGTCCGAGGGGCACGTACCTAACCTTCCTGTTACTTTGTGAGAGTTTGCTTTGTGCGTGTGCGATCTATTCTGGGCTTTAACATGTCTGAGCCCCGCTGTGTATTTGCATCTACCCAGAGACGTGCCAGGTGGGATGGGGAGCATCTGTATTAGGCAGGTACGGCAGAGAATTGTTTCTGCAACTTGGTTTTGGTCTAATGTCTTTCGTGATCCGTTTTAGCTGCACTATTTAGAGGCTTACTTTTATTTCTTAGTCTAATCCGATTATATGCCCCATGCATATGCAGATATCTGTTTAAACAGTCCATGACGATCCATTATTTATAGACTTACTTTTATTTCGGAGTGTACCTACAGTGCCCTCCATAATGTTTGGGACAAAGACCCACCATTTATTTGCGATCTGTGGGGGAGGGTGTGTGTGGGAGCGTGTGTGTGTGTGTGTGGGTGTGTTGGGGGGTTGTGGGGCGAGGGGTATGTGGGTGGGGGGGAGGGTGGGGCTCTGTTTGGGGGGTAGGGGTGTGAGTGGGGGGGGCTGTGGGGGCAGGGGGAGTTGTGCCGGGGCTGTGGGGCGGGGGGGGTTTGTGGGGGCGCGTGTGGGGAGTGTGGACAGGGGGGTGGGCAGGGGTTTGTGGGGGAGGGTGGGGTGTGGGCCGAGGAGTTGTGGGGGGAGAGGGGGTGTGCGGGGAGGGGAGGGGGAGTTGTGGGGGAGATGGGGGTGGTGGGTGGGGGTTGGGGGGTGTCTGATGCGGAGGATTTAGTAGGTGAGACCTTGGGTAGTGTGGTGGACAGGGGGAGAGGGGGGGTGGGGGTGAGGGGGCGTAGGGTGGGGGGGGTGGGGGGTGGAGGCGGGGAGGGGGGTGTGTGGACAGGTGGGGGTCCCAGTGGGGCGGGGGGGGGTTGTTGGAGGGGGGTAGGGGGGAGGGAAAGGGTGTGTGAGCGAGGGGGAGTTGTGAGGGGAAATTGTGGGGGGAGAGGGGTGTGTTGGCGGGGGAGTTGTGGGGGGTAGAGGAGTGTGTAGGTGGGGGGAGGGGGAGAGTGAGCTCGGAGAAAAGACAGGGAAGAGCCATGGGCAATAGTGGGATATTACGGGGAGGGGGTAGGAGGCAGCGAGGGGGATCAGAGCGGTAGTTGCTGGAATTGGCGGTGCGATGGGGACTCACAGCGGGCGCTGGTTGCTGGTCGTTCTCATTCGCCGGGATCAGAGTCTCCGCTTTCCGTTTGGCAACATTGGCGATATCTCCAGGCCGGGCTGGACTGGGCTGGGTCTCCGGCCCTGGGCTGGGCTGGGTCTCCGACTCTGGGCTGGGTCAGGTCTCCAACGTTGGGCTGGGTCTCCGCGCTGGGCTGCTCGATGCCGGGCTGCTCGACGCCGGGCTGCTCGATGTCCTCATCTCCAGTAAAGACGTGATGGTGCAGGAAGGGGCGGACCGTCCTGGTGAGTGACAGGGGAAGAGACTAATCCGCGCAGTGCTGAACAGCAGGAGGAGAGATCGATCTGCACACGCGCGGTTTTTAAGATATTTTAAACCTAGCTAGCTTTCACGACATTCAACCGATCGGAGCAAAACTTGGTGCAATCGCAGCATAGGAGAACGGTGAGTGAACTAGCGAAAAATCATAGCGCTATCGCGCACCATTTTTGCACAAATAGAAAGTCTGCACAAACCGGAAGATAACAAGATCAGAATTTTAGTTAAGTACGAGACCAAGTGTAGACCCGTTGGGTCTGTTCCCCCAACGTGCGGTTTTTGCGCGGGGGGGGGGGACAAGGGGGGCGGCATGTGGCGTCACACACAATTAACCACCCCCACACATACACAACAAATACCCCCCCCGCCACACACACTAACTACCCCCCTTGTTTTATTATTCCCTTAATATTATTAAGTTGTTTCCTTTTTACCCCATAACCGCCCTTCTACTGACAGCATAATCCCTACCCCAACTTGCAGGTGGGTTTAGAGTGGGGGGGGGGGAGAGTGGAGTGAGGCAGAGAGAGAGAAGGGTGGGTGAGAGAGTAAGAGAGGCAGAGGAGAGTGGGAGGGAGAGGGAGGGGGAGAACCCCCCACCCGACGACCCGTGAGGGACACGCCCGGAGAGGGAGGGGGCAAGACCAGTGGCACACGCACGCCCCGGGTTCTTAAGAAGGGTTTTAGAGAGTGAGGGAGAGGGAGGGGAGGAGAGAGGAGGGGGAGATGAGAACGGGTGAGGGAGGGGAGGGGGGGGAGAGGAGAGAGGGTGGGGAGAGGGGGGGGATTGGGGGAGATGGAGTGGGAGAGAAGGGAGGGAGAGAGGGGAGAGAGCGAGGGGGGCTCACAAGGTTTTTATCAAAGGACTTGCGAGCGGCGTGACTGGCAGCTCGTTGCGTTTGCAGCAGGAGGGAGAGGCGTGACTTGACTTGCTGCGCCGGGGACTGGTTTCCCAGTGTGAGTAATGGCTGTGTGGGCCACCTTCCCATCGCGTGCCCCACGCGACGAGAACGGCCCCTGCAGCCGCCATGTTCTACCATCGGGTGGGGGAGACGGAAAGGATTCAGAAGGAAACCGGTGGCCTCCGGTGACCGGCTGTAACCTGCTCTGTCCTCCGGTGACCTCCCGATCTGCTTGTTCTTTCTGCGCATTTTGAACATGGGGGGGGGGGGGTTGGAGTGGGCGGGCGGGAGTGGAAGTCCAGCTGCGGGAGGTGTGGCGTGGACGTACTTGGATTGGGCGCGGGGAGGGGCGTGACTTCACAAAATAAACCAGGTGTCCTCGGGATCTGAAGAACTTGCTCGTTCTTTCTGTGCCTTTTAAAGAACGGGGGGGGGGGCTGACTTAACATGTGCAAAACAGCAGATGTTTAATCCAGAGCCATGCCGGGGGGGGGTGGTGGTGAGGAGGGAATCGGAGAGGCACATGGAGAGGGCCCACAGATACAGAGAACAATAAAAATTCAATGCTATGAAAAAAAACAATGCTTTAGTCCACAGCGGGGGGGGGGGGGGGATGGGGGGGGGGACCAGGAGGCAGGTGGGCCTCGATTGGTGGGCATGTGGGCATTGTGACGTCAGCAGCTGGCAAGTGGCGATTATTTTTTATTAAATTGGGTTTGTGAACAATTGTATTCAAGATCTGGGGATATAATTGACCAAAGAGCGGATTTCTGAACTCATAAGGTAAATCCCTACTGAAATATGTAAATATCTCCCCGTTTTTGCCTCTGGTCTTTGAGGAGATAGATTTCAAAGGCAAAATGACACACACCCACACACACACGCAGAGTTTTAAAAGTGTACTAGACCAAGTGCAGACCCGTTGGGTCTGTTCCCGCAATCTCTCTCCCCCCTCCCTCTCCCTCCCCGTCCTTCATCTCCTCTCTCTACTCTTTTCACCTCTCCCTCCCCCGTCTCTGCACCCTCCTTCTTCTCTTCCCCCCCTTTCGCTGGCCCCTCTCTCTATCTCCTTCTGCCCCCTCTACCTCCATCTCCCCCCCTCTCCCCCTCCCTCACCACCCCACCCCTCCCCCCACCCTTCTCCCCCCCTCCCTCTCCCTCCCCGTCCCTCCCCCCTCCCTCTCCCCCCATCTCACTCTCTGCCCTCACTCTACTACCCCCCATTTGTCTTCTCTCTTCTCTCTCTGCTCTGGCCCTCTCCTCCCCCCCCCTCACTCCTCTCCCCCCCCCCCCCCACTCTAAACCCACCTGCAAGTTGGGGGTTATGCGTTAGTAGATAGGGCGGTTATGGGGTAAAAGAAACAACTTAATAATATTAATATAATAACAAGGGTGGTAGTTAGTGTGTGTGCGGGGGGGTAGTTAGTGTATGTGTGGGGGTGGTTAATGCCACATGCCGCCCCCCCCCCCCCCCCCCCCCCCCCGCAACCGCACGTTGGGGGAACAGACCCAACGGGTCTACACTTGGTCTCGTACTTAACTAAAATTCTGATCTTGTTATCTTCCGGTTTGTGGGGACTTTCTATTTGCGCAAAAATGGTGCGCGATAGCGCTATGATTTTTCGCTAGTTCACTCACCGTTCTACTATGCTGCGATTGCACCGATCGGTTGAATGTCGTGAAAGCTAGCTAGGTTTAAAATATCTTAAAAACCGCGCGTGTGCAGATCGATCTCTCCTCCTGCTGTTCAGCACTGCGCGGATTAGTCTCTTCCCCTGTCACTCACCAGGATGATCCGCCCCTTCCTGCACCATCACGTCTTTACTGGAGATGAGGACATCGAGCAGCCCGGCGTCGAGCAGCCCGGCATCGAGCAGCCCAGCGCGGAGACCCAGCCCAGCCCAGGGTCGGAGACCCAGCCCAGTCCAGCCCGGCCTGGAGATGTCGCCAATGTTGCCAAACGGAAAGCGGAGACTCTGATCCCGGCGAATGAGAACGACCAGCAACCAGCGCCCGCTGTGAGTCCCCATCGCACCGCCAATTCCAGCAACTACCGCTCTGCTCACCCCCTCGCTGCCTCCTACCCTCCCCGTAAATGTGCCCTAATATCCCCCCCACCTTGTGTCTCGAGTGCAATGGGAGAGGCCATGGCTCTTCCCGTCTTTTCTCCGAGCCTCACATCCCCCCACCTACACACTCCTCTACCCTCCCCCACATACCCCCCCGCCAACACACCCTCCCCCTTCTCCATCCCCCCACAATTCCCCTCACAACTCCCCCATCGCTCACACCTCCCGCTCCCTCCCCCCTCCTCCACAACCCCCCCCTGCCCACTCCTCCACCTGTCCACACCCCCCCCCGCCTCCACACACCTGCCCCCACACACTCGCCCTCACCCCCACCCCCCTCACTCGTCCATGGCTCTTTCCCTGTCTTTTCTCCGAGCCTCACTCCCCCATTCCCCCAACCCACACCCCCATCTCCCCCACAACTCCCCCGCCCGCACATACCCCTCTCCCCCACAACTAAATATTCCCCGCCCACACCCACCCTCCATCCACAACCCCCTGCCCAAACCCCCCTTTCACACCTCCCCCACACACGCCCTACAACCCCCCCACATACCTCGCCCCCTGCCCCCACAGCCCCCGGCACCACAACTCCTCCTGCCCCCACAAGCCCCCCCCACACACCCCTACCCCCCAACAGCCCCACCCTCCCCCCCACCCACATACCCCTCTCGCCCCACAAACCCCCAACACACACACCCGCTCACTCACACCACACACTCAACACACACACGACCACACACACACACACACACACAACACACACCACACACACACACACACACACAGTTTTAAATATATATAGATAGATAGATAAATATAGATAGATGTCAATTTCATATTACACTCACAAAGCAAAAAAAAGTCTGCAAGTTAGCAGTCTGAATTCATTAATAAACAACCATCTAACAAAATATTGAAAAGGGAGTAATGTTTTACAGGTCCACCACCCATTTTCTAGCAACCAGTTGTCTGGCACCTCTTTAATCTGGCCAAAATTATGAGAGCACACTTGAAATCCCCCCTGGAAGTACTATGCCGGGCGAGGTGGCTATTCTCTACCTCATTGGGACTTCTGCAGATGATAGGCTGGTCGAATTTATCCTCTGTGGTCGTGGCTCTGGAGTGACTGTCCAGCCAAAGCCGACAGATCTGTTCCCACAGCCGACATCCGAGGATGACTTTGCGGGCCGGTATCTTGGCCCCCCTAGGTATCGTTCAACTCTTCTAGGAGGCCGTGACCTCTGTTGGTCCGGTAAAACGGATAATCCAGCAAGGCTCTGGAACTAAGGGTACCAGAAAAACTGGTGGTGGACCTGTATTTATATATTTCCTTTACTCTCGCAAGTGTAACCAAATGGTGAAATAAGTATAATTATTTTAAACAGTTAAGATTTCCAGTCTATATATGGTTATTATATTTTTTTAGTGATTCAGAATCTTTAATTGACATGCAGTCATCGATATGACCTCCTCTACATCCCTCATTTTTGCCATTCCAAAATGCAAATGAATAAATGCAGCATCAAAAGTGCTTATGTTAAATTATGATTGCACTTGTTAAAATTATTAAAATTAAAAATTGAATATTGCTACAGTTGTATTACATAACACGTCATTGTAAGATAATATTTAAGTGTATTAATCTGCTCAATATTGTGCAAACCCTGTTGGTTTCAAACTATACCAAAAAATATATTTTTGTTGAAAGATAAACAAATAAGCATGTTACAAGTCGCTGTTAAATGGTAATGAAAGTGCATTTTATAACGTTTTGCAGTAAAATCCTGCAGACCAACAATAAATAAGTGTAAGAAGGAACTGCAGATGCCGAAGATAGATACAAAAAGCTAGAGTAACTCTGCGGGACAGGCAATATCTCTGGAGAGAAGGAATAGGTGACATTTCGGGTCAAGACCCTTCTTTAATACATAATATTGAACAATAAATAAGTGATCATTTCCAATGAATTACATTTATAGACAGTGTCAGACTTAATGAAGATGTAGACAGGAGACACAAGAGACTGCTGATACTGGAATCTCAGCAAAACACAAAAGGCTGAATGAAGGAAGTCAGCGTGTCACATAGCATCTTGGGAGAGAATAACATGCAACATTTTGGGTCAATTTTCAGGGTCTAAAGGTCATCTGCTCATTCCCTTCCCAGATGCTGTCTGATCAACTGAGTTCCTCCAATAGTTTGTGTTTTAATTAATAGCATTGCTTTATTGAAAAAAATGTGTGCGCCACTTGTCTTTTTCTTGGGGAAAATCACGTTAATTGCAGTCAAAATAACAGGTTGATGAACTCATATCCAAACATTGCATTGAAATCTCTCATATAAACTAATTTTGGCTCTAAATGGCCAAAGATAATCTCCATTTAACTAACGCGATTGGGATGTTGGAGGAGTTTCAGTGCCAGAGATATCTCACATTGTCTGCTGAATAACAACACCCTCGTGTAGTTTTATTGAAATCATCCAAGGTGGTTTTTCAAAGAATTTGCATTTTCGTAATGATAAAAATTTCCCATGTTCAAAGTAAAGCTTTTAACAAATCATCAAAAGAGATAGTTCATGATATGTTTTAATATAATTCCCAGGATCTGTCCTGATGTACCCTTGGAATAGGTTTTCTTAAGTTGCTGCACTACGTGGTAAAGATACTTTCACAGTATGATACAGTTAGATTACCTAATGACTGGGGAGGTATGCAATATCTTACCAGGTCAAAATGCTGTGTAATTTGGAAATATATTTCGGAAGTGATTTACCTAAAAATTCTTTCATACCTAAAAAAAACGGTTCAAAACCTCATCAGTTAAAGAAAATCCTTGCATATGCAAATAGCATAACATGCTTTTTCTGTACTAGCTGTAATATTGCATAAGTAACAGAGGAAATTAGATAAACCTGGGATTGAGACTGAGATTGACATGAGGCATCAGCAATTGACATCAATGGGATGGGGGTGGTACAGTGGAACACATCTAAGGATAGGAGCACACCCCCACCCCCCATCCCCCCCGGTGTAAAAATGCAGCAACATGTGAGGGAAAGAGGGAAGAAAGAAATAGAGTGGGGGGAGCCTACCAGCTAGCTGTGTTTCCCTGTCACAAGTTCGAGGAAGATTGAGCTATCGGGACAAATCTGAAACCGCCAGCACCATTGTGTGTTCAAGACTGGGCTGCCGGGGAGAAGTACGCCCTAGACAGCCAGATATCTTACCGAGCTAAGACGGAGTTGCCGGGGTGAACCTGAGAAGCCAGTGTTTCTTCCTGGCCACAGACAACAAGGGACTGTGCCCACACACGCACACACATACACAGGAAAGACTGATCCACCAGGATAACCCAGAGACCACCAGCGTACCTTTTCAGGTCCAAAGCTGAACCGCCAGGATAAACCTGAAACTGCCAATGTCTCCTCTCAGGCAAGGGTGAGTAGCCTGAGATCTTTTTCACACAGAGAGTTGTGAGTCTGTGGAATTTTCTGCCTCAGAGGGCGGTGGAGGTTACTTCTCTGGATACTTTCGAGAGAGCTAGAAAGGGCTCTTAAAGATAGCGGAGTCGGGATATGCGGAGAAGGCAGGAACGGGGTACTGATTGGGGATAATCAGCCATGATCATATTGAATGGCGATACTGGCTCGAAGGGCCAAATGGCCTACACCTGCACCTATTATCTATTGTCTATTGCCACGCCTCCTACGAAGACCAGGACCAAAACCAAGACCAGAAGCTGCTGGGACAAGCACAAGATCGTCTTTGCACATGCATCCTGATGGCGAAGGACTGTGCCCCCATGCGGTCCTGGACTTTCTTACCACTAAATAAAATATATTATGTGAGGTCACCATACAGCGAGTGTCAATGTGATCACTGTCGAATGCAGCGTTATCCCTGATGCCACAATTCTTTAACCATTAAACTACTGTACATTTGCAAAGGTTAAATTATTTTGTTAGCACGTGTAGAAGCTTGGTGAAGCATGCCCATTAGGATATGCTGGATGTAAATGTGGATAAAACAACAATACCCACACAAATGTTTACATATAATAAAAACATCAGAAAAATATACAGTTGGTGCTCGCTCATCAATTTTGGATTATTGTAGGTAATTTACTCGAAAACTAAGACGAAGGCAGACGTCAGGGGTTCTCGATCCTCATACAGTTTGCATATATGAAGGAAAGTTTACTATATTACTAGGACGAAGTGCAGACCCGTGTGGGTCTTCTGTTACATAAAGTCGGCACTTAGCAATAGATAGGGGGACCCCAAACACACGTAACCGGGGCCATTACGGTTTTTGTACTCATCTTGCTTTTCAACAATATTGAGCTGGCTATGAGATGGAAAAGATGACCGAGGACCACGACAGAGGATGGAACTGAGGATAGCAACCTCCCCCACTTCTCCCTCAACTCTCCAGCACCCCTCTCCTTACCTACTCTCAGTTCGCTAGCTCCCTGCCTAAACCGTAACTCTCTCCATCCACTCCCGTTCCACTCATCCCTGACTTCTCAACCTCTCGCATCCCGATGACACCTATCCACACCCCACGTGTGCCCTGAAAACTCCCAAAAATGAAGCTCTCCTCCCGCTATTACCCCCTCCTCACCCCACTCCCCTCTTTACCTCCCCCACTTCTCCCCCCTCTCTACGCTCTTCTCTCCGGGGTCACATCCAGGGAAAAAACCACACTCCTCATCTCACTCCCCAGAATCTTTCCCCCTCCCCTCCCACTCCTTTCCCCCATACCCTACTGGTTCACTCCCTCCTTCATTAACTCATCCCCCGCCCTACACCCTTCTTATCCCTCTATCCCTCACCTCCTCCCACTCCTCACCCTCCCCTATCCCCCCCACCACTAACCCTCCTCACCTCCCCCACTGATCCTCCGTTCCCTCTATTCCCCACTCCCAACCTCCCCCACTCCCCTCTCCTCTCCCTCTATCGCCCCTCCTCCCCCACCAGACATGAAACAGGAGAAAAAAGAAAAAAGAGGAAGAGATAGATTTCTCCACGGATTTTGAATTTCAGCAAGGCCCCACCGCCACCGCAAGTTCCCACCGCCGCGACTCCATCGCCGCAAAGCCCCACTGTCGCAATGGACCCATCGTCGCGAGGCCTCACCGCCGCGGTCTCGATGCCTCCTGGATCGCCGTGTAGAACCCTAGACGGGCCTTGCTGATAGAAGCCCGGGAACAAGATGCTAATTTCCGAGTATGAAAATGGCCATAACCTTTTAAATACTGAAGATATGGAAGTGAATTAGTTATCAAATTAAACTTATTTTTATGCTTTATCTGATGGGATAAATTGCAGACGATTTTAAAAATCTCAAAATTGTGCAACATTGCTAACCATTGTTGGACGAATTATATATGATGATGAGTCAGAATATAGTAGTGCGATCAATCGACTGATCAAATGGTGCCAGCACAGCAACATGGCTCTCAATATCAGTAAGACCAAAGGCGGCACGGTGGCGCAGCGGTAGAATTGCTGTCTTACAGCGCGAGAAACCCGGGTTCAATCCTGACTACGTGTGCTGTCTGTCGGAGTTTGTATGTTGTCGTGAGTTTACCCTGGGTTGCTCCGGTTTTCTCCCACACTCCAAAGATGTACATGTTTGTAGCTTAATAGGCATTGGTAAAACATTTTTAATTGTCCCTAGTGTGTAGTGGGGTGTAGCGGCAGATTTTTATATCATTCAAGAGATTACTCCCTCCAGCCACTGTTGAACTACATGGTTAAGGAGAATGTTGTAATTCTCTCCATTTCCGTGATAATATATTCAGATAAGTCGTGTCACCGTAGATAAACCTCCAGGCCATCTCTGGCCGAGATATATTGTCGTCAGTTCCTCGGCTGGAACCGGTCTTCTGTCCCACTCTCTAGGAGTGGCTTTCACCCCCTGTCAGAGGTATTCTTCGACTATATATAGTGGCAGATTTTTATATCGTTCAAGAGATTACTCCCTCAAGCCACTAGGTTGAACTACATGGTTAAGGAGAATGTCGTAATACACATGTGAGTTCTCTGTGAGACCTTCAGAGCTTCTTCACAGATAAATCTTCATAACAGTCTTTCGATTAATAGTTTATTTATCATTCAAGAAAAACAATAACGTACATCCAACCTTATACTCCGACTCGTACACTTTAATCTTCGTCAAACTCCAGCATATCGCTTAAACATTAGAAAACTCCTCGTGTCTCGGTTAAACGTCACATGGTCGAACAGTTAACCTTCCCCCATGTGAGTGCAAAACTAAACTAAAAAACAAGCTTCTGCGCAAGAAATCTAGCTCCAAACACGCCCTTGAATATGTAATAAATCCCACCCACATAATAACGGGCAGCCTAAAATTTAAAGGCACATTCCATAATTAATGACACCCAAAATAAGCCAAATGGCCACTACATGGGGATCGCTGGTCAGCGTGGACCCGGTGGACCGAAGGGCCTGTTCCCATGCCTTATCTTTAAACTAAACTAAACTAAACTAAACCAAACTGATTGTGAACTTTGGAAGGGGAAGAATGAGAACTCGTAAACCTGTTATATAGACGGGACAATTGTGGGGAGTGTCAAAAGCTTCAAATTCTTGGGCGTGTATATTTCTGAAGATTTTTCCTAGACCCAGCACACCGATGCAATTATAAAGAAAGCCATGAATGCCTCTACTTCTTGAGAAGATTGTGGGGATTCGATATATCAGAGAGGATTCTCTTGAACCTCTACAGGTGTATAGTACAGTGCATATTGACTTGTTGCATCACGGCCTGGTTTGGCAACTTGAACGCCTAGAAGCGATGAAGACTGCAAAAGGTGGTGAACACTGCCCAGTGAATCATAGGTTCTGACCTCCCCACCATCAAAGAGATTTACAGGTCACTGCCTTAAAAAAGCAGCCAGCATCATCAGTGACCACACCACCCTGGCCACATCCTCATTTTATCCTTGCCATTACGAAGAAGATATAGGAGCCTGAAAACTGTAACGTCCAGGTTCAGGAACACCTTCTTCCCTGCAGACATTCGGGCTATTAAACACACCTCAAAATAAGCTGTGAACAACGTAGACATGGGGGCATTGGTTTTGTCTTTTTGCACTATTATTGCTTGTTTTTATGTGTGTGTGTACGTGTGCGTGTGTACATATCCTTATAAACTATAACACGCTGATCTTGGATGTATGCGTGTGTGTGTGTATTTATTTGTTTGTGTGTTTACACGTCGTCTTGAAAAAACGACGCGTGAACGGAATTTTATTTACATATTCTGGTAGAGATTTACCCCCTGGAGTCTGTAATCGGCTTACCTGAAAATGTTGTGCTATATTTCTTGAGTTATTAATAAAAATATTCACAAATCCGATCTAACTTTGAAATCAAAATGCCTGTTTTTTGCTGATGACGTAGCAATGGATCTGCCTGCCCGCGGTCTGCTCGCGCTGCGTTTGCTCGTGCTGCGGGTGATGTCACCTTCCCAACCCCCCTTCCTCCTCCCCCCGTTGTTCAAAAGTCGCCCCCATCGATAGAATACCAACACGACTGAACACCCAAAGATCATAGTTGGTGAAGACTGGGCGTCACTGCCCATCGGCGAGAAGGGGGGAGCTCCTTTGGTCGAGCGCACTCCGTTGAAGGGGGGCGCAATTGCAAGAGAGAAAAAAGAAAGAGAGCCTGAAAAAGAACAGCATGGGAAAACGAAAAGAGTGGAAAAAGAACGAGAAGAGAAACTCAAGCGAGAAACATAAGAAAAGCGAGAAAAAAGAGATAATACACAGAAGAGGGAATAAGAGGAGAGAATAAAGAGAGAGCAAACAGAAAGAGAAAATCAAAAATGCCGAAGAAAATAGAGAGAAAGAAACGAGAGACAGAAAGAAAAGAGAGCCAAGAAAAGATATAGAGAGAGCAAGAGGAGAGAGACAGCCAGAGAGAAAACAGATAGTGACAAAAGAGAGCTCTAAGAGTAAGGAGAGAAACAGAGAGAGCAAAGAGAGCGAGAAACCGAGAGAGAACAGAGAGAGAAATGAGAGAGATAACAGAAATCGAGGGGAGGGAAAAACGAGAGAGAAAGAAAAGGAGAGAGAAAAACGCGAGAAAAAGAGAGAAAAGAGAGGGAGGAGAAAGAAAGAGGGAGAGAAAACTCTCTCACAAAAGAGAGAGAAGGACGGAGTGAGGAAAAAAGAAGAAGAGGAACCAGAAGAGAGAACGAAAAGGACTCAGCACGCGAATGAGGAGAGCGAAAGAAAATAGAGCGAGAAAAGAAAAAGAGGGGACGAAATAAAACTCGAGATAGTGAAAAAGAGAGCAGATCCCCTGAATAAGAGAGCCAGCTCAAAAGAGAGAGCCCGAGGAAGAGACTCCCCCGAGCGCTCTCGATAGAGTCAAGAACGGGAGAGCACAAACGCTATCTCTCCTCTCTCATCTCCCCCTTCTCTCCACCCCTCACTCTCTCTCCGCCGAAAAACCCTCTCTCTCTCACCCGCTCTCTTCCCCCCTCTTCTCTCGAGAAAACCATCCCCCTCTCTCTCGCATACCTCAACTCCCTCTTTCTTCCCCCCCTCTCTCTACCCACTCTCTCCTCTCTCTCCCCCCTCTCTCTTGCACCTCTCTCTCCCATTCCCTCTCTCCCCCCTCTCCCCCTCTCTCTCTTTCACCCTCACCCCTCTCTCCTCCCCCTCTCTCCCCCTCTACCCCTCTCTCTCTCCCACCCCCCCCCACCTCTCTCCCCCCCCCTCCCCCTCTCTCCCCTACTCTCTTCCCCCTCTCTCTCACCCCCCTCTCCTCTCTCCCCCTCTCTCTCCTCTCCTCTCGCCCCCCTCTGTGCCTCTGTCCCTCTCTCTGCCTCTGTCTCTCTCCTGCCTCTGTGTCCCTCTCCGTGCCTCTGTGCCCTCATGTGTCCTTCTCTGTTCTCTGTGTCCCTCTCTGTGTCCCTCTCTATGCTCTATGGTTGCTTTCAGTGTCACTCTTTGTGCCTCTGTGTCGCTCTGTGTCCCTGTCTAAAAAAAAAAATCCCTCTGTGTCTCTCTGTCCCCATATCTGATGCCTTAAATATAATATAAAGATGTGTCCCTCTCTCTCTACCCCCCTCCCTCTCTAGCCACGTCTGCAAGTTGGGGGCTATAGGGTGGGGGATGGGTAAAATGAGTGAATGAATAATAATAATATAATATCAAAGGGGGTGGTTAGTGTGTGTGTGGGGGGTGGTTAGTGTGTGTGTGTGTGTGAGGGGTTGGTTACTATGTATGTGTTGCCGCAGGCCGCCCCCTCCCCCCCGCAACCGCGGACGGGACCCAACGGATCCCACTTGGTCTAGTTTATATATCTATCTATATTACTAATAGTCTGACCTTGACCACTTCCTATTGTCCTGTTTATTGATTTTAGAAAAAAAGCTGCCACGTATGGCTGTGATTTTTGGCCATCTTACTCAGTCTCCCTTCGCTGTGCAGGACAAGAGGATTTTTCCCATCGATTAAAAATAAAAGAGTTATTTGTGTTTAGAAAATGTTGAGATTCTCTCTCCTGAAGGCCACTCCCCTTCCGGAGGGACTATAAAACCCGGAAGTGTTGAGTGCCTCAGTCAGTCTGCAAGATGGGGGAGTGAGTGGGTCACGCGTATCAGTCCTAAGCTGTGAATAACCACTGAAACACATGTCTACTAATCTGTAAAGTGTGGTTTATACTGACCTTGAGTGCCTCTATATGGTTTGAAAATGAAAATGTGGTTTGTTTGAAGTTAAGCACTGCAAATGGCTGTTTGTGGTGGTTGATTTGAAGAGAATCACTGCAAATGACTGTTGGTGGTGGTTGGTTTGAAGTGAGGCACTGCAAATGGCTGTTGGTGGTGGTTGGTTTGAAGTGAGGCACTGCAAATGGCTGTTGGTGGTGGTTAGTTTGAAGTGAGGCTCTGCAAATTGCTGTTGGTGGTGCTGTTGGTTTTGAAGTGAGGCACTGCAAATGGCTGTTTGGTAGGCGTGGTTAGTTTGAAGTGAGGGCACTGCAAAATGGCTGTTGTTGGTGGTGGTTGTTTGAAGTGAGGCACTGCAAATGGCTGTTGGTGGTGGTTAGTTTGAAGTGAGGCTCTGCAAATGGCTGTTGGTGGTGGTTGGTTTGAAGTGAGGCACTGCAAATGGCTGTTGGTGGTGGTTGGTTTGAAGTGAGGCACTGCAAATGGCTGTTGGTGGTGGTTGGTTTGAAGTGAGGCACTGCAAATGGCTGTTGGTTGGTTTGAAGTGCGGCACTGCAAATGGCTGTTGGTGGCAGTTGGTTTGAAGTGAGGCATTGCAAATGGCTGTTGGTGGTGGTTGGTTTGAAGTGAGGCACTGCAAATGGCTGTTGGTGGTGGTCGGTTTGAAGTGAAGCACTGCAAATGGCTGTTGTGGTATTAACTTGACAACTTCTTGTTTGCACTGTATATTGATTTAAGATAAAATCTATCACTTGAGGCTGTGATTTTTGGCCACCTTACTCAGCCCCTCCTCCGCTCATCAGGTGCAGAGGATTCCGGGGCAGTGAAATTTAAAAATGAGCGGGGGGGGGCTTTGTTTCACAGAGGCCCAGGAGCCGTTGGAGCGGGAGGAGTACCCAATCTGTAACGTTCCATCACATTTCAAAATAAGTGGGCTTGAGGAAGCCGCTGATTGGTGGAAGCAAACTAGAGGAAGCAGCTGATTGGAAGTCAGATCCCTGTTGATTTCTTACAGCACTTTGTATTATATCCTGGGTAAGGGGGGCGAATGAGGGCCAGGGCAGTTTACTGTTCTGGATGTTAGAGTGGGAAGTCATGGAGTCAGATAACCTTCCAGGCGTCCACATCTGCGCCAGGTGCGTCGAGATGGGGCTCCTAAGCGACCGTATTAGGAACCTGGAGCAGCAGCTCGATTACCTCTGTCTGGTCTGGGAGAGTGAGGAGGTCATAAAGAGGAGTTATAGAGAGGTGGTCACTCCAAGACCACGGGAGGCAGTCAAGTGGGTCACGGTTAGGAGGGGCGAGAGGCAGAGGCAGGGACTAGAGAGTACCCCGGTGGCTGTACACCTTGGAAATAAGTACTCCTGTTCGAGTACTGTTGGGGGGGGACAGCCTACCTGGGGGTAGCGACAGTGGCCGGGCCTCCGGCACAGAGACCGGCTCTGTTGCTCAGAAGGGTAGGGAAAAGAATAGGAGGGCAATAATAATAGGGGACTCTATAGTTAGGGGGTCAGATAGGCGATTCTGTGGATGCAATCAGGAGACCCGGATGGTAGTTTGCCTCCCTGGTCCCAGGGCCTGGGTGTGTCAGAAACGTGTCCAAGATATCTCTGAAAAAATCGGGAGGGAGAGGAGCCTGAGGTTGTGGTATCATACAGGTACCAATGACATAGGTAGAAAAAAGAGAAGAGGTCCTGAAAGAGAATTTAGGGGAGTTGGGGAAGAGAGTTAAGGAGAAGGACCGCAAAAGTAACAATCTCAGGTTTAAATGCTGTGCACGTGAAAGTGAGAGTTGAGGAATGGAGTGAGGTGGAGGATAAATGCAAGGGCTGTGGGACTAGTGGAGGGAGGACAGGGATTCAAGTTTCCTAGGTTCTTTGGGACCTGCTTCTTGGTGAAAGTTTGACCTGTACTAAAAAGGTCGGGTTGCCTCATGGAATGGCCTGGGAGATTTGCAAAGAACTACTGGGGAGACTTTAAACTTAGAATGGTTGGGGGGAGGAAAGGACTCCAATAAATAGCAGAAAGCTAGTAGACAATGTGTGAGGTCAGAAGGCAGAGAAGGGAACGCGCTCAGTACAAAACATGTAGGGGAGAAAGGATAAAAGAAAAAGATTAATAAAAAGAGAATAAGAGGTGGTGGGTTTCTTAAATGTGTATATTTTATGCTAGGAGCATTGTAAGAAAGGTGGATGAGCTTAGAGTGGATTGATACCTGAAGTATGATAATGTTTATTTGTGCTGATTAGTGAAAATGGTTGCAGGATGGCTGTGATTGGAAACTAAATATTCAGTATTTCGTGTGCTTCAGGGGTGGATAGAATTGGGAGGGGCAAAAGGTGGACGGTGTTTGCATTGTTTGTCAGGGAAGATATTACAGCAGTTGCTTGGCAGCATAGATTAGGAGGGCTAGTTAGGAGGTTATTTGTGGTGGACTGCGAAATGGGAAACGGTTGTGGCACACTTATAGGGGTGTTTTATAGACCGCCTAATGGGGGTGGAGAATGGAAGAGCCAAATTGTAAGGAGTTAGCAGATATTAGTAGTAAACACTAGGTAGTGAATTGTGGGAGATTACAATTTTCCACAACATTGACTGGGTAAACCATTCTGTAAATAGGGTTGGTGGTTGGTAGTTGGTATAATTTGTTGAGGATAGTTTTTTGCAGCCAAATACATAGGGGGTACCTATTAGAGACTGGGGCAAGTTCTCGGACCTCCGGTTAGGAAATGAGACAGGTCGGTGGCGGTATGAATGTGTTGGGGAACACTTCGGGTACAGTGATACAATCCATTTGTTTCAATATAATTTTGGAGAGGTCAGCAATGGACAAGGGTTGAGATTTTTGATTGGAAGAAAGGCTAACTTTGAGGGGAGATGTAAAAGGATTTAAAAGGGTGGATTGGGACATGTTTGTTTTATGGGAGGATGTAGAGAGAATGGAGGACATTTAACGTGACATTTTAAGAATACAGAAATCTTTATGTCCCTGTTCCGGTGAAAGGAATGAGTAATAATTGGAAACAGCAATGGTTTCAGGGAATTTGTTTACGGTTCGGAAAAAACAGAGAGATCTACAATAATTATAGGAGGGCTTGAGTATTTGAGGTGCTGTTGGGAGTATAATGGAATGTAAAAAAGAATTTAGGAATAGAAATTAGAAAAGCTAAAAGAAGATGAGGTTGCTTTGGCAAGTAAGGTGAAAGTAAATACAAAGGGGTTTCTACACTATATAAATAGCAAAAGGGATAATGAAGGGATTAAAATTGGTCCATTAGAGAGTCAGAGTGGACAGTTATCTGTAGAGCCAAAAGAACAATTTATTTTCTTCGGTATTCACCAAGGAGAAGGATATTGGATTATGTGAGGTAAGGGAAACAAGTAGGAGTAGTTATGGAAATGGATGAGGATCAAAGAAGAGTAACGTACTGAGGCTTTTTGAAAAATAAAAGTGGAATACGTCTCCATCCTGCACAAGATATTTCCTAGGACACTTGAGGTAACTAGTGTAGCAATAGGCAGGGGCTATGACAGAAATATTTCAAATGTCATTAGAAACGAATGGTGGCCGCGGAGATGTGGTGTACTGCGCATGTTGTTCCATTGTTTAAAAAGGGTTCTAAGAGTAAACAAAACAAAAACAAGCAATAAAAGCAAAATTTTTCCCAAAGACAAATCTAAAATTTTTATCAATGGACATAAAATTCCTGAAGTAACATATACAAATTTTTTTAGGAGTAACCATTGATCAAAATTTAACTTGGAAAGAACATATCAATATTGTCTGTAGAAGATCAATGAAAATGCTTGGTATTCTGAGAAAGGTTTGTGCATTTATTCACCCGTCTTCCCATCTAACAATATTAGTTTGATTTTTCCTTAGTTTCAATAATGTAATATTGTTTGGCGGGTTTCTACCTACACCTTCCTATATTTCTAAGCTACTCATCATTACAAAAGAATGTATGAGATGTAATTTCTCATTCAAATTCACAAGAATCTTCTGCCACTCTCTTCAAGAAGTAAACTCAATTTTGTCTGTAGATAAACTGAATGACATTCCACAACATGTATTTATTTGTACATTCAATATCTTAAATGTAAACATGATTTGCCCTGTTTCTCGTCATGATTCTTTTCACCCTTCTAATATTCACCATTACCCAACCAGAAG